>CM039599.1:15967230-16523159 GCA_022457205.1 Saccharum spontaneum
AGTACCATCTGGTGTTTCCAAAATGAATTTTGAGCCTATGGTATGTTTGGCGCAAACTGTGCACCTATCCTACACCAACACTAACACCATCTCCAAACGGACCGATGCGAGATTCCACATGACCCATGTCACCTAGGAGTTCCATCGGGTGTGTCTAAAATGATTTCCAATCCTAATGGTACATTCAACGCAAACCGTGCACCTATCTTGTGTAAAGGTTAGCACTATCTCCAAACGAACTGAAACAAGCTTTCACTTGAGCCTCGTCAGCTATGAGTACCATCGGGTGCATCCAAAACAATTTTTAACGCTATTGTACGTTTGACGCAAAACCATGCACCTTTCTTATCTCAAGATTAGTACTATCACCAAACGGACCGAAATGAGCTTCCATTTGGGCCTCATCACACCATCGGGTGTCTCCAAAATGATTTTTGAGCCAATAGTATGTTTGGTGCAAACTGTGTACCTTACACCGACACTAACACCATCTCCGAATGGACCGATGCGAGATTCCACAGGACCCATGTCACCTAGGAGTTCCATCGGGAGTGTTCAAAATGATTTCCAAGTCTAATGGTACACTGGTGCAAACTGTGCACCTATCTTACATCAAGATTAGCACTATCTCCAAACGGACCAAAACGAGCTTTCACTCGAACCTCATCACTTAGGAGTACCATCTGGGGCATCCAAAGCAATGTTTGAGCCTATGTTACATTTGGCACAAACCGTGCACCTATCATGTCTCAAGATTAGCACTATCTCCAAACGGACCGAAACGAGCTTCCACTTGAGCCTCGTCACCTAGGAGTACCATCGGGTTTGTCTAAACCGATTTCTGAGCCTATGGTACGTTTGGTGCAAACCGTGCACCTATCTTACACTAACACTAACATCGTCTCCAAGTGGACCGATACGAGATTCTACATGACCTATATCACCTAGGCACGTTTGGTGCAAAACAGTGCACCTATCTTGTGTCAAGATTAGCACTATCTCTAAATGGATTGAACTGACCTTCCACTTGAGCCTCATCATGTAGGACAACCATCAAGTGCGTCCAAAACGATTTTTGAGCCTATGGTATGTTTGGCGCAAACCTAGCACCTATCTTGCCAAAAGATTAGCACTATCTCCAAACAGACCGAAACAGCTTTGACTTGGGCTTCGTCACCTAGGAGTACCGTCGGGTGTGTCCGAAATGATTTTTGAGCCTATGGTATGTTTGGCGCAAACTGTGCACCTATCCTACACCGACACTAACACCGTCTCCAAACGGGCCGATGCAAGAATCCACATGACCCATGTCACCTAGGAGTTCCATCGGGTGTGTCCGAAATGATTTCCAAGCCTAATGGTACATTCGACGTAAACCGTGCACCTATCTTGTGTAATGATTAGCACTATATCCAAATGAACTGAAACGAGCTTTCACTTGAGCCTTGTCACCTAGGAGTACTATCGGGTGTATACAAAATAGTTTATAACGCTATGGTACATTTGGCGCAAACGGCGCAAACGGTACAAAATAGTTTATCTCAAGATTAGCACTATCACCAAACGGACCGAAATGAGCTTCCATTTGAGCCTCATCACCATGGAGTATCATCGGGTGTCTCCAAAATGAGTTTTGAGCCAATGGTAAGTTTGGTGCAAACTGTGCACCTTACACCGACACTAACACCATCTCTGAAACGACCGATGCGAGGTTCCACATGACCCATGTCACCTAGGAGTTCCATAGGGTGTGTCCAAAATGATTTCCAAGCCTAATGGTACATTCGGCGTAAACCATGCCCCTATCTCGCGTCAATATTAGCATTATCTCCAAATGGACCGAAACGAGCTTTCACTCGAGCCTCCTCACCTACGAGTACCATCGGGTGCGTCCAAAGCGATTTTTGAGCCTATGGTACATTTGGCATAAACCATGCACCAATCATGCCTCAAGATTAGCACTATCTCCAAACGGACCGTAATGAGCTTCCACTAGAGCCTCGTCACCTCGGAGTATCATCGGGTCTATCCAAAATGATTTTTGAGCCTATTGTTTGTTTGGCACAAACCGTCCAGCTATCTTACACCGACACTAACACTGTCTCCAAATGGACCGATGCGAGATTCCACATGATCCGTGACACCTAGGAGTACCATCGGGTGTGTTCAAAATGATTTCCAAGCCTAATGGTACATTGGTGCAAACTGTGCACCTATCTTTCACCAAGATTAGCACTATCTCTAAACGGACCGAAATGCGCTTTCACTCGAACCTTGTCACCTAGGAGTACCATCAGGGGCGTCCAAAGCAATATTTGAGCCTATGGTACATTTGGCGCAAACCATGCACCTATCATGCCTCAAGATTAGCACTATCTCCAAATGGACCGAAACGAGCTTCCACTTGAGCCTCATCACCTAGGAGTACCATTGATTTTGTCCAAATCGATTTCTGAGCCTATGGTACGTTTGGTGCAAACCATGCACCTATCTTGTGTCAAGATTAGCACTATTTCTAAATGGACCGAACCGACCTTCCACTTGAGCCTCAGCATGTAGGGGAACCATTGAGTGCATCCAAAATGATTTTTGATCCTATGGTATGTTTGGTGTAAACTGTGCACCTATCCTGCCACACGATTGTCACTATCTCCAAACAAACCAAAACAACTTCCACTTGAGCTTTGTCACCTAGGAGTACCATCTGGTGTGTCCAAAATGATTTTGGAGCCTATGGTATGTTTGGCGCAAACTGTCCACCAATCCTACACCGACACTAACACCATCTCCAAACGGAACGATGCGAGATTCCACATGACCCATGTCACCTAGATGTTCCATCAGGTGGGTCTAAAATGATTTCCAAGCCTAATGGTACATTCAACGCAAACCGTGCACCTATCTTGTGTAAAGGTTAACACTATCTACAAACGAACTGAACCAAGCTTTCACTTGAGCCTTGTCACCTATGAGTACCATCAGGTGCATCCAAAACAATTTTTAATGTTATGGTACATTTGACTCAAACCGTGCACCTTTCTTATCTCAAGATTAGTACTATCACCAAACTGACCGAAATGAGCTTCCATTTGAGCCTTATCACACCATCGGGTGTCTCCAAAATGATTTTTGAGCCAATAGTATGTTTGGTGCAAACTGTGTACCTTACATCGACACTAACACCATCTCTGAATTGACCGATGCGAGATTCCACATGACCCATGTCACCTAGGAGTTCCATCGAGTGTGTTCAAAATGATTTCCAAGTCTAATGGTACATTGGCGCAAACTGTGCACCTATCTTACATCAAAATTAGCACTATCTCCAAACGGACCGAAACGAGCTTTCACTCGAACCTCGTCACCTAAGAGTACCATCAGGGGCGTCCAAAGCAATTTTTGAGCCTATGGTACGTTTGACACAAACCGTGGACCTATCATGCCTCAAGATTAGCACAAAGTCCAAACGAACCAAAACGAGCTTCCACTTGAGCCTCGTCACCTAGGAGTACCATCGGGTTTGTCCAAACTGATTTCTGAGCCTATGGTACGTATGGTATAAACCATGCACCTATCTTACACTGAAACTAACATCGTCTCCAAGTGGACCGATACGAGATTCCACATGACCCATATCACCTAGGTACGTTTGGCGCAAACCATGCACCTATCTTGAAATGGACCGAACCGACCTTCCACTTGAGCCTCATCATGTAGGAGAACCATTGAGTGCATCCAAAATGATTTTTGAGCCTATGGTATGTTTGGTGCAAACCGTGCACCTATCATGCCTCAGGATTAGCACTATCTCGAAACGGACCGAAACAAGCTTCCACTTGAGCCTCGTCACCTAGGAGTACCATCTGGTGTGTCCAAAATGATTTATGAGCCTATGGTATGTTTGGCGCAAACTGTGCACCTATCCTACACCGACACTAACATCGTCTCCAAACAGACCGATGCGTGATTCCACATGACCCATGTCAACTAGGAGTTCCATCGGGTGTGTCTAAAATGATTTCCAAGCCTAATGGTACATTCAACGCAAACCGTGCACCTAACTTGTGTAAAGATTAGCACTATCTCCAAACGAACTGAAACAAGCTTTCACATGAGCCTCGTCACCTATGAGTACCATCAGGTGGATCCAAAACACATTTTAACGCTATGGTATGTTTGACGCAAACCATACACCTTTCTTATCTCAAGATTAGCACTATCAACAAACGGACCGAAATGAGCTTCCATTTAAGCCTCATCACACCATCAGGTGTCTCCAAAATGATTTTTGAGCCAATAGTATGTTTGGTGCAAACTGTGTACCTTAAACCGACAATAACACCATCTCCGAACGGACCGATGCGAGATTCCACATGACCCATGTCACCTAGGAGTTCCATCGGGTGTGTCTAAAATGATTTCCAAGCCTAATGGTACGTTCAACGCCAACCGTGCACCTATCTTGTGTAAAGATTAGCACTATCTCCAAACGAACTGAAAAAAGCTTTCACTTGAGCCTCGTCAGCTATGAGTACCATCAGGTGCATCCAAAATAATTTTTAACGCTATGGTACGTTTGATGCAAACCGTGCAGCTTTCTTGTCTCAAGATTAGCAATATCACCAAACAGACCGAAATGAGCTTCCATTTGAGCCGCATCACACCATCGGGTGTCTCCAAAATGATTTTTGAGCCAATAGTATGTTTGGTGCAAACTATGTACCTTAAACCGACACTAACACCATCTCCGAATGGACCGATGCGAGATTCCACATGACCCATGTCACCTAGGAGTTCCATTGGGTGTGTCTAAAATGATTTTCCAAGCCTAATGGTACGTTCAACGCAAACTGTGCACATATCTTGTGTAAAGATTAGCACAATCTCCGAACGAACTTAAACAAGCTTTCACTTGAGCCTCATCACCTATGAGTACCACCAGGTGCATCCAAAACAATTTTTAATGCTATGGTACGTTTGACGCAAACCGTGCACCTTTCTTATCACAAGATTAGCACTATCACCGAACAGACCAAAATGAGCTTCCATTTGAGCCTCATCACACCATCGGGTGTCTCCAAAATGATTTTTGGGCCAATAGTATGTTTCGTGCAAACTGTGTACCTTACACCGACTCTAACAGCATCTCCAAATGGACCGATGCGAGATTCCACATGACCATGTCACATAGGAGTTCCATCGGGTGTGTCCAAAATCATTTCCAGGCCTAATGGTACATTCGGCGCAAACCATGCCCCTATCTTGCGTCAAAATTAGCATTATCTCCAAATGGACCGAAACAAGCATTCACTCGAGCCTCCTCACCTAGGAGTACCATCGGGTGCATCCAAAGTGATTTTTGAGCCTACGGTACATTTGCCACAAACCGTGCACCTATCATGCCTCAAGATTAGCACTATCTCCAAACGGACCGAAACGAGCTTCCACTTGAGCCTCATCACCTAGGAGTATCATCTGGTGTGTCCAAAATGATTTTTGAGCCTATGATATGTTTGGCGCAAACTGTGCACCTATCCTACACCGACACTAACACCATCTCCGAACGGACCGATGCGAGATTCCACATGACCCATGTCACCTAGGAGTTTTATCGGGTGTGTCTAAAATGATTTCCAATCCTAATGGTACGTTCAACGCAAACTGTGCACCTATCTTTTGTAAAGATTAGCACTATCTCCGAACGAACTGAAACACGCTTTCACTTGAGCCTCATCACCTATGAGTACCACCAGGTGCATCCAAAACAATTTTTAACACTATGGTACGTTTGACACAAACCATACACCTTTCTTATCGCAAGATTAGCACTATCAACAAACGGACCGAAATGAGCTTCCATTTGAGCCTCATCACTCCATCGAGTGTCTCCAAAATGATTTTTGAGTCAATAGTATGTTTGGTGCAAACTGTGTACCTTAAACCGACACTAACACCATCTTGGAACAGACCGATGGGAGATTCCACATGACCCATGTCACTTAGGAGTTCCATCGGGTGTGTCTAAAATGATTTCCAAGCCTAATGGTACGTTCAACGCAAACCGTGCACCTATCTTGTGTAAAATTAGCACTATCTCCGAACGAACTGAAACAAGCTTTCACTTGAGCCTCATCACCTATGAGTACCATCAGGTGCATCCAAAACAATTTTAACGCTATGGTATGTTTGACGCAAACCGTGCACCTTTCTTATCTCAAGATTAGCACTATCACAAAATAGACCGAAATGAGCTTCCATTTGAGCCTCATCACACCATAGGGTGTCTCCAAAATGATTTTTGAGCCAATAGTATGTTTGGTGCAAACTGTGTACCTTACACCGACACTAACACCATTTCCGAATGGACCGATGCGAGATTCCACATGACCCATGTCACCTAGGAGTTCCATCAGGTGTGTCCATAATGATTTCCAAGCCTAAGGGTACATTCGGCCCAAACCATACCCCTATCTCGCGTCAAAATTAGCATTATCTCCAAATGGACCGAAACGAGCTTTCACTCGAGCCTCCTCACCTAGGAGTACCATCGGGTGCGTCCAAAGTGATTTTTGAGCCTATGGTACATTTGGCACAAACCGTGCACCTATCATGCCTCAGGATTAGCACTATCTCGAAACGGACCGAAACAAGCTTCCACTTGAGCCTCGTCACCTAGGAGTACCATCTGGTGTGTCCAAAATGATTTATGAGCCTATGGTATGTTTGGCGCAAACTGTGCACCTATCCTACACCGACACTAACATCGTCTCCAAACAGACCGATGCGAGATTCCACATGACCCATGTCAACTAGGAGTTCCATCGGGTGTGTCTAAAATGATTTCCAAGCCTAATGGTACATTCAACGCAAACCGTGCACCTAACTTGTGTAAAGATTAGCACTATCTCCAAACGAACTGAAACAAGCTTTCACATGAGCCTCGTCACCTATGAGTACCATCAGGTGGATCCAAAACACATTTTAACGCTATGGTATGTTTGACGCAAACCATACACCTTTCTTATCTCAAGATTAGCACTATCAACAAACGGACCGAAATGAGCTTCCATTTAAGCCTCATCACACCATCAGGTGTCTCCAAAATGATTTTTGAGCCAATAGTATGTTTGGTGCAAACTGTGTACCTTAAACCGACAATAACACCATCTCCGAACGGACCGATGCGAGATTCCACATGACCCATGTCACCTAGGAGTTCCATCGGGTGTGTCTAAAATGATTTCCAAGCCTAATGGTACGTTCAACGCCAACCGTGCACCTATCTTGTGTAAAGATTAGCACTATCTCCAAACGAACTGAAAAAAGCTTTCACTTGAGCCTCGTCAGCTATGAGTACCATCAGGTGCATCCAAAACAATTTTTAACGCTATGGTATGTTTGACGCAAACCGTGCAGCTTTCTTGTATCAAGATTAGCAATATCACCAAACAGACCGAAATGAGCTTCCATTTGAGCCTCATCACACCATCGGGTGTCTCCAAAATGATTTTTGAGCCAATAGTATGTTTGGTGCAAACTATGTACCTTAAACCGACACTAACACCATCTCCGAACGGACCGATGCGAGATTCCACATGACCCATGTCACCTAGGAGTTCCATCGGGTGTGTCTAAAATGATTTTCCAAGCCTAATGGTACGTTCAACGCAAACTGTGCACATATCTTGTGTAAAGATTAGCACAATCTCCGAACGAACTTAAACAAGCTTTCACTTGAGCCTCATCACCTATGAGTACCACCAGGTGCATCCAAAACAATTTTTAATGCTATGGTACGTTTGACGCAAACCGTGCACCTTTCTTATCACAAGATTAGCACTATCACCAAACAGACCAAAATGAGCTTCCATTTGAGCCTCATCACACCATCGGGTGTCTCCAAAATGATTTTTGGGCCAATAGTATGTTTCGTGCAAACTGTGTACCTTACACCGACTCTAACAGCATCTCCAAATGGACCGATGCGAGATTCCACATGACCATGTCACATAGGAGTTCCATCGGGTGTGTCCAAAATCATTTCCAGGCCTAATGGTACATTCGGCGCAACCATGCCCCTATCTCGCGTCAAAATTAGCATTATCTCCAAATGGACCGAAACAAGCATTCACTCGAGCCTCCTCACCTAGGAGTACCATCGGGTGCATCCAAAGTGATTTTTGAGCCTACGGTACATTTGCCACAAACCGTGCACCTATCATGCCTCAAGATAAGCACTATCTCCAAACGGACCGAAACGAGCTTCCACTTGAGCCTCATCACCTAGGAGTATCATCTGGTGTGTCCAAAATGATTTTTGAGCCTATGATATGTTTGGCGCAAACTGTGCACCTATCCTACACCGACACTAACACCATCTCCGAACGGACCGATGCGAGATTCCACATGACCCATGTCACCTAGGAGTTTTATCGGGTGTGTCTAAAATGATTTCCAATCCTAATGGTACGTTCAACGCAAACTGTGCACCTATCTTTTGTAAAGATTAGCACTATCTCCGAACGAACTGAAACACGCTTTCACTTGAGCCTCATCACCTATGAGTACCACCAGGTGCATCCAAAACAATTTTTGACACTATGGTACGTTTGACACAAACCATACACCTTTCTTATCTCAAGATTAGCACTATCAACAAACGGACCGAAATGAGCTTCCATTTGAGCCTCATCACACCATCGAGTGTCTCCAAAATGATTTTTGAGTCAATAGTATGTTTGGTGCAAACTGTGTACCTTAAACCGACACTAACACCATCTTGGAACGGACCGATGCGAGATTCCACATGACCCATGTCACTTAGGAGTTCCATCGGGTGTGTCTAAAATGATTTCCAAGCCTAATGGTACGTTCAACACAAACCGTGCACCTATCTTGTGTAAAGATTAGCACTATCTCCGAACGAACTGAAACAAGCTTTCACTTGAGCCTCATCACCTATGAGTACCATCAGGTGCATCCAAAACAATTTTAACGCTATGGTATGTTTGACGCAAACCGTGCACCTTTCTTATCTCAAGATTAGCACTATCACAAAAATAGACCGAAATGAGCTTCCATTTGAGCCTCATCACACCATAGGGTGTCTCCAAAATGATTTTTGAGCCAATAGTATGTTTGGTGCAAACTGTGTACCTTATACCGACACTAACACCATTTCCGAATGGACCGATGCGAGATTCCACATGACCCATGTCACCTAGGAGTTCCATCAGGTGTGTCCATAATGATTTCCAAGCCTAAGGGTACATTCGGCCCAAACCATACCCCTATCTCGCGTCAAAATTAGCATTATCTCCAAATGGACCGAAACGAGCTTTCACTCGAGCCTCCTCACCTAGGAGTACCATCGGGTGCGTCCAAAGTGATTTTTGAGCCTATGGTACATTTGGCACAAACCGTGCACCTATCATGCCTCAGGATTAGCACTATCTCGAAACGGACCGAAACAAGCTTCCACTTGAGCCTCGTCACCTAGGAGTACCATCTGGTGTGTCCAAAATGATTTATGAGCCTATGGTATGTTTGGCGCAAACTGTGCACCTATCCTACACCGACACTAACATCGTCTCCAAACAGACCGATGCGAGATTCCACATGACCCATGTCAACTAGGAGTTCCATCGGGTGTGTCTAAAATGATTTCCAAGCCTAATGGTACATTCAACGCAAACCGTGCACCTAACTTGTGTAAAGATTAGCACTATCTCCAAACGAACTGAAACAAGCTTTCACATGAGCCTCGTCACCTATGAGTACCATCAGGTGGATCCAAAACACATTTTTACGCTATGGTATGTTTGACGGAAACCATACACCTTTCTTATCTCAAGATTAGCACTATCAACAAACGGACCGAAATGAGCTTCCATTTAAGCCTTATCACACCATCAGGTGTCTCCAAAATGATTTTTGAGCCAATAGTATGTTTGGTGCAAACTGTGTACCTTAAACCGACAATAACACCATCTCCGAACGGACCGATGCGAGATTCCACATGACCCATGTCACCTAGGAGTTCCATCGGGTGTGTCTAAAATGATTTCCAAGCCTAATGGTACGTTCAACGCCAACCGTGCACCTATCTTGTGTAAAGATTAGCACTATCTCCAAACGAACTGAAAAAAGCTTTCACTTGAGCCTCGTCAGCTATGAGTACCATCAGGTGCATCCAAAACAATTTTTAACGCTATGGTACGTTTGACGCAAACCGTGCAGCTTTCTTGTCTCAAGATTAGCAATATCACCAAACAGACCGAAATGAGCTTCCATTTGAGCCTCATCACACCATCGGGTGTCTCCAAAATGATTTTTGAGCCAATAGTATGTTTGGTGCAAACTATGTACCTTAAACCGACACTAACACCATCTCCGAATGGACCGATGCGAGATTCCACATGACCCATGTCACCTAGGAGTTCCATCGGGTGTGTCTAAAATGATTTTCCAAGCCTAATGGTACGTTCAACGCAAACTGTGCACATATCTTGTGTAAATATTAGCACAATCTCCGAACGAACTTAAACAAGCTTTCACTTGAGCCTCATCACCTATGAGTACCACCAGGTGCATCCAAAACAATTTTTAATGCTATGGTACGTTTGACGCAAACCGTGCACCTTTCTTATCACAAGATTAGCACTATCACCAAACAGACCAAAATGAGCTTCCATTTGAGCCACATCACACCATCGGGTGTCTCCAAAATGATTTTTGGGCCAATAGTATGTTTCGTGCAAACTGTGTACCTTACACCGACTCTAACAGCATCTCCAAATGGACCGATGCGAGATTCCACATGACCATGTCACATAGGAGTTCCATCGGGTGTGTCCAAAATCATTTCCGGGCCTAATGGTACATTCGGCGCAAACCATGCCCCTATCTCGCGTCAAAATTAGCATTATCTCCAAATGGACCGAAACAAGCATTCACTCGAGCCTCCTCACCTAGGAGTACCATCGGCTGCATCCAAAGTGATTTTTGAGCCTACGGTACATTTGCCACAAACCGTGCACCTATCATGCCTCAAGATAAGCACTATCTCCAAACGGACCGAAACGAGCTTCCACTTGAGCCTCATCACCTAGGAGTATCATCTGGTGTGTCCAAAATGATTTTTGAGCCTATGATATGTTTGGCGCAAACTGTGCACCTATCCTACACCGACACTAACACCATCTCCGAACGGACCGATGCGAGATTCCACATGACCCATGTCACCTAGGAGTTTTATCGGGTGTGTCTAAAATGATTTCCAATCCTAATGGTACGTTCAACGCAAACTGTGCACCTATCTTTTGTAAAGATTAGCACTATCTCCGAACGAACTGAAACACGCTTTCACTTGAGCCTCATCACCTATGAGTACCACCAGGTGCATCCAAAACAATTTTTAACACTATGGTACGTTTGACACAAACCATACACCTTTCTTATCTCAAGATTAGCACTATCAACAAACGGACCGAAATGAGCTTCCATTTGAGCCTCATCACACCATCGAGTGTCTCCAAAATGATTTTTGAGTCAATAGTATGTTTGGTGCAAACTGTGTACCTTAAACCGACACTAACATCATCTTGGAACGGACCGATGCGAGATTCCACATGACCCATGTCACTTAGGAGTTCCATCGGGTGTGTCTAAAATGATTTCCAAGCCTAATGGTACGTTCAACACAAACCGTGCACCTATCTTGTGTAAAGATTAGCACTATCTCCGAACGAACTGAAACAAGCTTTCACTTGAGCCTCATCACCTATGAGTACCATCAGGTGCATCCAAAACAATTTTAACGCTATGGTATGTTTGACGCAAACCGTGCACCTTTCTTATCTCAAGATTAGCACTATCAAAAAAATAGACCGAAATGAGCTTCCATTTGAGCCTCATCACACCATAGGGTGTCTCCAAAATGATTTTTGAGCCAATAGTATGTTTGGTGCAAACTGTGTACCTTACACCGACACTAACACCATTTCCGAATGGACCGATGCGAGATTCCACATGACCCATGTCACCTAGGAGTTCCATCAGGTGTGTCCATAATGATTTCCAAGCCTAAGGGTACATTCGACCCAAACCATACCCCTATCTCGCGTCAAAATTAGCATTATCTCCAAATGGACCGAAACGAGCTTTCACTCGAGCCTCCTCACCTAGGAGTACCATCGGGTGCGTCCAAAGTGATTTTTGAGCCTATGGTACATTTGGCACAAACCGTGCACCTATCATGCCTCAGGATTAGCACTATCTCGAAACGGACCGAAACAAGCTTCCACTTGAGCCTCGTCACCTAGGAGTACCATCTGGTGTGTCCAAAATGATTTATGAGCCTATGGTATGTTTGGCGCAAACTGTGCACCTATCCTACACCGACACTAACATCGTCTCCAAACAGACCGATGTGAGATTCCACACGACCCATGTCAACTAGGAGTTCCATCGGGTGTGTCTAAAATGATTTCCAAGACTGTACATTCAACGCAAACCGTGCACCTAACTTGTGTAAAGATTAGCACTATCTCCAAACGAACTGAAACAAGCTTTCACATGAGCCTCGTCACCTATGAGTACCATCAGGTGGATCCAAAACACATTTTTACGCTATGGTATGTTTGACGCAAACCATACACCTTTCTTATCTCAAGATTAGCACTATCAACAAACGGACCGAAATGAGCTTCCATTTAAGCCTTATCACACCATCAGGTGTCTCCAAAATGATTTTTGAGCCAATAGTATGTTTGGTGCAAACTGTGTACCTTAAACCGACAATAACACCATCTCCGAACGGACCGATGCGAGATTCCACATGACCCATGTCACCTAGGAGTTCCATCGGGTGTGTCTAAAATGATTTCCAAGCCTAATGGTACGTTCAACGCCAACCGTGCACCTATCTTGTGTAAAGATTAGCACTATCTCCAAACGAACTGAAAAAAGCTTTCACTTGAGCCTCGTCAGCTATGAGTACCATCAGGTGCATCCAAAACAATTTTTAACGCTATGGTACGTTTGACGCAAACCGTGCAGCTTTCTTGTCTCAAGATTAGCAATATCACCAAACAGACCGAAATGAGCTTCCATTTGAGCCTCATCACACCATCGGGTGTCTCCAAAATGATTTTTGAGCCAATAGTATGTTTGGTGCAAACTATGTACCTTAAACCGACACTAACACCATCTCTGAATGGACCGATGCGAGATTCCACATGACCCATGTCACCTAGGAGTTCCATCGGGTGTGCCTAAATGATTTTCCAAGCCTAATGGTACGTTCAACGCAAACTGTGCACATATCTTGTGTAAATATTAGCACAATCTCCGAACGAACTTAAACAAGCTTTCACTTGAGCCTCATCACCTATGAGTACCACCAGGTGCATCCAAAACAATTTTTAATGCTATGGTACGTTTGACGCAAACCGTGCACCTTTCTTATCACAAGATTAGCACTATCACCAAACAGACCAAAATGAGCTTCCATTTGAGCCACATCACACCATCGGGTGTCTCCAAAATGATTTTTGGGCCAATAGTATGTTTCGTGCAAACTGTGTACCTTACACCGACTCTAACAGCATCTCCAAATGGACCGATGCGAGATTCCACATGACCATGTCACATAGGAGTTCCATCAGGTGTGTCCAAAATCATTTCCAGGCCTAATGGTACATTCGGCGCAAACCATGCCCCTATCTCGCGTCAAAATTAGCATTATCTCCAAATGGACCGAAACAAGCATTCACTCGAGCCTCCTCACCTAGGAGTACCATCGGCTGCATCCAAAGTGATTTTTGAGCCTACGGTACATTTGCCACAAACCGTGCACCTATCATGTCTCAAGATTAGCACTATCTCCAAACGGACCGAAACGAGCTTCCACTTGAGCCTCATCACCTAGGAGTATCATCTGGTGTGTCCAAAATGATTTTTGAGCCTATGATATGTTTGGCGCAAACTGTGCACCTATCCTACACCGACACTAACACCATCTCCGAACGGACCGATGCGAGATTCCACATGACCCATGTCACCTAGGAGTTTTATCGGGTGTGTCTAAAATGATTTCCAATCCTAATGGTACGTTCAACGCAAACTGTGCACCTATCTTTTGTAAAGATTAGCACTATCTCCGAACGAACTGAAACACGCTTTCACTTGAGCCTCATCACCTATGAGTACCACCAGGTGCATCCAAAACAATTTTTAACACTATGGTACGTTTGACACAAACCATACACCTTTCTTATCTCAAGATTAGCACTACCAACAAATGGACCGAAATGAGCTTCCATTTGAGCCTCATCACACCATCGAGTGTCTCCAAAATGATTTTTGAGTCAATAGTATGTTTGGTGCAAACTGTGTACCTTAAACCGACACTAACACCATCTTGGAACGGACCGATGGGAGATTCCACATGACCCATGTCACTTAGGAGTTCCATCGGGTGTGTCTAAAATGATTTCCAAGCCTAATGGTACGTTCAACGCAAACCGTGCACCTATCTTGTGTAAAATTAGCACTATCTCCGAACGAACTGAAACAAGCTTTCACTTGAGCCTCATCACCTATGAGTACCATCAGGTGCATCCAAAACAATTTTAACGCTATGGTATGTTTGACGCAAACCGTGCACCTTTCTTATCTCAAGATTAGCACTATCACAAAATAGACCGAAATGAGCTTCCATTTGAGCCTCATCACACCATAGGGTGTCTCCAAAATGATTTTTGAGCCAATAGTATGTTTGGTGCAAACTGTGTACCTTACACCGACACTAACACCATTTCCGAATGGACCGATGCGAGATTCCACATGACCCATGTCACCTAGGAGTTCCATCAGGTGTGTCCATAATGATTTCCAAGCCTAAGGGTACATTCGGCCCAAACCATACCCGTATCTCGCGTCAAAATTAGCATTATCTCTAAATGGACCGAAACGAGCTTTCACTCGAGCCTCCTCACCTAGGAGTACCATCGGGTGCGTCCAAAGTGATTTTTGAGCCTATGGTACATTTGGCACAAACCGTGCACCTATCATGCCTCAGGATTAGCACTATCTCGAAACGGACCGAAACAAGCTTCCACTTGAGCCTCGTCACCTAGGAGTACCATCTGGTGTGTCCAAAATGATTTATGAGCCTATGGTATGTTTGGCGCAAACTGTGCACCTATCCTACACCGACACTAACATCGTCTCCAAACAGACCGATGCGAGATTCCACATGACCCATGTCAACTAGGAGTTCCATCGGGTGTGTCTAAAATGTTTTCCAAGCCTAATGGTACATTCAACGCAAACCGTGCACCTAACTTGTGTAAAGATTAGCACTATCTCCAAACGAACTGAAACAAGCTTTCACATGAGCCTCGTCACCTATGAGTACCATCAGGTGGATCCAAAACACATTTTAACGCTATGGTATGTTTGACGCAAACCATACACCTTTCTTATCTCAAGATTAGCACTATCAACAAACGGACCGAAATGAGCTTCCATTTAAGCCTCATCACACCATCAAGTGTCTCCAAAATGATTTTTGAGCCAATAGTATGTTTGGTGCAAACTGTGTACCTTAAACCGACAATAACACCATCTCCGAACGGACCGATGCGAGATTCCACATGACCCATGTCACCTAGGAGTTCCATCGGGTGTGTCTAAAATGATTTCCAAGCCTAATGGTACGTTCAACGCCAACCGTGCACCTATCTTGTGTAAAGATTAGCACTATCTCCAAACGAACTGAAAAAAGCTTTCACTTGAGCCTCGTCAGCTATGAGTACCATCAGGTGCATCCAAAACAATTTTTAACGCTATGGTACGTTTGACGCAAACCGTGCAGCTTTCTTGTCTCAAGATTAGCAATATCACCAAACAGACCGAAATGAGCTTCCATTTGAGCCTCATCACACCATCGGGTGTCTCCAAAATGATTTTTGAGCCAATAGTATGTTTGGTGCAAACTATGTACCTTAAACCGACACTAACACCATCTCCGAACGGACCGATGCGAGATTCCACATGACCCATGTCACCTAGGAGTTCCATCGGGTGTGTCTAAAATGATTTTCCAAGCCTAATGGTACGTTCAACGCAAACTGTGCACATATCTTGTGTAAAGATTAGCACAATCTCCGAACGAACTTAAACAAGCTTTCACTTGAGCCTCATCACCAATGAGTACCACCAGGTGCATCCAAAACAATTTTTAATGCTATGGTACGTTTGACGCAAACCGTGCACCTTTCTTATCACAAGATTAGCACTATCACCAAACAGACCAAAATGAGCTTCCATTTGAGCCTCATCACACCATCGGGTGTCTCCAAAATGATTTTTGGGCCAATAGTATGTTTCGTGCAAACTGTGTACCTTACACCGACTCTAACAGCATCTCCAAATGGACCGATGCGAGATTCCACATGACCATGTCACATAGGAGTTCCATCGGGTGTGTCCAAAATCATTTCCAGGCCTAATGGTACATTCGGCGCAACCATGCCCCTATCTCGCGTCAAAATTAGCATTATCTCCAAATGGACCGAAACAAGCATTCACTCGAGCCTCCTCACCTAGGAGTACCATCGGGTGCATCCAAAGTGATTTTTGAGCCTACGATACATTTGCCACAAACCGTGCACCTATCATGCCTCAAGATTAGCACTATCTCCAAACGGACCGAAATGAGCTTCCACTTGAGCCTCATCACCTAGGAGTATCATCTGGTGTGTCGAAAATGATTTTTGAGCCTATGATATGTTTGGCGCAAACTGTGCACCTATCCTACACCGACACTAACACCATCTCCGAACGGACCGATGCGAGATTCCACATGACCCATGTCACCTAGGAGTTTTATCGGGTGTGTCTAAAATGATTTCCAATCCTAATGGTACGTTCAACGCAAACTGTGCACCTATCTTTTGTAAAGATTAGCACTATCTCCGAACGAACTGAAACACGCTTTCACTTGAGCCTCATCACCTATGAGTACCACCAGGTGCATCCAAAACAATTTTTAACACTATGGTACGTTTGACACAAACCGTGCACCTTTCTTATCACAAGATTAGCACTATCACCAAACAAACCGAAATGAGCTTCCATTTGAGCCTCATCACACCATCGGGTGTCTCCAAAATGATTTTTGAGCCAATAGTATGTTTGGTGCAAGCTGTGTACCTTACACCGACACTAACACCATCTCCAAATGGACCGATGTAAGATTCCACATGACCCGTGTCACCTAGGAGTTCCATCGGGTGTGTCCAAAATGATTTCCAAGCCTAATGGTACATTCGGTGCAAACCATGCCCCTATCTCGCGTCAAAATTAGCATTATCACCAAATGGACCGAAACGAGCATTCACTCGAGCCTCCTCACCTAGGAGACCATCGGGTGCATCCAAAGTGATTTTTGAGCCTATGGTACATTTGCCACAAACCGTGCGCCTATCATGCCTCAAGATTAGCACTATCTCCAAACGGAACGAAATGAGCTTCCACTTGAGCCTCGTCACCTAGGAGTACCATCTGGTGTGTCCAAAATGATTTTTGAGCCTATGTTATGTTTGGCGCAAACTGTGCACCTATCCTACACCGACACTAACACCATCTCCAAACGTACCGATGCGAGATTCCACATGACCCATGTCAACTAGGAGTTCCATCGGGTGTGTCTAAAATGATTTCCAAGCCTAATGGTACATTCAACGCAAACCGTGCACCTAACTTGTGTAAAGATTAGCACTATCTCCAAATGAACTGAAACAAGCTTTCACTTGAGCCTCGTCACCTATGAGTACCATTAGGTGGATCCAAAACAATTTTTAACGCTACGATACGTTTGACATAAACAATACAACTTTCTTATCTCAAGATTAGCACTATTAACAAACGGACCGAAATGAGCTTCCATTTGAGCCTCATCACACCATCGGGTGTCTCCAAAATGATTTTTGAGCCAATAGTATGTTTGGTGCAAACTATGTACCTTAAACCGACACTAACACCATCTCCGAACGGACCGATGCGAGATTCCACATGACCCATGTCACCTAGGAGTTCCATCGGGTGTGTCTAAAATGATTTCCAAGCCTAATGATACGTTCAACGCAAACTGTGCACATATCTTGTGTAAAGATTAGCACTATCTCCGAACGAACTTAAACAAGCTTTCACTTGAGCCTCATCACCTATGAGTACCACCAGGTGCATCCAAAACAATTTTTAATGCTATGGTACGTTTGACGCAAACCGTGCACCTTTCTTATCACAAGATTAGCACTATCACCAAACAGACCAAAATAAGTTTCCATTTGAGCCTCATCACACCATCGGGTGTCTCCAAAATGATTTTTGAGCCAATAGTATGTTTTGTGCAAACTGTGTACCTTACACCGACACTAACAGCATCTCCGAACGGACCGTTGCGAGATTCCACATGACCATGTCACATAGGAGTTCCATCGGGTGTGTCCAAAATCATTTCCAGGCCTAATGGTACATTCGGCGCAAACCATGCCCCTATCTCGCGTCAAAATTAGCATTATCTCCAAATGGACCGAAACAAGCATTCACTCGAGCCTCCTCACCTAGGAGTACCATCGGGTGCATCCAAAGTGATTTTTGAGCCTACGGTACATTTGCCACAAACCGTGCACCTATCATGCCTCAAGATTAGCACTATCTCCAAACGGACCGAAACGAGCTTCCACTTGAGCCTCATCACCTAGGAGTACCATCTGGTGTGTCCAAAATGATTTTTGAGCCTATGGTATGTTTGGCGCGAACTGGGCACCTATCCTACACCGACACTAACACCATCTCCGAACGGACCGATGCGAGATTCCACATGACCCATGTCACCTAGGAGTTCCATCGGGTGTGTCTAAAATGATTTCCAATCCTAATGGTACGTTCAACGCAAACTGTGCACCTATCTTTTGTAAAGATTAGCACTATCTCCGAACGAACTGAAACACGCTTTCACTTGAGCCTCATCACCTATGAGTACCACCAGGTGCATCCAAAACAATTTTTAACACTATGGTACGTTTGACACAAACCGTGCAACTTCTTATCACAAGATTAGCACTATCACCAAACAAACCGAAATGAGCTTCCATTTGAGCCTCATCACACCATCGGGTGTCTCCAAAATGATTTTTGAGCCAATAGTATGTTTGGTGCAAGCTGTGTACCTTACACCGACACTAACACCATCTCCAAATGGACCGATGTAAGATTCCACATGACCCGTGTCACCTAGGAGTTCCATCGGGTGTGTCCAAAATGATTTCCAAGCCTAATGGTACATTCGGTGCAAACCATGCCCCTATCTCGCGTCAAAATTAGCATTATCTCCAAATGGACCGAAACGAGCATTCACTCGAGCCTCCTCACCTAGGAGACCATCGGGTGCATCCAAAGTGATTTTTGAGCCTATGGTACATTTGCCACAAACCGTGCGCCTATCATGCCTCAAGATTAGCACTATCTCCAAACGGAACGAAATGAGCTTCCACTTGAGCCTCGTCACCTAGGAGTATCATCTGGTGTGTCCAAAATGATTTTTGAGCCTATGTTATGTTTGGCGCAAACTGTGCACCTATCCTACACCGACACTAACACCATCTCCAAACGTACCGATGCGAGATTCCACATGACCCATGTCAACTAGGAGTTCCATCGGGTGTGTCTAAAATGATTTCCAAGCCTAATGGTACATTCAACGCAAACCGTGCACCTAACTTGTGTAAAGATTAGCACTATCTCCAAATCAACTGAAACAAGCTTTCACTTGAGCCTCGTCACCTATGAGTACCATTAGGTGGATCCAAAACAATTTTTAACGCTACGATACGTTTGACATAAACAATACAACTTTCTTATCTCAAGATTAGCACTATTAACAAACGGACCGAAATGAGCTTCCATTTGAGCCTCATCACACCATCGGGTGTCTCCAAAATGATTTTTGAGCCAATAGTATGTTTGGTGCAAACTATGTACCTTAAACCGACACTAACACCATCTCCGAACGGACCGATGCGAGATTCCACATGACCCATGTCACCTAGGAGTTCCATCGGGTGTGTCTAAAATGATTTCCAAGCCTAATGATACGTTCAACGCAAACTGTGCACATATCTTGTGTAAAGATTAGCACTATCTCCGAACGAACTTAAACAAGCTTTCACTTGAGCCTCATCACCTATGAGTACCACCAGGTGCATCCAAAACAATTTTTAATGCTATGGTACGTTTGACGCAAACCGTGCACCTTTCTTATCACAAGATTAGCACTATCACCAAACAGACCAAAATAAGTTTCCATTTGAGCCTCATCACACCATCGGGTGTCTCCAAAATGATTTTTGAGCCAATAGTATGTTTTGTGCAAACTGTGTACCTTACACCGACACTAACAGCATCTCCGAACGGACCGTTGCGAGATTCCACATGACCATGTCACATAGGAGTTCCATCGGGTGTGTCCAAAATCATTTCCAGGCCTAATGGTACATTCGGCGCAAACCATGCCCCTATCTCGCGTCAAAATTAGCATTATCTCCAAATGGACCGAAACAAGCATTCACTCGAGCCTCCTCACCTAGGAGTACCATCGGGTGCATCCAAAGTGATTTTTGAGCCTACGGTACATTTGCCACAAACCGTGCACCTATCATGCCTCAAGATTAGCACTATCTCCAAACGGACCGAAACGAGCTTCCACTTGAGCCTCATCACCTAGGAGTACCATCTGGTGTGTCCAAAATGATTTTTGAGCCTATGGTATGTTTGGCGCGAACTGGGCACCTATCCTACACCGACACTAACACCATCTCCGAACGGACCGATGCGAGATTCCACATGACCCATGTCTCCTAGGAGTTCCATCGGGTGTGTCTAAAATGATTTCCAAGCCTAATGATACGTTCAACGCAAACTGTGCACATATCTTGTGTAAAGATTAGCACTATCTCCGAACGAACTTAAACAAGCTTTCACTTGAGCCTCATCACCTATGAGTACCACCAGGTGCATCCAAAACAATTTTTAATGCTATGGTACGTTTGACGCAAACCGTGCACCTTTCTTATCACAAGATTAGCACTATCACCAAACAGACCAAAATAAGTTTCCATTTGAGCCTCATCACACCATCGGGTGTCTCCAAAATGATTTTTGAGCCAATAGTATGTTTTGTGCAAACTGTGTACCTTACACCGACACTAACAGCATCTCCGAACGGACCGTTGCGAGATTCCACATGACCATGTCACATAGGAGTTCCATCGGGTGTGTCCAAAATCATTTCCAGGCCTAATGGTACATTCGGCGCAAACCATGCCCCTATCTCGCGTCAAAATTAGCATTATCTCCAAATGGACCGAAACAAGCATTCACTCGAGCCTCCTCACCTAGGAGTACCATCGGGTGCATCCAAAGTGATTTTTGAGCCTACGGTACATTTGCCACAAACCGTGCACCTATCATGCCTCAAGATTAGCACTATCTCCAAACGGACCGAAACGAGCTTCCACTTGAGCCTCATCACCTAGGAGTACCATCTGGTGTGTCCAAAATGATTTTTGAGCCTATGGTATGTTTGGCGCGAACTGGGCACCTATCCTACACCGACACTAACACCATCTCCGAACGGACCGATGCGAGATTCCACATGACCCATGTCACCTAGGAGTTTTATCGGGTGTGTCTAAAATGATTTCCAATCCTAATGGTACGTTCAACGCAAACTGTGCACCTATCTTGTGTAAAGATTAGCACTATCTCCGAACGAACTGAAACAAGCTTTCACTTGAGCCTCATCACCTATGAGTACCACCAGGTGCATCCAAAACAATTTTTAACACTATGGTACGTTTGACGCAAACCGTGCACCTTTCTTATCACAAGATTAGCACTATCACCAAACAGACCGAAATGAGCTTCCATTTGAGCCTCATCACACCATCGGGTGTCTCCAAAATGATTTTTGAGCCAATAGTATGTTTGGTGCAAGCTGTGTACCTTACACCGACACTAACACCATCTCCAAACGGACCGATGTAAGATTCCACATGACCCATGTCACCTAGGAGTTCCATCGGGTGTGTCCAAAATGATTTCCAAGCCTAATGGTACATTCGGTGCAAACCATGCCCCTATCTCGCGTCAAAATTAGCATTATCTCCAAATGGACCGAAACGAGCATTCACTCGAGCCTCCTCACCTAGGAGTACCATCGGGTGCATCCAAAGTGATTTTTGAGCCTATGGTACATTTGCCACAAACCGTGCACCTATCATGCCTCAAGATTAGCACTATCTCCAAACGGACCGAAACGAGCTTCCACTTGAGCCTCGTCACCTAGGAGTACCATCTGGTGTGTCCAAAATGATTTTTGAGCCTATGGTATGTTTGGCGCAAACTATGCACCTATCCTACACCGACACTAACACCATCTCCAAATGGGTCGATGCGAGATTCCACATGACCCATGTCACATAGGAGTTCCATCGGGTGTGTCCAAAATCATTTCCAGGCCTAATGGTACATTCGGCGCAAACCATGCCCCTATCTCGCGTCAAAATTAGCATTATCTCCAAATGGACCGAAACAAGCATTCACTCGAGCCTCCTCACCTAGGAGTACCATCGGGTGCATCCAAAGTGATTTTTGAGCCTACGGTACATTTGCCACAAACCGTGCACCAATCATGCCTCAAGATTAGCACTATCTCCAAACGGACCGAAACGAGCTTCCACTTGAGCCTCATCACCTAGGAGTACCATCTGGTGTGTCCAAAATGATTTTTGAGCCTATGGTATGTTTGGCGCAAACTGTGCACCTATCCTACACCGACACTAACACCATCTCCGAACGGACCGATGCGAGATTCCACATGACCCATGTCACCTAGGAGTTTTATCGGGTGTGTCTAAAATGATTTCCAATCCTAATGGTACGTTCAACGCAAACTGTGCACCTATCTTGTGTAAAGATTAGCACTATCTCCGAACGAACTGAAACAAGCTTTCACTTGAGCCTCATCACCTATGAGTACCACCAGGTGCATCCAAAACAATTTTTAACACTATGGTACGTTTGACGCAAACCGTGCACCTTTCTTATCACAAGATTAGCACTATCACCAAACAGACCAAAATGAGCTTCCATTTGAGCCTCATCACACCATCGGGTGTCTCCAAAATGATTTTTGAGCCAATAGTATGTTTGGTGCAAGCTGTGTACCTTACACCGACACTAACACCATCTCCAAACGGACCGATGTAAGATTCCACATGACCCATGTCACCTAGGAGTTCCATCGGGTGTGTCCAAAATGATTTCCAAGCCTAATGGTACATTCGGTGCAAACCATGCCCCTATCTCGTGTCAAAATTAGCATTATGCACAAATGGACCGAAACGAGCATTCACTCGAGCCTCCTCACCTAGGAGTACCATCGGGTGCATCCAAAGTGATTTTTGAGCCTATGGTACATTTGCCACAAACCGTGCACCTATCATGCCTCAAGATTAGCACTATCTCCAAACGGACCGAAACGAGCTTCCACTTGAGCCTCGTCACCTAGGAGTACCATGTGGTGTGTCCAAAATGATTTTTGAGCCTATGGTATGTTTGGCGCAAACTGTGCACCTATCCTACACCGACACTAACACCATCTCCAAACGGATCGATGCGAGAATTCCACATGACCCATGTCAGCTAGGAGTTCCATCGGGTGTGTCTAAAATGATTTCCAAGCCTAATGGTACATTCAACGCAAACCGTGCACCTAACTTGTGTAAAGATTAGCACTATCTCCAAATGAACTAAAACAAGCTTTCACTTGAGCCTCGTCACCTATGAGTACCATTAGGTGGATCCAAAACAATTTTTAATGCTACGGTATGTTTGACGTAAACAGTACAACTTTCTTATCTCAAGATTAGCACTATCAACAAACGGACCGGAATGAGCTTCCATTTGAGCCTCATCACACCATCGGCTGTCTCCAAAATGATTTTTGAGCCAATAATATGTTTGGTGCAAACTATGTACCTTAAACCGACACTAAAACCACCTTTGAACGGACCGATGCGAGATTCTACATGACCCATGTCACCTAGGAGTTCCATCGGGTGCGTCTAAAATGATTTCCAAGCCTAATGGTACGTTCAACGCAAACCGTGCACCTATCTTGTGTAAAGATTAGCACTATCTCTGAACGAACTGAAACAAGCTTTCACTTGAGCCTCATCACCTATGAGTACCATCAGGTACATCCAAAACAATTTTTAACACTATGGTACGTTTGACGCAAACCGTGCACCTTTCTTATCTCAAGATTAGCACTATCACCAAACAGACCGAAATGAGCTTTCATTTGAGCCTCAGCACACCATCGGGTGTCTCCAAAATGATTTTTGAGCCAATAGTATGCTTGGTACAAACTGTGGACCTTAAACCGACACTAACACCATCTCCGAACGGACCGATGCGAGATTCCACATGACCCATGTCACCTAGGAGTTCCATCGGGTGTGTCCAAAATGATTTCCATGCCTAATGGTACATTCGGCGCAAACCATGCCCCTATCTCGCGTCAAAATTAGCATTACCTCCAAATGGACTGAAACGAGCATTCACTCGAGCCTCCTCACCTAGGAGTACCATCGGGTGCATCCAAAGTGATTTTTGAGCCTATGGTACATTTGCCACAAACCGTGCACCTATCATGCCTCAAGATAAGCACTATCTCCAAACGGACCGAAACGAGCTTCCACTTGAGCCTCGTCACCTAAGAGTACTATCTGGTGTCCAAAATGATTTTTGAGCCTATGGTATGTTTGGCGCAAACTGTGCACCTATCCTACACCGACACTAACACCATCTCCAAACGGATCGATGCGAGAATTCCAAAGACCCATGTCAACTAGGAGTTCCATCGGGTGTGTCTAAAATGATTTCCAAGCCTAATGGTACATTCAACGCAAACCGTGCACCTAACTTGTGTAAAGATTAGCACTATCTCCAAATGAACTGAAACAAGCTTTCCCTTGAGCCTCGTCACCTATGAGTACCATTAGGTGGATCCAAAACAATTTTTAACGCTACGGTATGTTTGACGTAAACAGTACAACTTTCTTATCTCAAGATTAGCACTATCAACAAACGGACCGGAATGAGCTTCCATTTGAGCTTCATCACACCATCGGCTGTCTCCAAAATGATTTTTGAGCCAATAATATGTTTGGTGCAAACTATGTACCTTAAACCGACACTAAAACCACCTTTGAACGCACCGATGCGAGATTCTACATGACCCATGTCACCTAGGAGTTCCATCGGGTGCGTCTAAAATGATTTCCAAGCCTAATGGTACGTTCAACGCAAACCGTGCACCTATCTTGTGTAAAGATTAGCACTATCTCCGAACGAACTGAAACAAGCTTTCACTTGAGCCTCATCACCTATGAGTACCATCAGGTACATCCAAAACAATTTTTAATGCTATGGTATGTTTGACGCAAACCGTGCACCTTTCTTATCTCAAGATTAGCACTATCACCAAACAGACCGAAATGAGCTTTCATTTGAGCCTCAGCACACCATCGGGTGTCTCTAAAATGATTTTTGAGCCAATAGTATGTTTGGTACAAACTGTGGACCTTAAACCGACACTAACACCATCTTCGAACGGACCGATGCGAGATTCCACATGACCCATGTCACCTAGGAGTTCCATCGGGTGTGTCTAAAATGATTTCCAAGCCTAATGGTGCGTTCAACGCAAACCGTGCACCTATCTTGTGTAAAGATTAGCACTATCTCCGAACGAACTGAAACAAGCTTTCACTTGAGCCTCATCACCTATGAGTACCACCAGGTGCGTCCAAAACAATTTTTAACGCTATGGTATGCTTGACGCAAACCGTGCACCTTTCTTCTCACAAGATTAGCACTATCACCAAACAGACCGAAATGAGCTTCCATTTGAGCCTCATCACACCATCGGGTGTCTCCAAAATGATTTTTGAGCCAATAGTGTGTTTGGTGCAAACTGTGTACCTTACACCGACACTAACGCCATCTCCGAACGGACCGATGTAAGATTCCACATGACCCATGTCACCTAGGAGTTCCATCGGGTGTGTCCAAAATGATTTCCAAGCCTAATGGTACATTCGGTGCAAACCATGCCCCTATCTCACGTCAAAATTAGCATTATCTCCAAATGGACCGAAACGAGCATTCACTCGAGCCTCCTCACCTAGGAGTACCATCGGGTGCATCCAAAGTGATTTTTGAGCCTATGGTACATCTGCCACAAACCGTGCACCTATCATGCCTCAAGATTAGCACTATCTCCAAACGGACCGAAACGAGCTTCCACTTGAGCCTCGTCACCTAGGAGTACCATCTGGTGTGTCCAAAATGATTTTTGAGCCTATGGTATGTGTGGCGCAAACTGTGCACCTATCCTACACCGACACTAACACCATCTCCAAACGGATCGATGCGAGATTCCACATGACCCATGTCAACTAGGAGTTCCATCGGGTGTGTCTAAAATGATTTCCATGCCTAATGGTACATTCAACGCAAACCGTGCACCTAACTTGTGTAAAGATTAGCACTATCTCCAAATGAACTGAAACAAGCTTTCACTTGAGCCTCGTCACCTATGAGTACCATTAGGTGGATCCAAAACAATTTTTAACGCTACGGTATGTTTGACGTAAACAGTACAACTTTCTTATCTCAAGATTAGCACTATCAACAAACGGACCGAAATGAGCTTCCATTTGAGCCTCATCACACCATCGGCTGTCTCCAAAATCATTTTTGAGCCAGTAATATGTTTGGTGCAAACTATGTACCTTAAACCGACACTAAAACCACCTTCGAACGGACTGATGCGAGATTCTACATGACCCATGTCACCTAGGAGTTCCATCGGGTGCGTCTAAATTGATTTCCAAGCCTAATGGTACGTTCAACGCAAACAGTGCACCTATCTTGTGTAAAGATTAGCACTATCTCCGAATGAACTGAACCAAGCTTTCAATTGAGCCTCATCACCTATGAGTACCATCAGGTACATCCAAAACAATTTTAAATGCTATGGTACGTTTGACGCAAACCGTGCACCTTTCTTATCTCAAGATTAGCACTATCACCGAACAGACCGAAATGAGCTTCTATTTGAGCCTCATCACACCATCGGGTGTCTCCAAAATGATTTTTGAGCCAATAGTATGTTTGGTGCAAACTATGTACCTTAAACCGACACTAAAACCACCTCTGAATGGACCGATGTGAGATTCTACATGACCCATGTCACCTAGGAGTTCCATCGGGTGCGTCTAAAATGATTTCCAAGCCTAATGGTACGTTCAACGCAAACCGTGCACCTATCTTGTGTAAAGATTAGCACTATCTCCGAATGAACTGAAGCAAGCTTTCACTTGAGCCTCATCACCTATGAGTACCACCAGGTGCATCCAAAACAATTTTTAACACTATGGTACGTTTGACGCAAACCGTGCACCTTTCTTATCACAAGATTAGCACTATCACCAAACAGACCGAAATGAGCTTCCGTTTGAGCCTCATCACACCATCGGGTGTCTCCAAAAGGATTTTTGAGCCAATAGTATGTTTGGTGCAAACTGTGTACCTTACACCAACACTAACACCATCTCCGAACGGACCGATGTAAGATTCCACATGACCCATGTCACCTAGGAGTTCCATCGGGTGTGTCCAAAATGATTTCCAAGCCTAATGGTACATTCGGTGCAAACCATGCCCCTATCTCACGTCAAAATTAGCATTATCTCCAAATGGACCGAAACGAGCATTCACTCGAGCTTCCTCACCTAGGAGTACCATCGGGTGCATCCAAAGTGATTTTTGAGCCTATGGTACATTTGCCACAAACCGTGCACCTATCATGCCTCAAGATTAGCACTATCTCCAAACGGACCGAAACAAGCATCCACTTGAGCCTCGTCACCTAGGAGTACCATCTGGTGTGTCCAAAATGATTTTTGAGCCTATGGTATGTTTGGCGCAAACTGTGCACCTATCCTACACCGACACTAACACCATCTCCAAACGGATCGATGCGAGATTCCACATGACCCATGTCAACTAGGAGTTCCATCGGGTGTGTCTAAAATGATTTCCAAGCCTAATGGTACATTCAACGCAAACCGTGCACGTAACTTGTGTAAAGATTAGCACTATCTCCAAATGAACTGAAACAAGCTTTCACTTGAGCCTCGTCACCTATGAGTACCATTAGGTGGATCCAAAACAATTTTTAACGCTACGGTATGTTTGACGTAAACAGTACAACTTTCTTATCTCAAGATTAGCACTATCAACAAATGGACCGAAATGAGCTTCCATTTGAGCCTCATCACACCATCGGCTGTCTCCAAAATGATTTTTGAGCCAATAATATGTTTGGTGCAAACTATGTACCTTAAACCGACACTAAAACCACCTTCGAACGGACCGATGCGAGATTCTACGTGACCCATGTCACCTAGGAGTTCCATCGGGTGCGTCTAAATTGATTTCCAAGCCTAATGGTACGTTCAACGCAAACCGTGCACCTATCTTGTGTAAAGATTAGCACTATCTCCGAATGAACTGAACCAAGCTTTCACTTGAGCCTCATCACCTATGAGTACCATCAGGTACATCCAAAACAATTTTAAATGCTATGGTACGTTTGACGCAAACCGTGCACCTTTCTTATCTCAAGATTAGCACGATCACCAAACAGACCGAAATGAGCTTTCATTTGAGCCTCAGCACACCATCGGGTGTCTCCAAAATGATTTTTGAGCCAATAGTATGTTTGGTACAAACTGTGGACCTTAAACCGACACTAACACCATCTCCGAACGGACCGATGCGAGATTCCACATGACCCATGTCACCTAGGAGTTCCATCGGGTGTGTCTAAAATGATTTCCAAGCCTAATGGTGCGTTCAACGCAAACCGTGCACCTATCTTGTGTAAAGATTAGCACTATCTCCGTACGAACTGAAACAAGCTTTCACTTGAGCCTCATCACCTATGAGTACCACCAGGTGCATCCAAAACAATTTTTAACGCTATGGTACGCTTGACGCAAACTGTGCACCTTTCTTCTCACAAGATTAGCACTATCACCAAACAGACCGAAATGAGCTTCCATTTGAGCCTCATCACACCATCGGGTGTCTCCAAAATGATTTTTGAGCCAATAGTATGTTTGGTGCAAACTGTGTACCTTACACTGACACTAACACCATCTCTGAACGGACCGATGTAAGATTCCACATGACCCATGTCACCTAGGAGTTCCATCGGGTGTGTCCAAAATGATTTCCAAGCCTATGGTACATTCGGTGCAAACCATGCCCCTATCTCACGTCAAAATTAGCATTATCTCCAAATGGACCGAAACGAGCATTCACTCGAGCCTCCTCACCTAGGAGTACCATCGGGTGCATCCAAAGTGATTTTTGAGCCTATGGTACATTTGCCACAAACAGTGCACCTATCATGCCTCAAGATTAGCACTATCTCCAAACGGACCGAAACGAGCTTCCACTTGAGCCTCGTCACCTAGGAGTACCATCTGGTGTGTCCAAAATGATTTTTGAGCCTATGGTATGTTTGGTGCAAACTGTGCACCTATCCTACACCGACACTAACACCATCTCCAAACGGATCGATGCGAGATTCCACATGACCCATGTCAACTAGGAGTTCCATCGGGTGTGTCTAAAATGATTTCCAAGCCTAATGGTACATTCAACGCAAACCGTGCACGTAACTTGTGTAAAGATTAGCACTATCTCCAAATGAACTGAAACAAGCTTTCACTTGAGCCTCGTCACCTATGAGTACCATTAGGTGGATCCAAAACAATTTTTAACGCTACGGTATGTTTGACGTAAACAGTACAACTTTCTTATCTCAAGATTAGCACTATCAACAAATGGACCGAAATGAGCTTCCATTTGAGCCTCATCACACCATCGGCTGTCTCCAAAATGATTTTTGAGCCAATAATATGTTTGGTGCAAACTATGTACCTTAAACCGACACTAAAACCACCTTCGAACGGACCGATGCGAGATTCTACGTGACCCATGTCACCTAGGAGTTCCATCGGGTGCGTCTAAATTGATTTCCAAGCCTAATGGTACGTTCAACGCAAACCGTGCACCTATCTTGTGTAAAGATTAGCACTATCTCCGAATGAACTGAACCAAGCTTTCACTTGAGCCTCATCACCTATGAGTACCATCAGGTACATCCAAAACAATTTTAAATGCTATGGTACGTTTGACGCAAACCGTGCACCTTTCTTATCTCAAGATTAGCACTATCACCAAACAGACCGAAATGAGCTTTCATTTGAGCCTCAGCACACCATCGGGTGTCTCCAAAATGATTTTTGAGCCAATAGTATGTTTGGTACAAACTGTGGACCTTAAACCGACACTAACACCATCTCCGAACGGACCGATGCGAGATTCCACATGACCCATGTCACCTAGGAGTTCCATCGGGTGTGTCTAAAATGATTTCCAAGCCTAATGGTGCGTTCAACGCAAACCGTGCACCTATCTTGTGTAAAGATTAGCACTATCTCCGTACGAACTGAAACAAGCTTTCACTTGAGCCTCATCACCTATGAGTACCACCAGGTGCATCCAAAACAATTTTTAACGCTATGGTACGCTTGACGCAAACTGTGCACCTTTCTTCTCACAAGATTAGCACTATCACCAAACAGACCGAAATGAGCTTCCATTTGAGCCTCATCACACCATCGGGTGTCTCCAAAATGATTTTTGAGCCAATAGTATGTTTGGTGCAAACTGTGTACCTTACACTGACACTAACACCATCTCTGAACGGACCGATGTAAGATTCCACATGACCCATGTCACCTAGGAGTTCCATCGGGTGTGTCCAAAATGATTTCCAAGCCTATGGTACATTCGGTGCAAACCATGCCCCTATCTCACGTCAAAATTAGCATTATCTCCAAATGGACCGAAACGAGCATTCACTCGAGCCTCCTCACCTAGGAGTACCATCGGGTGCATCCAAAGTGATTTTTGAGCCTATGGTACATTTGCCACAAACAGTGCACCTATCATGCCTCAAGATTAGCACTATCTCCAAACGGACCGAAACGAGCTTCCACTTGAGCCTCGTCACCTAGGAGTACCATCTGGTGTGTCCAAAATGATTTTTGAGCCTATGGTATGTTTGGTGCAAACTGTGCACCTATCCTACACCGACACTAACACCATCTCCAAACGGATCGATGCGAGATTCCACATGACCCATGTCAACTAGGAGTTCCATCGGGTGTGTCTAAAATGATTTCCAAGCCTAATGGTACATTCAACGCAAACCGTGCACGTAACTTGTGTAAAGATTAGCACTATCTCCAAATGAACTGAAACAAGCTTTCACTTGAGCCTCGTCACCTATGAGTACCATTAGGTGGATCCAAAACAATTTTTAACGCTACGGTATGTTTGACGTAAACAGTACAACTTTCTTATCTCAAGATTAGCACTATCAACAAATGGACCGAAATGAGCTTCCATTTGAGCCTCATCACACCATCGGCTGTCTCCAAAATGATTTTTGAGCCAATAATATGTTTGGTGCAAACTATGTACCTTAAACCGACACTAAAACCACCTTCGAACGGACCGATGCGAGATTCTACGTGACCCATGTCACCTAGGAGTTCCATCGGGTGCGTCTAAATTGATTTCCAAGCCTAATGGTACGTTCAACGCAAACCGTGCACCTATCTTGTGTAAAGATTAGCACTATCTCCGAATGAACTGAACCAAGCTTTCACTTGAGCCTCATCACCTATGAGTACCATCAGGTACATCCAAAACAATTTTAAATGCTATGGTACGTTTGACGCAAACCGTGCACCTTTCTTATCTCAAGATTAGCACTATCACCAAACAGACCGAAATGAGCTTTCATTTGAGCCTCAGCACACCATCGGGTGTCTCCAAAATGATTTTTGAGCCAATAGTATGTTTGGTACAAACTGTGGACCTTAAACCGACACTAACACCATCTTCGAACGGACCGATGCGAGATTCCACATGACCCATGTCACCTAGGAGTTCCATCGGGTGTGTCTAAAATGATTTCCAAGCCTAATGGTGCGTTCAACGCAAACCGTGCACCTATCTTCTGTAAAGATTAGCACTATCTCCGTACGAACTGAAACAAGCTTTCACTTGAGCCTCATCACCTATGAGTACCACCAGGTGCATCCAAAACAATTTTTAACGCTATGGTACGCTTGACGCAAACTGTGCACCTTTCTTCTCACAAGATTAGCACTATCACCAAACAGACCGAAATGAGCTTCCATTTGAGCCTCATCACACCATCGGGTGTCTCCAAAATGATTTTTGAGCCAATAGTATGTTTGGTGCAAACTGTGTACCTTACACTGACACTAACACCATCTCTGAACGGACCGATGTAAGATTCCACATGACCCATGTCACCTAGGAGTTCCATCGGGTGTGTCCAAAATGATTTCCAAGCCTATGGTACATTCGGTGCAAACCATGCCCCTATCTCACGTCAAAATTAGCATTATCTCCAAATGGACCGAAACGAGCATTCACTCGAGCCTCCTCACCTAGGAGTACCATCGGGTGCATCCAAAGTGATTTTTGAGCCTATGGTACATTTGCCACAAACAGTGCACCTATCATGCCTCAAGATTAGCACTATCTCCAAACGGACCGAAACGAGCTTCCACTTGAGCCTCGTCACCTAGGAGTACCATCTGGTGTGTCCAAAATGATTTTTGAGCCTATGGTATGTTTGGCGCAAACTGTGCACCTATCCTACACCGACACTAACACCATCTCCAAACGGATCGATGCGAGATTCCACATGACCCATGTCAACTAGGAGTTCCATCGGGTGTGTCTAAAATGATTTCCAAGCCTAATGGTACATTCAACGCAAACCGTGCACGTAACTTGTGTAAAGATTAGCACTATCTCCAAATGAACTGAAACAAGCTTTCACTTGAGCCTCGTCACCTATGAGTACCATTAGGTGGATCCAAAATAATTTTTAACGCTACGGTATGTTTGACGTAAACAGTACAACTTTCTTATCTCAAGATTAGCACTATCAACAAATGGACCGAAATGAGCTTCCATTTGAGCCTCATCACACCATCGGCTGTCTCCAAAATGATTTTTGAGCCAATAATATGTTTGGTGCAAACTATGTACCTTAAACCGACACTAAAACCACCTTCGAACGGACCGATGCGAGATTCTACGTGACCCATGTCACCTAGGAGTTCCATCGGGTGCGTCTAAAATGATTTCCAAGCCTAATGGTACGTTCAACGCAAACCGTGCACCTATCTTGTGTAAAGATTAGCACTATCTCCGAATGAACTGAACCAAGCTTTCACTTGAGCCTCATCACCTATGAGTACCATCAGGTACATCCAAAACAATTTTAAATGCTATGGTACGTTTGACGCAAACCGTGCACCTTTCTTATCTCAAGATTAGCACTATCACCAAACAGACCGAAATGAGCTTCTATTTGAGCCTCATCACACTATCGGGTGTCTCCAAAATGATTTTTAAGCCAATAGTATGTTTGGTGCAAACTATGTACCTTAAACCGACACTAAAACCACCTCCGAACGGACCGATGTGAGATTCTACTTGACCCATGTCACCTAGGAGTTCCATCGGGTGCGTCTAAAATGATTTCCAAGCCTAATGGTACGTTCAACGCAAACCGTGCACCTATCTTGTGTAAAGATTAGCACTATCTCCGAATGAACTGAAGCAAGCTTTCACTTGAGCCTCATCACCTATGAGTACCACCAGGTGCATCCAAAACAATTTTTAACACTATGGTACGTTTGACGCAAACCGTGCACCTTTCTTATCACAAGATTAGCACTATCACCAAACAGACCGAAATGAGCTTCCATTTGAGCCTCATCACACCATCGGGTGTCTCCAAAATGATTTTTGAGCCAATAGTATGTTTGGTGCAAACTGTGTACCTTACACCAACACTAACACCATCTCCGAACGGACCGATGTAAGATTCCACATGACCCATGTCACCTAGGAGTTCCATCGGGTATGTCCAAAATGATTTCCAAGCCTAATGGTACATTCGGTGCAAACCATGCCCCTATCTCACGTCATAATTAGCATTATCTCCAAATGGACCGAAATGAGCATTCACTCGAGCCTCCTCACCTAGGAGTACCATCGGGTGCATCCAAAGTGATTTTTGAGCCTATGGTACATTTGCCACAAACCGTGCACCAATCATGCCTCAAGATTAGCACTATCTCCAAACGGACCGAAACGAGCTTCCACTTGAGCCTCGTCACCTAGGAGTACCATCTGGTGTGTCCAAAATGATTTTTGAGCCTATGGTATGTTTGGCGCAAACTGTGCACCTATCCTACACCGACACTAACACCATCTCCAAACGGATCGATGCGAGATTCCACATGACCCATGTCAACTAGGAGTTCCATCGGGTGTGTCTAAAATGATTTCCAAGCCTAATGGTACATTCAACGCAAACCGTGCACCTAACTTGTGTAAAGATTAGCACTATCTCCAAATGAACTGAAACAAGCTTTCACTTGAGCCTCGTCACCTATGAGTACCATTAGGTGGATCCAAAATAATTTTTAACGCTACGGTATGTTTGACGTAAACAGTACAACTTTCTTATCTCAAGATTAGCACTATCAACAAACGGACCGAAATGAGCTTCCATTTGAGCCTCATCACACCATCGGCTGTCTCCAAAATGATTTTTGAGCCAGTAATATGTTTGGTGCAAACTATGTATCTTAAACCGACACTAAAACCACCTTCGAACGGACCGATGCGAGATTCTACATGACCCATGTCACCTAGGAGTTCCATCGGGTGCGTCTAAAATGATTTCCAAGCCTAATGGTACGTTCAACGCAAACCGTGCACCTATCTTGTGTAAAGATTAGCACTATCTCCGAATGAACTGAACCAAGCTTTCACTTGAGCCTCATCACCTATGAGTACCATCAGGTACATCCAAAACAATTTTAAATGCTATGGTACGTTTGACGCAAACCGTGCACCTTTCTTATCTCAAGATTAGCACTATCACCAAACAGACCGAAATGAGCTTCTATTTGAGCCTCATCACACCATCGGGTGTCTCCAAAATGATTTTTAAGCCAATAGTATGTTTGGTGCAAACTATGTACCTTAAACCGACACTAAAACCACCTCCGAACGGACCGATGTGAGATTCTACATGACCCATGTCACCTAGGAGTTCCATCGGGTGCGTCTAAAATGATTTCCAAGCCTAATGGTACGTTCAACGCAAACCGTGCACCTATCTTGTGTAAAGGTTAGCACTATCTCCGAATGAACTGAAGCAAGCTTTCACTTGAGCCTCATCACCTATGAGTACCACCAGGTGCATCCAAAACAATTTTTAACACTATGGTACGTTTGACGCAAACCGTGCACCTTTCTTATCACAAGATTAGCACTATCACCAAACAGACCGAAATGAGCTTCCATTTGAGCCTCATCACACCATCGGGTGTCTCCAAAATGATTTTTGAGCCAATAGTATGTTTGGTGCAAACTGTGTACCTTACACCAACACTAACACCATCTCCGAACGGACCGATGTAAGATTCCACATGACCCATGTCACCTAGGAGTTCCATCGGGTATGTCCAAAATGATTTCCAAGCCTAATGGTACATTCGGTGCAAACCATGCCCCTATCTCACGTCATAATTAGCATTATCTCCAAATGGACCGAAATGAGCATTCACTCGAGCCTCCTCACCTAGGAGTACCATCGGGTGCATCCAAAGTGATTTTTGAGCCTATGGTACATTTGCCACAAACCGTGCACCAATCATGCCTCAAGATTAGCACTATCTCCAAACGGACCGAAACGAGCTTCCACTTGAGCCTCGTCACCTAGGAGTACCATCTGGTGTGTCCAAAATGATTTTTGAGCCTATGGTATGTTTGGCGCAAACTGTGCACCTATCCTACACCGACACTAACACCATCTCCAAACGGATCGATGCGAGATTCCACATGACCCATGTCAACTAGGAGTTCCATCAGGTGTGTCTAAAATGATTTCCAAGCCTAATGGTACATTCAACGCAAACCGTGCACCTAACTTGTGTAAAGATTAGCACTATCTCCAAATGAACTGAAACAAGCTTTCACTTGAGCCTCGTCACCTATGAGTACCATTAGGTGGATCCAAAATAATTTTTAACGCTACGGTATGTTTGACGTAAACAGTACAACTTTCTTATCTCAAGATTAGCACTATCAACAAACGGACCGAAATGAGCTTCCATTTGAGCCTCATCACACCATCGGCTGTCTCCAAAATGATTTTTGAGCCAGTAATATGTTTGGTGCAAACTATGTATCTTAAACCGACACTAAAACCACCTTCGAACGGACCGATGCGAGATTCTACATGACCCATGTCACCTAGGAGTTCCATCGGGTGCGTCTAAAATGATTTCCAAGCCTAATGGTACGTTCAACGCAAACCGTGCACCTATCTTGTGTAAAGATTAGCACTATCTCCGAATGAACTGAACCAAGCTTTCACTTGAGCCTCATCACCTATGAGTACCATCAGGTACATCCAAAACAATTTTAAATGCTATGGTACGTTTGACGCAAACCGTGCACCTTTCTTATCTCAAGATTAGCACTATCACCAAACAGACCGAAATGAGCTTCTATTTGAGCCTCATCACACTATCGGGTGTCTCCAAAATGATTTTTAAGCCAATAGTATGTTTGGTGCAAACTATGTACCTTAAACCGACACTAAAACCACCTCCGAACGGACCGATGTGAGATTCTACTTGACCCATGTCACCTAGGAGTTCCATCGGGTGCGTCTAAAATGATTTCCAAGCCTAATGGTACGTTCAACGCAAACCGTGCACCTATCTTGTGTAAAGATTAGCACTATCTCCGAATGAACTGAAGCAAGCTTTCACTTGAGCCTCATCACCTATGAGTACCACCAGGTGCATCCAAAACAATTTTTAACACTATGGTACGTTTGACGCAAACCGTGCACCTTTCTTATCACAAGATTAGCACTATCACCAAACAGACCGAAATGAGCTTCCATTTGAGCCTCATCACACCATCGGGTGTCTCCAAAATGATTTTTGAGCCAATAGTATGTTTGGTGCAAACTGTGTACCTTACACCAACACTAACACCATCTCTGAACGGACCGATGTAAGATTCCACATGACCCATGTCACCTAGGAGTTCGATCGGGTGTGTCCAAAATGATTTCCAAGCCTATGGTACATTCGGTGCAAACCATGCCCCTATCTCACGTCAAAATTAGCATTATCTCCAAATGGACCGAAACGAGCATTCACTCGAGCCTCCTCACCTAGGAGTACCATCGGGTGCATCCAAAGTGATTTTTGAGCCTATGGTACATTTGCCACAAACAGTGCACCTATCATGCCTCAAGATTAGCACTATCTCCAAACGGACCGAAACGAGCTTCCACTTGAGCCTCGTCACCTAGGAGTACCATCTGGTGTGTCCAAAATGATTTTTGAGCCTATGGTATGTTTGGCGCAAACTGTGCACCTATCCTACACCGACACTAACACCATCTCCAAACGGATCGATGCGAGATTCCACATGACCCATGTCAACTAGGAGTTCCATCGGGTGTGTCTAAAATGATTTCCAAGCCTAATGGTACATTCAACGCAAACCGTGCACCTAACTTGTGTAAAGATTAGCACTATCTCCAAATGAACTGAAACAAGCTTTCACTTGAGCCTCGTCACCTATGAGTACCATTAGGTGGATCCAAAATAATTTTTAACGCTACGGTATGTTTGACGTAAACAGTACAACTTTCTTATCTCAAGATTAGCACTATCAACAAACGGACCGAAATGAGCTTCCATTTGAGCCTCATCACACCATCGGCTGTCTCCAAAATGATTTTTGAGCCAGTAATATGTTTGGTGCAAACTATGTATCTTAAACCGACACTAAAACCACCTTCGAACGGACTGATGCGAGATTCTACATGACCCATGTCACCTAGGAGTTCCATCGGGTGCGTCTAAAATGATTTCCAAGCCTAATGGTACGTTCAACGCAAACCGTGCACCTATCTTGTGTAAAGATTAGCACTATCTCCGAATGAACTGAACCAAGCTTTCACTTGAGCCTCATCACCTATGAGTACCATCAGGTACATCCAAAACAATTTTAAATGCTATGGTACGTTTGACGCAAACCGTGCACCTTTCTTATCTCAAGATTAGCACTATCACCAAACAGACCGAAATGAGCTTCTATTTGAGCCTCATCACACTATCGGGTGTCTCCAAAATGATTTTTAAGCCAATAGTATGTTTGGTGCAAACTATGTACCTTAAACCGACACTAAAACCACCTCCGAACGGACCGATGTGAGATTCTACTTGACCCATGTCACCTAGGAGTTCCATCGGGTGCGTCTAAAATGATTTCCAAGCCTAATGGTACGTTCAACGCAAACCGTGCACCTATCTTGTGTAAAGATTAGCACTATCTCCGAATGAACTGAAGCAAGCTTTCACTTGAGCCTCATCACCTATGAGTACCACCAGGTGCATCCAAAACAATTTTTAACACTATGGTACGTTTGACGCAAACCGTGCACCTTTCTTATCACAAGATTAGCACTATCACCAAACAGACCGAAATGAGCTTCCATTTGAGCCTCATCACACCATCGGGTGTCTCCAAAATGATTTTTGAGCCAATAGTATGTTTGGTGCAAACTGTGTACCTTACACTGACACTAACACCATCTCTGAACGGACCGATGTAAGATTCCACATGACCCATGTCACCTAGGAGTTCCATCGGGTGTGTCCAAAATGATTTCCAAGCCTATGGTACATTCGGTGCAAACCATGCCCCTATCTCACGTCAAAATTAGCATTATCTCCAAATGGACCGAAACGAGCATTCACTCGAGCCTCCTCACCTAGGAGTACCATCGGGTGCATCCAAAGTGATTTTTGAGCCTATGGTACATTTGCCACAAACAGTGCACCTATCATGCCTCAAGATTAGCACTATCTCCAAACGGACCGAAACGAGCTTCCACTTGAGCCTCGTCACCTAGGAGTACCATCTGGTGTGTCCAAAATGATTTTTGAGCCTATGGTATGTTTGGCGCAAACTGTGCACCTATCCTACACCGACACTAACACCATCTCCAAACGGATCGATGCGAGATTCCACATGACCCATGTCAACTAGGAGTTCCATCGGGTGTGTCTAAAATGATTTCCAAGCCTAATGGTACATTCAACGCAAACCGTGCACCTAACTTGTGTAAAGATTAGCACTATCTCCAAATGAACTGAAACAAGCTTTCACTTGAGCCTCGTCACCTATGAGTACCATTAGGTGGATCCAAAATAATTTTTAACGCTACGGTATGTTTGACGTAAACAGTACAACTTTCTTATCTCAAGATTAGCACTATCAACAAACGGACCGAAATGAGCTTCCATTTGAGCCTCATCACACCATCGGCTGTCTCCAAAATGATTTTTGAGCCAGTAATATGTTTGGTGCAAACTATGTATCTTAAACCGACACTAAAACCACCTTCGAACGGACCGATGCGAGATTCTACATGACCCATGTCACCTAGGAGTTCCATCGGGTGCGTCTAAAATGATTTCCAAGCCTAATGGTACGTTCAACGCAAACCGTGCACCTATCTTGTGTAAAGATTAGCACTATCTCCGAATGAACTGAACCAAGCTTTCACTTGAGCCTCATCACCTATGAGTACCATCAGGTACATCCAAAACAATTTTAAATGCTATGGTACGTTTGACGCAAACCGTGCACCTTTCTTATCTCAAGATTAGCACTATCACCAAACAGACCGAAATGAGCTTCTATTTGAGCCTCATCACACTATCGGGTGTCTCCAAAATGATTTTTAAGCCAATAGTATGTTTGGTGCAAACTATGTACCTTAAACCGACACTAAAACCACCTCCGAACGGACCGATGTGAGATTCTACTTGACCCATGTCACCTAGGAGTTCCATCGGGTGCGTCTAAAATGATTTCCAAGCCTAATGGTACGTTCAACGCAAACCGTGCACCTATCTTGTGTAAAGATTAGCACTATCTCCGAATGAACTGAAGCAAGCTTTCACTTGAGCCTCATCACCTATGAGTACCACCAGGTGCATCCAAAACAATTTTTAACACTATGGTACGTTTGACGCAAACCGTGCACCTTTCTTATCACAAGATTAGCACTATCACCAAACAGACCGAAATGAGCTTCCATTTGAGCCTCATCACACCATCGGGTGTCTCCAAAATGATTTTTGAGCCAATAGTATGTTTGGTGCAAACTGTGTACCTTACACTGACACTAACACCATCTCTGAACGGACCGATGTAAGATTCCACATGACCCATGTCACCTAGGAGTTCCATCGGGTGTGTCCAAAATGATTTCCAAGCCTATGGTACATTCGGTGCAAACCATGCCCCTATCTCACGTCAAAATTAGCATTATCTCCAAATGGACCGAAACGAGCATTCACTCGAGCCTCCTCACCTAGGAGTACCATCGGGTGCATCCAAAGTGATTTTTGAGCCTATGGTACATTTGCCACAAACAGTGCACCTATCATGCCTCAAGATTAGCACTATCTCCAAATGGACCGAAACGAGCTTCCACTTGAGCCTCGTCACCTAGGAGTACCATCTGGTGTGTCCAAAATGATTTTTGAGCCTATGGTATGTTTGGCGCAAACTGTGCACCTATCCTACACCGACACTAACACCATCTCCAAACGGATCGATGCGAGATTCCACATGACCCATGTCAACTAGGAGTTCCATCGGGTGTGTCTAAAATGATTTCCAAGCCTAATGGTACATTCAACGCAAACCGTGCACGTAACTTGTGTAAAGATTAGCACTATCTCCAAATGAACTGAAACAAGCTTTCACTTGAGCCTCGTCACCTATGAGTACCATTAGGTGGATCCAAAACAATTTTTAACGCTACGGTATGTTTGACGTAAACAGTACAACTTTCTTATCTCAAGATTAGCACTATCAACAAACGGACCGAAATGAGCTTCCATTTGAGCCTCATCACACCATCGGCTGTCTCCAAAATGATTTTTGAGCCAGTAATATGTTTGGTGCAAACTATGTATCTTAAACCGACACTAAAACCACCTTCGAACGGACCGATGCGAGATTCTACATGACCCATGTCACCTAGGAGTTCCATCGGGTGCGTCTAAAATGATTTCCAAGCCTAATGGTACGTTCAACGCAAACCGTGCACCTATCTTGTGTAAAGATTAGCACTATCTCCGAATGAACTGAACCAAGCTTTCACTTGAGCCTCATCACCTATGAGTACCATCAGGTACATCCAAAACAATTTTAAATGCTATGGTACGTTTGACGCAAACCGTGCACCTTTCTTATCTCAAGATTAGCACTATCACCAAACAGACCGAAACGAGCTTCTATTTGAGCCTCATCACACCATCGGGTGTCTCCAAAATGATTTTTAAGCCAATAGTATGTTTGGTGCAAACTATGTACCTTAAACCGACACTAAAACCACCTCCGAACGGACCGATGTGAGATTCTACATGACCCATGTCACCTAGGAGTTCCATCGGGTGCGTCTAAAATGATTTCCAAGCCTAATGGTACGTTCAACGCAAACCGTGCACCTATCTTGTGTAAAGATTAGCACTATCTCCGAATGAACTGAAGCAAGCTTTCACTTGAGCCTCATCACCTATGAGTACCACCAGGTGCATCCAAAACAATTTTTAACACTATGGTACGTTTGACGCAAACCGTGCAACTTTCTTATCACAAGATTAGCACTATCACCAAACAGACCGAAATGAGCTTCCATTTGAGCCTCATCACACCATCGGGTGTCTCCAAAATGATTTTTGAGCCAATAGTATGTTTGGTGCAAACTGTGTACCTTACACCAACACTAACACCATCTCCGAACGGACCGATGTAAGATTCCACATGACCCATGTCACCTAGGAGTTCCATCGGGTATGTCCAAAATGATTTCCAAGCCTAATGGTACATTCGGTGCAAACCATGCCCCTATCTCACGTCATAATTAGCATTATCTCCAAATGGACCGAAATGAGCATTCACTCGAGCCTCCTCACCTAGGAGTACCATCGGGTGCATCCAAAGTGATTTTTGAGCCTATGGTACATTTGCCACAAACCGTGCACCAATCATGCCTCAAGATTAGCACTATCTCCAAACGGACCGAAACGAGCTTCCACTTGAGCCTCGTCACCTAGGAGTACCATCTGGTGTGTCCAAAATGATTTTTGAGCCTATGGTATGTTTGGCGCAAACTGTGCACCTATCCTACACCGACACTAACACCATCTCCAAACGGATCGATGCGAGATTCCACATGACCCATGTCAACTAGGAGTTCCATCGGGTGTGTCTAAAATGATTTCCAAGCCTAATGGTACATTCAACGCAAACCGTGCACCTAACTTGTGTAAAGATTAGCACTATCTCCAAATGAACTGAAACAAGCTTTCACTTGAGCCTCGTCACCTATGAGTACCATTAGGTGGATCCAAAATAATTTTTAACGCTACGGTATGTTTGACGTAAACAGTACAACTTTCTTATCTCAAGATTAGCACTATCAACAAACGGACCGAAATGAGCTTCCATTTGAGCCTCATCACACCATCGGCTGTCTCCAAAATGATTTTTGAGCCAGTAATATGTTTGGTGCAAACTATGTACCTTAAACCGACACTAAAACCACCTTCGAACGGACCGATGCGAGATTCTACATGACCCATGTCACCTAGGAGTTCCATCGGGTGCGTCTAAAATGATTTCCAAGCCTAATGGTACGTTCAACTTAAACCGTGCACCTATCTTGTGTAAAGATTAGCACTATCTCCGAATGAACTGAACCAAGCTTTCACTTGAGCCTCATCACCTATGAGTACCATCAGGTACATCCAAAACAATTTTAAATGCTATGGTACGTTTGACGCAAACCGTGCACCTTTCTTATCTCAAGATTAGCACTATCACCAAACAGACCGAAATGAGCTTCTATTTGAGCCTCATCACACTATCGGGTGTCTCCAAAATGATTTTTAAGCCAATAGTATGTTTGGTGCAAACTATGTACCTTAAACCGACACTAAAACCACCTCCGAACGGACCGATGTGAGATTCTACTTGACCCATGTCACCTAGGAGTTCCATCGGGTGCGTCTAAAATGATTTCCAAGCCTAATGGTACGTTCAACGCAAACCGTGCACCTATCTTGTGTAAAGATTAGCACTATCTCCGAATGAACTGAAGCAAGCTTTCACTTGAGCCTCATCACCTATGAGTACCACCAGGTGCATCCAAAACAATTTTTAACACTATGGTACGTTTGACGCAAACCGTGCACCTTTCTTATCACAAGATTAGCACTATCACCAAACAGACCGAAATGAGCTTCCATTTGAGCCTCATCACACCATCGGGTGTCTCCAAAATGATTTTTGAGCCAATAGTATGTTTGGTGCAAACTGTGTACCTTACACCAACACTAACACCATCTTCGAACGGACCGATGTAAGATTCCACATGACCCATGTCACCTAGGAGTTCCATCTTTTGTGTCCAAAATGATTTCCAAGCCTAATGGTACATTCGGTGCAAACCATGCCCCTATCTCACGTCAAAATTAGCATTATCTCCAAATGGACCAAAACGAGCATTCACTCGAGCCTCCTCACCTAGGAGTACCATCGGGTGCATCCAAAGTGATTTTTGAGCCTATGGTACATTTGCCACAAACCGTGCACCTATCATGCCTCAAGATTAGCACTATCTCCAAACGGACCGAAACGAGCTTCCACTTGAGCCTCGTCACCTAGGAGTACCATCTGGTGTGTCCAAAATGATTTTTGAGCCTATGGTATGTTTGGCGCAAACTGTGCACCTATCCTACACCGACACTAACACCATCTCCAAACGGATCGATGCGAGATTCCACATGACCCATGTCAACTAGGAGTTCCATCGGGTGTGTCTAAAATGATTTCCAAGCCTAATGGTACATTCAACGCAAACCGTGCACCTAACTTGTGTAAAGATTAGCACTATCTCCAAATGAACTGAAACAAGCTTTCACTTGAGCCTCGTCACCTATGAGTACCATTAGGTGGATCCAAAACAATTTTTAACGCTATGGTATGTTTGACGTAAACAGTACAACTTTCTTATCTCAAGATTAGCACTATCAACAAACGGACCGAAATGAGCTTCCATTTGAGCCTCATCACACCATCGGCTGTCTCCAAAATGATTTTTGAGCCAATAATATGTTTGGTGCAAACTATGTACCTTAAACCGACACTAAAACCACCTTCGAACGGACCGATGCGAGACTCTACATGACCCATGTCACCTAGGAGTTCCATCGGGTGCGTCTAAAATGATTTCCAAGCCTAATGGTACATTCAACGCAAACCGTGCACCTATCTTGTGTAAAGATTAGCACTATCTCCGAATGAACTGAACCAAGCTTTCACTTGAGCCTCATCACCTATGAGTACCATCAGGTACATCCAAAACAATTTTAAATGCTATGGTACGTTTGACGCAAACCGTGCACCTTTCTTATCTCAAGATTAGCACTATCACCAAACAGACCGAAATGAGCTTCTATTTGAGCCTCATCACACCATCGGGTGTCTCCAAAATGATTTTTGAGCCAATAGTATGTTTGGTGCAAACTATGTACCTTAAACTGACACTAAAACCACCTCCGAACGGACCGATGTGAGATTCTACATGACCCATGTCACCTAGGAGTTCCATCGGGTGCGTCTAAAATGATTTCCAAGCCTAATGGTACGTTCAACGCAAACCGTGCACCTATCTTGTGTAAAGATTAGCACTATCTCCGAATGAACTGAAGCAAGCTTTCACTTGAGCCTCATCACCTATGAGTACCACCAGGTGCATCCAAAACAATTTTTAACACTATGGTATGTTTGACGCAAACCGTGCACCTTTCTTATCACAAGATTAGCACTATCACCAAACAGACCGAAATGAGCTTCCATTTGAGCCTCATCACACCATCGGGTGTCTCCAAAATGATTTTTGAGCCAATAGTATGTTTGGTGCAAACTGTGTACCTTACACCAACACTAACACCATCTCCGAACGGACCGATGTAAGATTCCACATGACCCATGTCACCTAGGAGTTCCATCGGGTGTGTCCAAAATGATTTCCAAGCCTAATGGTACATTCGGTGCAAACCATGCCCCTATCTCACGTCAAAATTAGCATTATCTCCAAATGGACCAAAACGAGCATTTACTCGAGCCTCCTCACCTAGGAGTACCATCGGGTGCATCCAAAGTGATTTTTGAGCCTATGGTACATTTGCCACAAACCGTGCACCTATCATGCCTCAAGATTAGCACTATCTCCAAATGGACCGAAACGAGCTTCCACTTGAGCCTCGTCACCTAGGAGTACCATCTGGTGTGTCCAAAATGATTTTTGAGCCTATGGTATGTTTGGCGCAAACTGTGCACCTATCCTACACCGACACTAACACCATCTCCAAACGGATCGATGCGAGATTCCACATGACCCATGTCAACTAGGAGTTCCATCGGGTGTGTCTAAAATGATTTCCAAGCCTAATGGTACATTCAACGCAAACCGTGCACCTAACTTGTGTAAAGATTAGCACTATCTCCAAATGAACTGAAACAAGCTTTCACTTGAGCCTCGTCACCTATGAGTACCATTAGGTGGATCCAAAACAATTTTTAACGCTACGGTATGTTTGACGTAAACAGTACAACTTTCTTATCTCAAGATTAGCACTATCAACAAACGGACCGAAATGAGCTTCCATTTGAGCCTCATCACACCATCGGCTATCTCTAAAATGATTTTTGAGCCAATAATATGTTTGGTGCAAACTATGTACCTTAAACCGACACTAAAACCACCTTCGAACAGACCGATGCGAGATTCTACATGACCCATGTCACCTAGGAGTTCCATCGGGTGCGTCTAAAATGATTTCCAACCCTAATGGTATGTTCAACGCAAACCGTGCACCTATCTTGTGTAAAGATTAGCACTATCTCCGAATGAACTGAACCAAGCTTTCACTTGAGCCTCATCACCTATGAGTACCATCAGGTACATCCAAAACAATTTTAAATCCTATGGTACGTTTGACGCAAACCGTGCACCTTTCTTATCTCAAGATTAGCACTATCACCAAACAGACCGAAATGAGCTTTCATTTGAGCCTCAGCACACCATCGGGTGTCTCCAAAATGATTTTTGAGCCAATAGTATGTTTGGTACAAACTGTGGACCTTAAACCGACACTAACACCATCTCCGAACGGACCGATGCGAGATTCCACATGACCCATGTCACCTAGGAGTTCCATCGGGTGCGTCTAAAATGATTTCCAAGCCTAATGGTACGTTCAACGCAAACCGTGCACCTATCTTGTGTAAAGATTAGCACTATCTCCGAATGAACTGAAGCAAGCTTTCACTTGAGCCTCATCACCTATGAGTACCACCAGGTGCATCCAAAACAATTTTTAACACTATGGTACGTTTGACACAAACCGTGCACCTTTCTTATCACAAGATTAGCACTATCACCAAACAGACCGAAATGAGCTTCCATTTGAGCCTCATCACACCATCGGGTGTCTCCAAAATGATTTTTGAGCCAATAGTATGTTTGGTGCAAACTGTGTACCTTACACCAACACTAACACCATCTCCGAACGGACCGATGCAAGATTCTACATGACCCATGTCACCTAAGAGTTCCATCGGGTGTGTCCAAAATGATTTCCAAGCCTAATGGTACATTCGGCGCAAACCATGCCCCTATCTCGCGTCAAAATTAGCATTACCTCCAAATGGACCGAAACGAGCATTCACTCGAGCCTCCTCACCTAGGAGTACCACCAGGTGCATCCAAAGTGATTTTTAACCCTAAGGTTCATTTGGCACAAACCGTGCACCTATCATGCCTCAAGATTAGCACTATCTCCAAACGGACCGAAACGAGCTTCCACTTGAGCCTCGTCACCTAGGAGTACCATGTGGTGTGTCCAAAATGATTTTTGAGGCTATGGTATGTTTGGTGCAAACTGTGCACCTATCCTACACCAACACTAACACCATCTCCAAACGGACCGATGCGAGATTCCATATGACCCATGTCAACTAGGATTCCATCGGGTGTGTCTAATATGATTTCCAAGCCTAATGGTACATTCAACGCAAACTGTGCACCTAACTTGTGTAAAGATTAGCACTATCTCCAAACGAACTGAAACAAGCTTTCACTTGAGCCTCGTCACCTATGAGTACCATCAGGTGGATCCAAGACAATTTTTAACGCTGTGGTATGTTTGGCACAAACCGTACACCTTTCTTATCTCAAGATTAGCACTATCAACAAACGGACCGAAATGAGCTTCCATTTGAACCTAATCACACCATCGGGTGTTTCCAAAATGATTTTTGAGCCAATGGTATGTTTGGTGCAAACTATGTAACTTAAACCGACACTAACCCCATCTCCGAACGGACCGATGTGAGATTCCACATGACCCATGTCACCTAGGAGTTCCATCGGTTGTGTCTGAAATGATTTCCAGCCTAATGGTACGTTCAATGCAAACCGTGCACCTATCTTGTGTAAAGATTAGCAGTATCTCCGAAGGAACTGAAACAAGCATTCACTTGAGCCTCATCACCTATGAGTACCATCAGGTGCATCCAAAACAATTTTTAACACTATGGTACATTTGACACAAACCGTGCACCTTTCTTATCTCAAGATTAGCACTATCACCAAACAGACCGAAATGAGCTTCCATTTGAGCCTCATCACACCATCGGGTGTCTCCAAAATGGTTTTTGAGCCAATACTATGTTTGGTGCAATCTGTGTACCTTACACCGACACTAACACCATCTCCGAACGGACCGATGCGAGATCGCACATGACCCATATCACCTAGGAGTTCCATCGGGTGTGTCCAAAATGATTTCCAAGCCTAATGGTACATTCAGCGTAAACCATGCCCCTATCTCGCGTCAAAATTAGCATTACCTCCAAATGGACCGAAACGAGCTTTCGCTCGAGCCTCCTCACCTAGGAGTACCATCAGGTGCGTCCAAAGCGATTTGGCACAAACCGTGCACCTATCATGCCTCAAGATTAGCATTATCTCCAAACGGACCAAAACGAGCTTCCACTTGAGCCTCGTAACGAGCTTCCAAAATGATTTTTGAGCCTATTGTATGTGTGGCACAAACCGTCTAGCTATCTTACGCCAACACTAACACCGTCTCTAAATGGACGGATGTGAGATTCCACATGATTCGTGGGAGTTCCATCGGGTGTGTTCACAATGATTTCCTTTCCTAATGGTACATTGGCGCAAAATTGTGCACCTATCTTGCATCAAGATTAGCAGTATCTCCAAACAGACTAAAATGAGATTTCACTCGAACCTCGTCCCCTAGGAGTACCATTAGGGCCGTCCAAAGCAATTTTTGAGCCTATGGTACATTTGGCACAAACCATGCACCTATCATGCCTCAAGACTAGCACTATCTCCAAACGAACCGAAACGAGCTTCCACTTGAGCCTCGTCACCTAGGAGTACCATACGACCTAGGTATGTTTGGCGCAACCGTGCACCTATCTTGTGTTAAGATTAGCACTATCTCTTAATGGATCGAACCGACCTTCCACTTGAGCCTCATCACGTAGTAGAACCATCATGTGCATCCAAAATTAATTTTGAGACTATGGTATGTTTGGCGAAAACCGAACACCTATCTTGCCACAACATTTGCACTATCTCCAAACAGACCGAAACTGCTTCCACTTGAGCTTCGTCACCTAGGAGTACCATCGGGTGTGTGCAAAATGATTTTTGAGCCTATGCTATGTTTGTCGCAAACTGTGCACCTATCCTACACCAACACAAACACCGTCTCCATACGGGCCAATGTGAGATTCCACAGGACCCATGTCACCTAGGAGTTCCATCGGGTGTGTCCAAAATGATTTCCAAGCCTAATGGTACATTCGGCGCAAACCATGAACCTATCTTGCGTCAAGATTAGCACTATCTCCAAATGGACCGAAACGAGCTTTCACTCGAGCCTCTCACCTAGGAGTACCATCGGGTGCGTCCAAAGCAATTTTTGAGCCTATGGTACAGTTGGCACAAACCGTGCACCAATCATGCCTCAAGATTAGCACTATCTCTAAACGGACCGTAATGAGCTTCCACTGGAGCCTCGTCACCTAAGAGTACCATCGGGTGTGTCCAAAAAGATTTTTGAGCCTATTGTATGTGTGGCACAGACCGTCTAGCTATCTTACACCGACACTAACACCATCTCTAAATGGACCGATGTGAGATTCCACATGATTCGTGACACCTAGGAGTTCCATCGGGTGTGTTCACATTGATTTCCTTTCCTAATTGTTCATTAGCGCAAACTGGGCACCTATCTTGCATCAAGATTGGCATTATCTCCAAACAGACTGAAACGAGCTTTCACTCGAACCTCGTCCCCTAGGAGTACCATTAGGGGCATCCAAAGCAATTTTTGAGCCTATGGTACCTTTGGCACAAACTGTGCACCTGTCATGCCTCAAGATTAGCACTATCTCCAAACGAACCTAAACGAGCTTCCACTTGAGCCTCATCACCTAGGAGTACCATTGGGTTTGTCCAAACCAATTTTTGAGCCCATGGTGTACCGTTTGTTGCAAACTATGCACCTATCTTACACTGACAATAACATCGTCTCCAAGTGGAGTGATATGAGATTCCACATGACCCATAAGACCTAGGTATGTTAGGCGCAAACCGTGCACCTATCTTGTGTTAAGATTAGCACTATCTCTTAATGGACAGAACCGACCTTCCACTTGAGCCTCATCACGTAGTAGAACCATCAGGTGCATCCAAAATGATTTTTGAGCCTATGGTATGTTTGGCGCAAACCGCACACCTATCTTGCCACAACATTAGCACTATCTCCAAACAGACCGAAACTGCTTCCACTTGAGCTTCGTCACCTAGGAGTACCATCGGGTGTGTGCAAAATGATTTTTGAGCCTATGCTATGTTTGTCGCAAATTGTGCACCTATCCTACACCGACACAAACACCGTCTCCAAATGGGCCAATGTGAGATTCCACAGGACCCATGTCACCTAGGAGTTCCATCGGGTGTGTCCGAAATGATTTCCAAGCCCAATGGTACATTTGGCGCAAACCATGCACCTATCGTAAGTCAAGATTAGCACTATCTCCAAATGGACCGAAACGAGCTTTCACTCGAGCCTCTCACCTAGGAGTACCATCGGGTGCATCCAAAGCGATTTTTGAGCCTATGGTACATTGGCGCAAATTGTGCACCTATCATACATCAAGATTAGCAGTATCTCCAAACGGACCGAAATGAGCTTCCACTGGAGCCTCGTCACCTAGGAGTACCATCGGGTTCGTCCGAAGCAATTTTTGAGCCAATGGTACATTTGGCACAAACCGTGCACCTATCATGCCTCAAGATTTGCCCTATCTACAAACGGATAGAAACGAGCTTCCACTTGAGCCTCGTCACCTAGGAATACCATCGGGTTTGTCCAAACCGATTTCTGAGCCTATGGTACGTTTGGTGCAAACCGTGCGCCTATCTTACCCTAACACTAACATCGTCTAAAAGTGGAGCGATACGAGATTCCACATGACTCATATCACCTAGGTACGTTTGGCGCAAACCGTGCACCTATCTTATGTCAAGTTTAGCACTATCTCTAAATGCACCGAACCGACCTTCCACTTGAGCCTCATCACGAAGGAGAACCATCGAATGCATCCAAAACGATTTTTGAGCCTATGGTATGTTTGGCACAAACCGAGCACCTATCCTGCCAAAAGATTAGCACTATCTACAAACAGACCGAAACAACTTTGCCTTGGGCTTCGTCACCTAGTAGTACCATCGAGTGTGTCCAAAATGATTTTTGAGCCTATGGTCTGTTTGGCGCAAACTGTGCACTTATCCTACACCGACACTAACACAGTTTCCAACACAGACCGATGTCAGATTCCACATGACCCATGTCAGCTAGGAGTTCCATCGGGTGTGTCCAAAATGATTTCCAAGCCTAATGGTACATTCGGCGCAAACCATGAACCTATCTTGCGTCAAGATTAGCACTATCCTCAAATGGACCGAAACGAGCTTTCACTCAAGCCTCTCACCTAGGAGTACAATCGGGTGCGTCCAAAGCAATTTTTGAGCCTATGGTACAGTTGGCACAAACCGTGCACCAATCATGCCTCAAGATTAGCACTATCTCTAAACGGACCGTAATGAGCTTCCACTGGAGCCTTGTCCCCTAGGAGTACTATCGGGTGTGTCCAAAAAGATTTTTGAGCCTATTGTATGTGTGGCACAGACCGTCTAGCTATCTTACACCGACACTAACACCGTCTCTAAATGGACCGATGTGAGATTCCACATGATTCGTGACACCTAGGAGTACCATTGGGTTTGTCCAAACCAATTTTTGAGCCCATGGTGTACCGTTTGTTGCAAACTATGCACCTATCTTACACTGACAATAACATCGTCTCCAAGTGGACTGATATGAGATTCCACATGACCCATAAGACCTAGGTATGTTAGGCGCAAACCGTGCACCTATCTTGTGTTAAGATTAGCACTATCTCTTAATGGACAGAACCAACCTTCCACTTGAGCCTCATCACGTAGTAGAACCATCAGGTGCATCCAAAATGATTTTTGAGCCTATGGTATGTTTGGCGCAAACCGCACACCTATCTTGCCACAACATTAGCACTATCTCCAAACAGACCGAAACTGCTTCCACTTGAGCTTCGTCACCTAGGAGTACCATCGGGTGTGTGCAAAATGATTTTTGAGCCTATGCTATGTTTGTCGCAAATTGTGCACCTATGCTAATCCGACACAAACACCGTCTCCAAACGGGCCAATGTGAGATTCCACAGGACCCATGTCACCTAGGAGTTCCATCGGGTGTGTCCGAAATGATTTCCAAGCCCAATGGTACATTCGGCGCAAACCATGCACCTATCGTGCGTCAAGATTAGCACTATCTTCAAATGGACCGAAACGAGCTTTCACTCGAGCCTCTCACCTAGGAGTACCATCGGGTGCGTCCAAAGCGATTTTTGAGCCTACGGTACATTGGCGCAAATTGTGCACCTATCATACATCAAGATTAGCAGTATCTCCAAACGGACCGAAATGAGCTTCCACTGGAGCCTCATCACCTAGGAGTACCATCGGGTTCGTCCGAAGCAATTTTTTGAGAAAATGGTACATTTGGCACAAACCGTGCACCTATCATGCCTCAAGATTTGCCCTATCTACAAACGGATAGAAACGAGCTTCCACTTGAGCCTCGTCTCCTAGGAATACCATCGGGTTTGTCCAAACCGATTTCTGAGCCTATGGTACGTTTGGTGCAAACCGTGCGCCTATCTTACCCTAACACTAACATCGTCTAAAAGTGGAGCGATACGAGATTCCACATGACTCATATCACCTAGGTACGTTTGGCGCAAACCGTGCACCTATCTTGTGTCAAGATTAGCACTATCTCTAAATGCACCGAACCGACCTTCCACTTGAGCCTCATCACGAAGGAGAACCATCGAATGCATCCAAAACGATTTTTGAGCCTATGGTATGTTTGGCACAAACCGAGCACCTATCCTGCCAAAAGATTAGCACTATCTACAAACAGACCGAAACAACATTGCCTTGGGCTTCGTCACCTAGTAGTACCATCGAGTGTGTCCAAAATGATTTTTGAGCCTATAGTCTGTTTGGCGCAAACTGTGCACTTATCCTACACCGACACTAACACAGTTTCCAAACAGACCGATGTCAGATTCCACATGACCCATGTCACCTAGGAGTTCCATCGGGTGTGTCCAAAATGATTTCCAAGCCTAATGGTACATTCGGCGCAAACCATGAACCTATCTTGCGTCAAGATTAGCACTATCTCCAAATGGACCGAAACGAGCTTTCACTCGAGCCTCTCACCTAGGAGTACCATCGGGTGCGTCCAAAGCAATTTTTTAGTCTATGGTACAGTTGGCACAAACCGTGCACCAATCATGCCTCAAGATTAGCACTATCTCTAAACGGACCGTAATGAGCTTCCACTGGAGCCTCGTCACCTAGGAGTACCATCGGGTGTGTCCAAAAAGATTTTTGAGCCTATTGTATGTGTGGCACAGACCATCTAGCTATCTTACACCGACACTAACACCGTCTCTAAATGGACCGATGTGAGATTCCACATGATTCGTGACACCTAGGAGTTCCATCGGGTGTGTTCACACTGATTTCCTTTCCTAATTGTTCATTAGCGCAAACTACGCACCTATCTTGCATCAAGATTGGCATTATCTCCAAACAGACTGAAACGAGCTTTCACTCGAACCTCGTCCCCTAGGAGTACCATTAGGGGCATCCAAAGCAATTTTTGAGCCTATGGTACCTTTGGCACAAACTGTGCACCTATCATGCCTCAAGATTAGCACTATCTCCAAACGAACCTAAACGAGCTTCCACTTGAGCCTCATCACCTAGGAGTACCATTGGGTTTGTCCAAACCAATTTTTGAGCCCATGGTGTACCGTTTGTTGCAAACTATGCACCTATCTTACACTGACAATAACATCGTCTCCAAGTGGACTGATATGAGATTCCACATGACCCATAAGACCTATGTATGTTAGGCGCAAACCGTGCACCTATCTTGTGTTAAGATTAGCACTATCTCTTAATGGACAGAACCGACCTTCCACTTGAGCCTCATCACGTAGTAGAACCATCAGGTGCATCCAAAATGATTTTTGAGCCTATGGTATGTTTGGCGCAAACCGCACACCTATCTTGCCACAACATTAGCACTATCTCCAAACAGACCGAAACTGCTTCCACTTGAGCTTCGTCACCTAGGAGTACCATCGGGTGTGTGCAAAATGATTTTTGAGCCTAGGCTATGTTTGTCGCAAATTGTGCACCTATCCTACACCGACAAAAACACCATCTCCAAATGGGCCAATGTGAGATTCCACAGGACCCATGTCACCTAGGAGTTCCATCGGGTGTGTCCGAAATGATTTCCAAGCCTAATGGTACATTCGGCGCAAACCATGCACCTATCGTGCGTCAAGATTAGCACTATCTCCAAATGGATCGAAACGAGCTTTCACTCGAGCCTCTCACCTAGGAGTACCATCGGGTGCGTCCAAAGCGATTTTTGAGCCTATGGTACATCGGCGCAAATTGTGCACCTATCATACATCAAGATTAGCACTATCTCCAAATGGACCGAAACGAGCTTTCACTCGAGCCTCTCACCTAGGAGTACCATCGGGAGCGTCCAAAGCGATTTTTGAGCCTATGGTACATTGGTGCAAATTGTGCACCTATCATACATCAAGATTAGCAGTATCTCCAAACGGATCGAAATGAGCTTCCACTGGAGCCTCGTCACCTAGGAGTACCATCGGGTTTGTCCGAAGCAATTTTTGAGCCAATGGTACGTTTGGTGCAAACCGTGCACCTTTCATGCCTCAAGATTTGCCCTATCTACAAACGGATAGAAAAGAGCTTCCACTTGAGCCTCGTCACCTAGGAATACCATCGGGTTTGTCCAAACCGATTTCTGAGCCTATAGTACGTTTGGTGCAAACCGTGCGCCTATCTAACCCTAACACTAACATCGTCTCCAAGTGGAGCGATACGAGATTCCACATGACTCATATCACCTAGGTACGTTTGGCGCAAACCGTGCACCTATCTTGTGTCAAGATTAGCACTATCTCTAAATGCACCGAACCGACCTTCCGCTTGATCCTCATCACGAAGGAGAACCATCGAATGCATCCAAAACGATTTTTGAGCCTATGGTATGTTTGGCACAAACCGAGCACCTATCCTGCCAAAAGATTAGCACTATCTACAAACAGATCGAAACAACTTTGCCTTGGGCTTCGTCACCTAGTAGTACCATCGAGTGTGTCCAAAATGATTTTTGAGCCTATGGTCTATTTGGCGCAAACTGTGCACTTATCCTACACCGACACTAACACAGTTTCCAAACAGACCGATGTCAGATTCCACATGACCCATATCACCTAGGAGTTCCATCGGGTGTGTCCAAAATGATTTCCAAGCCTAATGGTACATTCGGCGCAAACCATGAACCTATCTTGCGTCAAGATTAGCACTATCTCCAAATGGACCGAAACGAGCTTTCACTCGAGCCTCTCACCTAGGAGTACCATCGGGTGCGTCCAAAGCAATTTTTGAGCCTATGGTACAGTTGGCACAAACCGTGCACCAATCATGCCTCAAGATTAGCACTATCTCTAAACAGACCGTAATGAGCTTCCTCTGGACCCTCGTCAACTAGGAGTACCATCGGGTGTGTCCAAAAAGATTTTTGAGCCTATTGTATGTGTGGCACAGACCGTCTAGCTATCTTACACCGACACTAACACCGTCTCTAAATGGACCCATGTGAGATTCCACATGATTCGTGACACCTAGGAGTTCCATCGGGTGTGTTCACATTGATTTCCTTTCCCAATTGTTCATTAGCGCAAACTGTGCACCTATCTTGCATCAAGATTGGCATTATCTCCAAACGGACTGAAACGAGCTTTCACTCAAACCTCGTCCCCTAGGAGTACCATTAGGGGCATCCAAAGCAATTTTTGAGCCTATGGTACCTTTGGCACAAACTGTGCACCTATCATGCCTCAAGATTAGCACTATCTCCAAATGAACCTAAACGAGCTTCCACTTGAGCCTCATCACCTAGGAGTACCATTGGGTTTGTCCAAACCAATTTTTGAGCCCATGGTGTACCGTTTGTTGCAAACTATGCACCTATCTTACACTGACAATAACATCGTCTCCAAGTGGACTGATATGAGATTCCACATGACCCATAAGACCTAGGTATGTTAGGCACAAACCGTGCACCTATCTTGTGTTAAGATTAGCACTATCTCTTAATGGACAGAACCGACCTTCCACTTGAGCCTCATCACGTAGTAGAACCATCAGGTGCATCCAAAATGATTTTTGAGCCTATGGTATGTTTGGCGCAAACCGCACACCTATCTTGCCACAACATTAGCACTATCTCCAAACAGACCGAAACTGCTTCCACTTGAGCTTCGTCACCTAGGAGTACCATCGGGTGTGTGCAAAATGATTTTTGAGCCTATGCTATGTTTGTCGCAAATTGTGCACCTATCTTACACCGACACAAACACCGTCTCCAAACGGGCCAATGTGAGATTCCACAGGACCCATGTCATCTAGGAGTTCCATCGTGTGTGTCCGAAATGATTTCCAAGCCTAATGGTACATTCGGCGCAAACCATGCACCTATCGTGCGTCAAGATTAGCACTATCTCCATATGGACCGAAATGAGCTTTCACTCGAGCCTCTCACCTAGGAGTACCATCGGGTGCATCCAAAGCGATTTTTGAGCCTATGGTACATTGGCGCAAATTGTGCATCTATCATACATCAAGATTAGCAGTATCTCCAAACGGACCGAAATGAGCTTCCACTAGAGCCTCGTCACCTAGGAGTACCATCGGGTTCGTCCGAACCAATTTTTGAGCCAATGGTACATTTGGCACAAACCGTGCACCTATCATGCCTCAAGATTTGCCCTATCTACATACGGATAGAAACAAGCTTCCACTTGAGCCTCGTCACCTAGGAATACCATCGGGTTTGTCCAAACCGATTTCTGAGCCTATGGTACGTTTGGTGCAAACCGTGCGCCTATCTTACCCTAACACTAACATCGTCTCCAAGTGGAGCGATACGAGATTCCACATGACTCATATCACCTAGGTACGTTTGGCGCAAACCGTGCACCTATCTTGTGTCAAGATTAGCACTATCTCTAAATGCACAGAACCGACCTTCCACTTGAGCCTCATCACGAAGGAGAACCATCGAATGCATCCAAAACGATTTTTGAGCCTATGGTATGTTTGGCACAAACCGAGCACCTATCCTGCCAAAAGATTAGCACTATCTACAAACAGATCAAAACAACTTTGCCTTGGGCTTCGTCACCTAGTAGTACCATCGAGTGTGTCCAAAATGATTTTTGAGCCTATGGTCTGTTTGGCGCAAACTGTGCACTTATCCTACACCGACACTAACACAGTTTCCAAATAGACCGATGTCAGATTCCACATGACCCATGTCACCTAGGAGTTCCATCGGGTGTGTCCAAAATGATTTCCAAGCCTAATGGTACATTCGGCGCAAACCATGAACCTATCTTGCGTCAAGATTAGCACTATCTCCAAATGGACCGAAACGAGCTTTCACTCGAGCCTCTCACCTAGGAGTACCATCGGGTGCGTCCAAAGCAATTTTTGAGCCTACGGTACAGTTGGCACAAACCGTGCACCAATCATGCCTCAAGATTAGCACTATCTCTAAACGGACCGTAATGAGCTTCCACTGGACCCTCGTCAACTAGGAGTACCATCGGGTGTGTCCAAAAAGATTTTTGAGCCTATTGTATGTGTGGCACAGACCGTCTAGCTATCTTACACCGACACTAACACCGTCTCTAAATGGACCGATGTGAGATTCCACATGATTCGTGACACCTAGGAGTTCCATCGGGTGTGTGCACATTGATTTCCTTTCCCAATTGTTCATTAGCGCAAACTGTGCACCTATCTTGCATCAAAATTGGCATTATCTCCAAACGGACTGAAACGAGCTTTCACTCGAACCTCGTCCCCTAGGAGTACCATTAGGGGTATCCAAAGCAATTTTTGAGCCTATGGTACCTTTGGCACAAACTGTGCACCTATCATGCCTCAAGATTAGCACTATCTCCAAACGAACCTAAACGAGCTTCCACTTGAGCCTCATCACCTAGGAGTACCATTGGGTTTGTCCAAACCAATTTTTGAGCCCATGGTGTACCGTTTGTTGCAAACTATGCACCTATCTTACACTGACAATAACATCGTCTCCAAGTGGACTGATATGAGATTCCACATGACCCATAAGACCTAGGTATGTTAGGCGCAAACCGTGCACCTATCTTGTGTTAAGATTAGCACTATCTCTTAATGGACAGAACCGACCTTCCACTTGAGCCTCATCACGTAGTAGAACCATCAGGTGCATCCAAAATGATTTTTGAGCCTATGGTATGTTTGGCGCAAACTGCACACCTATCTTGCCACAACATTAGCACTATCTCCAAACAGACCGAAACTGCTTCCACTTGAGCTTCGTCACCTAGGAGTACCATCGGGTGTGTGCAAAATGATTTTTGAGCCTATGCTATGTTTGTCGCAAATTGTGCACCTATCCTACACCGACACAAACACCGTCTCCAAACGGGCCAATGTGAGATTCCATAGGACCCATGTCACCTAGGAGTTCCATCGGGTGTGTCCGAAATGATTTCCAAGCCCAATGGTACATTCGGCGCAAACCATGCACCTATCGTGCGTCAAGATTAGCACTATCTCCAAATGGACCGAAACGAGCTTTCACTCGAGCCTCTCACCTAGGAGTACCATCGGGTGCATCCAAAGCGATTTTTGAGCCTATGGTACATTGGCGCAAATTGTGCACCTATCATACATCAAGATTAGCAGTATCTCCAAACGGACCGAAATGAGCTTCCACTGGAGCCTCGTCACCTAGGAGTACCATCGGGTTCGTCCGAAGCAATTTTTGAGCCAATGGTACATTTGGCACAAACCGTGCACCTATCATGCCTCAAGATTTGCCCTATCTACAAACGGATAGAAACGAGCTTCCACTTGAGCCTCGTCACCTAGTAATACCATCGGGTTTGTCCAAACCGATTTCTGAGCCTATGGTACGTTTGGTGCAAACCGTGCGCCTATCTTACCCTAACACTAACATCGTCTCCAAGTGGAGCGATATGAGATTCCACATGACTCATATCACCTAGGTACGTTTGGCGCAAACTGTGCACCTATCTTGTGTCAAGATTAGGACTATCTCTAAATGCACCGAACCGACCTTCCACTTGAGCCTCATCACGAAGGAGAACCATCGAATGCATCCAAAACGATTTTTGAGCCTATGGTATGTTTGGCACAAACCGAGCACCTATCCTGCCAAAAGATTAGCACTATCTACAAACAGACCGAAACAACTTTGCCTTGGGCTTTGTCACCTAGTAGTACCATCGAGTGTGTCCAAAATGATTTTTGAGCCTATGGTCTGTTTGGCGCAAACTGTGCACTTATCCTACACCGACACTAACACAGTTTCCAAACAGACCGATGTCAGATTCCACATGACCCATGTCACCTAGGAGTTCCATCGGGTGTGTCCAAAATGATTTCCAAGCCTAATGGTACATTCGGCGCAAACCATGAACCTATCTTGCGTCAAGATTAGCACTATCTCCAAATGGACCGAAACGAGCTTTCACTCGAGCCTCTCACCTAGGAGTACCATCGGGTGTGTCCAAAGCAATTTTTGAGCCTATGGTACAGTTGGCACAAACCGTGCACCAATCATGCCTCAAGATTAGCACTATCTCTAAACTTACCGTAATGAGCTTCTTGATATTTATCCTATTGCATTTGGGAAAAACTAGAAAAACTTTGCAAGACATCATTAGTGTTAGTGCAGCCCTCAATTTGATCATGGTATTGTGGCCCAAAAGGATATTTCAGATTAGAGCAAATATAAACTTTGTGCACCAAATATTCTCCTTTGTTGTCATATTTGCCAATTGCATGAAGCGAACAATGATTAAAACTTGGCAAAATAGAATCAAATTTAAGTTTCTCTTTTAGACAATTTAGATTACACAGAATATCAAATTCAATATAACCCAAAGTATTTAAAGAGGACAACAAATTCAGTTCATCTTGTGCACATGCAATAGGATGAAAAAGCTTATCTTCAGCACATTTGTATGGTTCCAAACCAAAAGTATCACACTTATTTGCTACTTGTGGCATAGGAGTAAAAGAATCATCAACACACAACTCCTCTTTATCACAAGGAACCACGAGTAATCCATTTTGTGACAAAGGAAAATCAGTAGTGGGTTCCACTATTTGTTGCTCTTCATTAGCATGCAGAGTGGACAAATTTTGGACATTATGGGTCACATCATTCTGGCAAGTATTCACAGATAATAGAATCTCTTTTTCAGCATTGAGAGCCAGACAAAACAATTGACCAATATGGCAATATGATTTGCTAATTAATAAGGTTCGAATTTCAGAATTGAGCCCTCTCATGAATCTACTCATAACATCTTCCATGCATTCATCCAATCCACCAAACATGATACAAATCATAAAATTATGGTAGTATTGTTTCACAGTCTTGCTACCCTGCTTCAAGTTGTCTAATTTTGCAAGCAAATAATCAACATAATATGCAGGAACGAATGCATCTCTAAAATGAAATTTGAAGTCTTTCCAAGATTCTAGAACTTTGATGTGCCTACAAATGTGTTTCCATTCGAGCAAAGCATATTCAATCAAAATATTAGAGGCAATACAAATCTTTTGTTTCTCGGATAGGTCATGCTCCTCAAATTCATTGTCTACTTTTAACTCCCAATCAATGTAAGCTTGAGGATCAAACTTACCATCATATAATGGCAAATGTTGAATGACATCCTGAATATGAGGGTCTAGTTTCAACAGCTCAAAAATCTCCATATCACCTGCCATGATTAGTAGGAAACAAGAAACACAAAAATAATATGTATCCTCCTATCAACTACTAGGATGTGTCAGATGTAATTCTCTCAAACTCAACTTGTTAAAACAAGCCCTTACAAGTTCTTACCAAGCCAAACAGGAGGTGACGGCAACCAACAAGTCTACAACCGTGGAGTGAAGTGTATCGGTGCCGCAACAACAACACCTGTCAAGCTGTAGTCGAAATATGTGGAGCTATAGGTGGGCTAAAGCAAGGAAGTACTAGAACCACGTTAGTTGCAAGCAAATTGAACAAACGCTCAACGACGTTATTATGCTGGTCCTAGGCTAGTACATGCTAGAGACGCGAGCCTGGACACAAACGAAGTCACTGAGCAGCAGCAAAGAAGGATCACAAGGAAAGGAATAACAATAAAAGAAAAACTCTTCTCTTCTTCTTTCTCTTTCTTTTCTTTCTTTCTTTCTGTCTTTCTTTTCTTTCTTTCTTTTCTTTCTTTCTGTTTTTTTCTTTCAACTAGCACAAAACTGAAATTTTGCAACAAGAAATAACAAGCTACTTACAGCAATTAAATGTTTCCTTGGGAAGGGTGATTCAGTAGCAAAGTGAAACAAGTGGATGTTTTGCAAAACCAGCAGACGCGCAAATCTCCAGGGCAATTGCGAAGCGCTCAGAATGAATTTGGGACCAAGCTCTGATCCGTTGGAAAGAAGACAAGTTAAGGCTTCCAGATTGTATTTAAACTCCCTATTCAGACTCCTGACAAAGGAAATATGGTGCTTTTGTTTTCAAGATAAAACAGGACTCCGAATCGAATTCTATCTTGATCTTGTTGGATTTCCTTTTTGTAGATGGAAATATGGACGTGGATGAAACCTCCAAGGACGTGGCTAGGATAATGGTGGTAAACAAAACAAAGGAATTTGAAAATCCAATCGGATTCCTAGAGAGAAACAAATAAACTCAAATCTGCGATGGTGACAGAAACGTGACTAGAACTCGAAACTCTAAATGACTAGACGCTAAGACCAGCAACTTGCACGACGATGCAACCATTAATTCAATAAGCCCTAACTAAGCAGTAATAGTATTAAGCTCAAAGGGGTTTTGGGATTATAAAGAACTAATCTACTAATTTTGTTTTGGCTTTTTCTGGACCATAGGAGATTAAAAACAGCAAAGAACTAGAAGTCTCTCACCGATCAACCTTGCTCTGATACCAACTGATATGAACCCGCTAGGGTGAATCCTGATCTTTCGATGAGAAAAGGTGGATAACTCGATTTGGGGATGGAGATGACGTTCACGGCCCGACTACAACCATCCAAGGATCCTGCGCCTTAGCAACCCATACACCACCTCCAACAGCCGTCGCGATCTTGTGGAACACGATCAACCAAACCACTAGGGTAATTCCTGCAAGCAATCGAGGAACAAGCAAGAACAAGTAGAACAAGCAACTCAATTACAAATATGGAGATGAAAACCAATCTGAAATCACAAAGTTGGGGTTCTGAATCGAGTAAAATGGATGGTCTAGTCGACACACGCGTCTACAAGGAAGTAGCAATGGCTAAACTTTCAACAAAACAAAACCCAATCTGTTTGTGGAGGCTCTAATCCTTATTAATACCTAGGGGAACGACCAGGGGGTGTTGGGGTCGTTCTCCAACCCTAGGACATGTCCCTAATGAACCCAACTTGATACATGGGCCATCAGCCCAAAATAGGGTGACACAGCACCAAAGGCAGAAAAGGCCCCGGCGTTGAAACGACGATTGCGGAAGCATCGGATAAGATATAGCCATGAGTCTAGATCCGTTGGAAAATAGACTTGATAAGCTTTTCAAAAAGTGCTATAACGTCCCAATCCGAGTCCGTATGCGACCGTGGTGAACATCACAAGTTGGAGCTGTCCTGGAGTCCGAATCCAGCCCCAAAACGTGTTGGATTTGATCTCTTTCTTTCCTTGGACCAAAAGTGACGTGGTGTCCAGGTGGAGGACGTTGGGAATACTTGGATTTGGTCCCCAATCAACTTCATTAACCTTCCATGTTTTCCATATGCAATCAAACCTTTCCTTGATCCATGTAAGTAATTCTGAAAATAAAAATATACACATTTTATGGTGGAGCACCAATTCATCAAATGCATCAATGATAAGCCTCATATAGAATGGTTGCACCTTTGGTATAGAAGTGGTTGATATGGTCATATTTGAGCCAATGATGTCCTCATCAGCACCTATCTTGTGTTAAGATTAGCACTATCTCTTAATGGACCAAACTGACCTTCCACTTGAGCCTCATCACGTAGTAGAACCATCGGGTGCATCCAAAATGATTTTTGAGCCTATGGTATGTTTGGCGCAAATCGCACACCTATCTTGCCACAAGCTTAGCACTATCTCCAAACAGGCCGAAACTGCTTCCACTTGAGCTTCATCACCTAGGAGTACCATCGGTGTGTACAAAATGATTTTTGAGCCTATGCTATGCTTATCGCAAACAGTGCACCTATCCTACACAGACACAAACACCATCTCCAAACGGGCCAATGCGAGATTCCACATGACCCATGTCACCTAGGAGTTCCACCGGGTGTGTCCGAAATGATTTCCAAGCCTAATGGTACATTCGACGCAAACCGTGCACCTATCTTGTGTAAAGATTAGCACTATCTCCAAACAAACTGAAACGAGCTTTCACTTGAGCCTCGTCACCAAGGAGTACCATGGGGTGCATCGAAAACAATTTTTAACTCTATGGTACGTTTGGTGCAAACCATGCACCTATCTTATCTCAAGATTAGCACTATAACCAAACAGACCGAAATGAGCTTCCATTTGTGCCTCATCACCAAGGAGTACAATCGGGTGTCTCCAAAATGATTTTGGGCCAATGGTAAGTTTGGTGCAAACTGTGCACCTTACACCGACACTAACACCATCTCTGAAAGGACCGATGTGAGACTCCACATGGCCCATGTCACCTAGGAGTTCCATCGGGTGTGTCCAAAATGATTTCCAAGCCTAATGGTAAATTCGGCGCAAACCATGCACCTATCTTACGTCAAGATTCGCACTATCTCCAAATGGACTGAAACGAGCTTTCACTTGAGCCTCCTCACCTAGGAGTACCATCGGGTGCGTCCAAAGTGATTTTTGAGCCTATGGTACATTTGGCACAAACCGTGCACCAATCATGCCTCAAGATTAGCACTATCTCCAAACGGACCATAATGAGATTCAACTAGAGCCTCGTCACCTAGGAGTACCATCGGGTGTGCCCAAAATGATTTTTGAGCCTATTGTGTGTTTGGCACAAACCTTCTAGCTATCTTACACCGACACTAACACCGTCTCCAAATGGACCGATGTGAGATTCCACATGATCCATGACACCTAGGAGTTCCATCGGGTGTGTTCAAAATGATTTCCAAGCCTAATGCTACATTGGCGCAAACTGTGCACCTATCTTGCATGAGGATTAGCACTATCTCCAAATAGACTGAAACGAGCTTTAACTCAAACCTCGTCACCTAGGAGTGCCGTCAGGGGCGTCCAGAGCAATTTCTGACCCTATGGTACGTTTGACACAAACTGTGGACCTATCATGCCTCAAAATTAGCACTATCTCCAAACAAACCGAAACGAGCTTCCACTTGAGCCTCGTCACCTAGGAGTACCTTTGGGTTTGTCCAAACCAATTTCTGAGCCTATGGTACGTTTGGTGCAAACCGTGCACCTATCTTACACTGACAATAACATCGTCTCCAAGTGGACCGATACGAGATTCCACATGACCCATATCACCAAGGTACGTTTGGCGCAAACCGTGCACCTAGGAGTACCATCGGTGTGTCCAAAATGATTTTTGAGCCTATGCTATGTTTGCACAAACTGTGCACCTATCCTACACCGACACAGACACCATCTCCAAACTGGCCAATGCGGATTCCACATGACCCATGTCACCTAGGAGTTCCACCGGGTGTGTCCGAAATGATTTCCAAGCCTAATGGTACAATCGACGCAAACCATGCACCTATCTTGTGTAAAGCATAGCACTATCTCCAAACGAACTGAAACGAGCTTTCACTTGAGCCTCGTCACCTAGGAGTACCATCGGGTGCGTCCAAAGCGATTTTTGAGCCTATGGTACATTTGGCACAAACCGTGCACCAATCTTGCCTCAAGATTAGCATTATCTCAAAATGGACCGTAACGAGCTTCCACTAGAGCCTATGGTACGTCTGGCACAAACCGTACACCTATCAAGCCTCAAGATTAGCACTATCTCCAAACAAACCGAAACGAGATTCACTTGAGCGTCGTCACCTAGGAGTACCGCCGGGTTTGTCCAAACCAATTTCTGAGCCTATGGTACGTTTGGTGCAAACCGTGCACCTATCTTACACTGACAATAACATCGTCTCCAAGTGGACCGATACAAGATTCCACATGACCCATATGACCTAGGTACGTTTGGCGCAAACCGGGCACCTATCTTGTGTCAAGATTAGCACTATCTCTAAATGGACAGAACCGACCTTCCACTTGAGGCTCATCATGTAGTAGAACCATCGGGTGCATCCAAAATGATTTTTGAGCCTATGGTATATTTGGCGCAAACCGTGCACCTATCTTGCCACAAGAGTAGCACTATCTCCAAACAGACCGAAACTGCTTCCACTTGTGTTTCGTCACCTAGGAGTACCATCGGATGTGTCCAAAGTGATATTTTGAGCCTATGGTATGTTTGTCGCAAACTGTGCACGTATCCTACACCCACACTAACACCATCTCCAAACCGGCTGATGCGAGAATCCACATGACCCAAGTCACCTAGGAGTTCCATCGGGTGTGTCCGAAATGATTTCCAAGCCCAATGGTACATTCGGCGCAAACCATGCACCTATCTTGCGTCAAGATTAACACTATCTCCTAATTGACAGAAACAAGCTATCACTCAAGCCTCCCCACCTTGGTGTACCATCAGGTGCATCCAAAGCGATTTTTGAGCCTATGGTACATTTGGCACAAACCGTGCACCAATCTTGCCACAAGATTAGCACTATCTCCAAACGGACCGTAACGTGCTTCCACTAGGGCCTCGTCACCTAGGAGTACCATCGGGTGTGTCCAAAATGATTTTTGAGCCTATTGTATGTTTGACACAAACCGTCTAGCTATCTTACACCGACACTAACACCGTCTCCAAATGGACCGATGCGAGATTCCACATGATCCGTGACACCTAGAAGTTCCATCGGTTGTGTCCAAAATGATTTCCAAGCCTAATGGTACATTCGGCGCAAACCATGCACCTATCGTGCGTCAAGATTAGCACTATCTCCAAATGGACTGAACCAAGCTTTCACTCGAGCCTCTCACCTCGGAGTACCATCGGGTGCGTCCAAAGCGATTTTTGAGCCTATGGTACATTGGCGCAAACTGTGCACCTATCAAACATCAAGATTAGTAGTATCTTCAAACGGACCGAAATGAGCTTCCATTTGAGCCTCGTCACCTAGGAGTACCATCGGGTTCGTCCGAAGCAATTTTTGAGCCAATGGTACATTTGGCACAAACCGTGCACCTATCATGCCTCAAGATTTGTACTATCTACAAACGGATAGAAACGAGATTCCACTTGAGCCTCGTCACCTAGGAATACCATCGGGTTTGTCCAAACCGATTTCTGAGCCTATGGTACGTTTGGTGCAAACCGTGCGCCTATCTTACCCTAACACTAACATCATCTCCAAGTGGAGCGATACGAGATTCCACATGACTCATATCACCTAGGTATGCTTGGCGCAAACCGTGCACCTATCTTGTGTCAAGATTAGCACTATCTCTAAATGCACCGAACCAACCTTCCACTTGAGCCTCATCACGAAGGAGAACCATCGAATGCATCCAAAACGATTTTTGGGACTATGGTATGTTTGGCACAAACCGAGCACCTATCTTGCCAAAAGATTAGCCCTATCTACAAACAGACCGAAACAACTTTGCCTTGGGCTTCGTCACCTAGGAGTACCATCGGGTGTGTCCAAAATGATTTTTGAGCCTATGGTATGTTTGGCACAAACTGTGCACTTATCCTACACCGACACTAACACAGTTTCCAAACAGACCGATGTCAGATTCCACATGACCCATGTCACCTAGGAGTACCATCGGGTGTGTCCAAAATGATTTTTGAGCCTATGGTATGTTTGGCACAAACTGTGCACTTATCCTACACCGACACTAACATAGTTTCCAAACAGACCGATGTCAGATTCCACATGACCCATGTCACCTAGGAGTTCCATCGGGTGTGTCCGAAATGATTTCTGAGCCTAATGGTACATTCGACGCAAACCACGCATCTATCTTGTGTAAAGATTAGCACTATCTCCAAACGAACTGAAACGAGCTTTCACTTGAGCCTCGTCACCTAGGTGTATCATCATGTGCATCCAAAACAATTTTTAACGCTATGGTACGTTTGGCGCAAACCGTGCACCTATCTTATCTTAAGATTAGCACTATCACCAAACAGACCGAAATGAGCTTCCATTTGAGACTCATCACCAAGGAGTACCATCGGGTATCTCCAAAATGATTTTTGAGCCAAGTAGTAAGTTTTGTGCAAACTGTGCATCTTACAATGACACTAACACCATCTCCGAATGGACAGTTGTGAGATTCCATAAGACCCATGTCACCCAGTAGTTCCATCGGGTGTGTCCAATATGATTTCCAAGCCTAATGGTACATTCGGCGCAAACCATGCACTTATCTTGCGTCAAGATTAGCACTATCACCAAATGGACCGAAACAAGCTTTCACTCAAGCCTCCCCACCTAGGAGTACATTGGGGTGGGTCCAAAGCGATTTTTGAGCCTATGGTACATTTGGCACAAACCGTGCACCAATCATGTCTCAACATTAGCACTATCTCCAAATGGACCGTAACAAGCTTCCACTAGAGCCTCATCAATTAGGAGTACCATAGTGTGTGTCCAAAATGATTTTTGAGCCTATTGTATGTTTGGCACAAACCGTCTAGCTATCTTAAACCGACACTAACACCGTCTCCAAATGGACCGATGCGAGATTCCACATGATCCATGACACCTAGGAGTTCAATTGGATATGTTCAACATGATTTCCAAGACTAATTGTACATTGGCACAAACTGTGCACCTATCTTGCATCAAGATTATCTCCAAACGGACTGAAACGAGCTTTCACTCGAACCTCGTCACCTAGGAGTACCATCAGGGGCGTCCAAAGCAATTTTTGACCCTATGGTACGTTTGACACAAACCGTGGACTTATCATGCCTCAAGATTAGCACAAAGTCCAAACGAACCAAAACGAGCTTCCACTTGAGCCTCGTCACCTAGGAGTACCATCGGGTTTGTCCAAACCAATTTCTAAGCCTATGGTACGTTTGGTGCAAACCATGCACCTATCTTACACTGTCAATAACATCGTGATATGAACCCACTAGGGTGAATCCTGATCTTTCGATGAGAGAAGGTGGATAACTCGATTTGGGGATGGAGATGACGTTCACGGCCCGACTACAACCATCCAAGGATGCTGCGCCTTAGCAACCGATACACCACCTCCAACAGCCGCCGCGATCTTGTAGAGCGCGACAACCAAACCACTAGGGTAATTCCTGCAAGCAATCGAGGAACAAGCAAGAACAAGTAGAACAAGCAACTCAATTACAAATATGGAGATGAAAACCAATCTGAAATCACAAAGTTGGGGTTCTGAATTGAGTAGAACGGATGGTCTAGTCGACACACGCGTCTACAAGGAAGTAGCAATGGCTAAACTTTCAACAAAACAAAACCCGATCTGTTTGTGGCGGCTCTAATCCTTATTAATACCTAGGGGAACGACCAGGGGGTGTTGGGGTCGTTCTCCAACCCTAGGACACGTCCCTAATGAACCCAACTTGATACATGGGCCATCAGCCTAAAATAGGGTGACATAGTACCAAAGGCAGAAAAGGCCCCGGCGTTGAAACGACGATTGCGGAAGCATCGGATAAGATATAGCCATGAGTCCAGATCCGTTGGAAAATAGACTTGATAAGCTTTCCAAAAAGTGCTAGAACGTCCCAATCCAAGTCCGTATGCGACCGTGGTGAACATCACAAGTTGGAGCTGTCCTGGAGTCCGAATCCAGCCCCAAAACGTGTTGGATTTGATCTCTTTCTTTCCTTGGACCAAAAGTGACGTGGTGTCCAGGTGGAGGACGTTGGGAATACTTGGATTTGGTCCCCAATCAACTTCATTAACCTCCCATGCTTTCCATATGCAATCAAACCTTTCCTTGCTCCATGTAAGTAATTCTGAAAATGAAAATATACACATTTTATGGTGGAGCACCAATTCATCAAATGCATCAATGATAAGCCTCATATAGAATGGTTGCACCTTTGGTATAGAAGTGGTTGACATGGTCATATTTGAGCCAATGATGTCCTCATCATTCTCCCCTTCTTGACAGCAAACCGTCCTCGGTTTGACCTTTGTTGGAGGATGTGTTGTAGGTAAAAGTGAACCGTGCTCCCCTTCTTGATATTTATCCTGTTGCACTTGGGAAAAACTAGAAAAACTTTGCAAGACATCATTAGTGTTAGTGCAGCCCTCAATTTGATCATGGTATTGTGGCCCAAAAGGATATTTCAGATTAGAGCAAATATAAACTTTATGCACCAAATATTCTCCTTTGTTGTCATATTTGCCAATTGCATGAAGCGAACAATGATTAAAACTTGGCAAAATAGAATCAAATTTAAGTTTCTCTTTTAGACAATTTAGATTACACAGAATATCAAATTCAATATAACCCAAAGTATTTAAAGAGGACAACAAATTCAGTTCATCTTGTGCACATGTAATAGGATGAAAAAGCTTATCTTCAGCACATTTGTATGGTTCCAAACCAAAAGTATCACACTTATTTGCTACTTGTGGCATAGGAGTAAAAGAATCATCAACACACAACTCCTCTTTATCACAAGGAACCGCGAGTAATTCATTTTGTGACAAAGGAAAATCAGTAGTGGGTTCCACTATTTGTTGCTCTTCATTAGCATGCAGAGTGGACAAATTTTGGACATTATGGGTCACATCATTCTGGCAAGTATTCACAGATAATAGAATATCTTTTTCAGCATTGAGAGCTAGACAAAACAATTGACCAATATGGTAATATGATTTGCTAATTAATAAGGTTCGAATTTCAGAATTGAGCCCTCTCATGAATCTACTCATAACATCTTCCATGCATTCATCCAATCCACCAAACATGATACAAATCTTAAAATTATGGTAGTATTGTTTCACAGTCTTGCTACCCTGCTTCAAGTTGTCTAATTTTGCAAGCAAATAATCAACATAATATGCAGGAACGAATGCATCTCTAAAAAGAAATTTGAAGTCTTTCCAAGATTCTAGAACTTTGATGTGCCTACAAATGTGTTTCCATTCGAGCAAAGCATATTCAATCAAAATATTAGAGGCAATACAAATCTTTTGTTTCTCGGATAGGTCATGCTCATCAAATTCATTGTCTACTTTTAACTCCCAATCAATGTAAGCTTGAGGATCAAACTTACCATCATATAATGGCAAGTGTTGAATGACATCCTGAATATGAGGGTCTAGTTTCAACAGCTCAAAAATCTCCATATCACCTGCCATGATTAGTAGGAAACAAGAAACACAAAAATAATATGTATCCTCCTATCAACTACTAGGATGTGTCAGATGTAATTCTCTCAAACTCAACTTGTTAAAACAAGCCCTTACAAGTTCTTACCAAGCCAAACAGGAGGTGATGGCAACCAACAAGTCTACAACCGTGGAGTGAAGTGTATCGGTGCCGCAACAACAACACCTGTCAAGCTGTAGTCGAAATATGTGGAGCTATAGGTGGGCTAAAGCAAGGAAGTACTAGAACCACGTTAGTTGCAAGCAAATTGAACAAACACTCAACGACATTATTATGCTGGTCCTAGGCTAGTACATGCTAGAGACGCGAGCCTGGACACAAACGAAGTCACTGAGCAGCAGCAAAGAAGGATCACAAGGACAGGAATAACAACAAAAGAAAAACTCTTCTCTTCTTCTTTCTCTTTCTTTTCTTTCTTTCTTTCTTTCTGTCTTTCTTTTCTTTCTTTCTTTTCTTTCTTTCTGTCTTTTTTTTTCTTCTGTTTTTTCTTTCAACTAGCACAAAACTGAAATTTTGCAACAAGAAATAACAAAGCTACTTACAGCAATTAAATGTTTCCTTGGGAAGGGTGATTCAGTAGCAAAGTGAAACAAGTGGTTGTTTTGCAAAACCAGCAGACGCGCAAATCTCCAGGGCAATTGCGAAGCGCTCAGAATGAATTTGGGACCAAGCTCTGATCTGTTGGAAAGAGGACAAGTTAAGGTTTCCAGATTGTATTTAAACTCCCTATTCAGACTCCTGACAAATGAAATATGGTGCTTTTGTTTTCAAGATAAAACAGGACTCCGAATCAAATTCTATCTTGATCTTGTTGGATTTCCTTTTTGTAGATGGAAATATGGACGTGGATGAAACCTCCAAGGACGTGGCTAGGATAATGGTGGTAAACAAAACAAAGGAATTTGAAAATCCACTCGGATTCCTAGAGAGAAACAAATAAACTCAAATCTGCGATGGTGACAGAAACGTGACTAGAACTCGAAACTCTAAACGACTAGACGCTAAGACCAGCAACTTGCACGACGATGCAACCGTTAATTCAATAAGCCCTAACTAAGTAGTAATAGTATTAAGCTCAAAGGAGTTTTGGGATTATGAAGAACTAATCTACTAATTTTGTTTTGGCTTTTTCTGGACCATAGGAGATTAAAAACAGCAAAGAACTAGAAGTCTCTCACCGATCAACCTTGCTCTGATTACCAACTGATATGAACCCACTAGGGTGAATCCTGATCTTTCGATGAGAGAAGGTGGATAACTCGATTTGGGGATGGAGATGACGTTCACGGCCCGACTACAACCATCCAAGGATGCTGCGCCTTAGCAACCGATACACCACCTCCAACAGCCGTCGCGATCTTGTGGAGCACGACAACCAAACCACTAGGGTAATTCCTGCAAGCAATCGAGGAACAAGCAAGAACAAGTAGAACAAGCAACTCAATTGCAAATATGGAGATGAAAACCAATCTGAAATCATAAAGTTGGGGTTCTGAATCGAGTAGAACGGATGGTCTAGTCGACACACGCGTCTACAAGGAAGTAGCAATGGCTAAACTTTCAACAAAACAAAACCCGATCTGTTTGTGGCGGCTCTAATCCTTATTAATACCTACGGGAACGACCAGGGGGTGTTGGGGTCGTTCTCCAACCCTAGGACACGTCCCTAATGAACCCAACTTGATACATGGGCCATCAGCCCAAAATAGGGTGACATAGCACCAAAGGCAGAAAAGGCCCCGGCGTTGAAACGACGATTGCGGAAGCATCGGATAAGATATAGCCAGGAGTCCAGATCCGTTGGAAAATAGACTTGATAAGCTTTCCAAAAAGTGCTAGAACGTCCCAATCCGAGTCCGTATGCGACCGTGGTGAACATCACAAGTTGGAGCTGTCCTGGAGTCCGAATCCAGCCCCAAAACGTGTTGGATTTGATCTCTTTCTTTCCTTGGACCAAAAGTGACGTGGTGTCCAGGTGGAGGACGTTGGGAATACTTGGATTTGGTTCCCAATCAACTTCATTAACCTCCCATGCTTTCCATATGCAATCAAACCTTTCCTTGCTCCATGTAAGTAATTCTGAAAATAAAAATATACACATTTTATGGTGGAGCACCAATTCATCAAATGCATCAATGATAAGCCTCATATAGAATGGTTACACCTTTGGTATAGAAGTGCTTGACATGGTCATATTTGAGCCAATGATGTCCTCATCACATCGTCTCCAAGTGGACTGATACGAGATTCCACATGACCCATATCATCTTGGTACGTTTGGCACAAACAGTGCACCTATCTTGTGTTAAGATTAGCACTATCTCTTAATGGACCAAAATGACCTTCCACTTGAGCCTCATCACGTAGTAGAACCATCGGGTGCATCCAAAATGATTTTTGAGCCTATGGTATGTTTGGCGCAAACCGCACACCTATCTTGCCACAAGCTTAGCACTATCTCCAAACAGGCCGAAACTGCTTCCACTTGAGCTTCATCACCTAGGAGTACCATCGGCGTGTACAAAATGATTTTTGAGCCTATGCTATGCTTATCGCAAACAGTGCACCTATCCTACACCGACACAAACACCGTCACCAAACGGCCAATGCGAGATTCCACATGACCCATGTCACCTAGGAGTTCCACCGGGTGTGTCCGAAATGATTTCCAAGCCTAATGGTACATTCGACGCAAACCGTGCACCTATCTTGTGTAAAGATTAGCACTATCTCTAAACAAACTGAAACGAGCTTTCACTTGAGCCTCGTCACCAAGGAGTACCATGGGGTGCATCGAAAACAATTTTTAACGCTATGGTACATTTGGTGCAAACCATGCACCTATCTTATCTCAAGATTAGCACTATAACCAAACGGACCGAAATGAGCTTCCATTTGTGCCTCATCACCAAGGAGTACAATCGGGTGTCTCCAAAATGATTTTGAGCCAATGGTAAGTTTGGTGCAAACTGTGCACCTTACACCGACACTAACACCATCTCTGAAAGGACCGATGTGAGACTCCACATGACCCATGTCACCTAGGAGTTCCATCGGGTGTGTCCAAAATGATTTCCAAGCCTAATGGTACATTCGGTGCAAACCATGCACTTATCTTGCGTTAAGATTCGCACTATCTCCAAATGGACTGAAACGAGCTTTCACTCGAGCCTCCTCACTTAGGAGTACCATCGGGTGCGTCCAAAGCGATTTTTGAGCCTATGGTACATTTGGCACAAACCGTGCACCAATCATGCCTCAAGATTAGCACTATCTCCCAATGGACCATAATGAGATTTCACTAGAGCCTCGTCACCTAGGAGTACCATTGAGTGTGTCCAAAATGATTTTTGAGCCTATTGTGTGTTTGGCACAAACCTTCCAGCTATCTTACACCGACACTAACACCGTCTCCAAATGGACCGATGCAAGATTCCACATGATCCATGACACCTAGGAGTTCCATCGGGTGTGTTCAAAATGATTTCCAAGCCTAATGCTACATTGGCGCAAACTGTGCACCTATCTTGCATGAGGATTAGCACTATCTACAAATAGACTGAAACGAGCTTTAACTCAAACCTCGTCACCTAGGAGTACCATCAGGGGCGTCCAAAGCAATTTCTGACCCTATGGTACGTTTGACACAAACTGTGGACCTATCATGCCTCAAAATTAGCACTATCTCCAAACAAACCGAAACGAGCTTCCACTTGAGCCTCGTCACCTAGGAGTACCTTTGGGTTTGTCCAAACCAATTTTTGAGCCTATGGTACGTTTGGTGCAAACCGTGCACCTATCTTACACTGACAATAGCATCGTCTCCAAGTGGACCGATACGAGGTTCCACATGACCCATATGACCAAGGTACGTTTGGCGCAAACCGTGCACCTAGGAGTACCATCGGTGTGTCCAAAATAATTTTTGACCCTATGCTATGTTTGTCGCAAACTGTGCACCTATCCTACACTGACACAGACACCGTCTCCAAACAGGCCAATGCGAGATTCCACCTGACCCATGTCACCTAGGAATTCCACCGGGTGTGTCCGAAATGATTTCCAAGCCTAATGGAACAATCGACGCAAACCATGCTCCTATCTTGTGTAAAGCATAGCACTATCTCCAAACGAACTGAAACGAGCTTTCACTTGAGCCTCATCACCTAGGAGTACCATGGGGTGCGTCCAAAGCGATTTTTGAGCCTATGGTACATTTGGCACAAACCGTGCACCAATCTTGCCTCAAGATTAGCATTATCTCCAAATGGACCGTAACGAGCTTCCACTAGAGCCTATGGTACGTCTGGCACAAACCGTACACCTATCAAGCCTCAAGATTAGCACTATCTCCAAACGAACCGAAACGAGCTTCACTTGAGCGTCGTCACCTAGGAGTACCGCCGAGTTTGGTGCAAACCGTGCACCTATCTTACACTGACAATAACATCGTCTCCAAGTGGACCGATACAAGATTCCACATGACCCATATGACCTAGGTACATTTGGTGCAAACCGTGCACCTATCTTGTGTCAAGATTAGCACTATCTCTAAATGGACCGAACCGACCTTTCACTTGAGGCTCATCATGTAGTAGAACCATCGGGTGCATCCAAAATGATTTTTGAGCCTATGGTATATTTGGCGCAAACCGTGCACCTATCTTGCCACAAGAGTAGCACTATCTCCGAACAGACCGAAACTGCTTCCACTTGAGTTTCGTCACCTAGGAGTACCATCGGATGTGTCCAAAGTGATATTTTGAGCCTATGGTATGTTTGTCGCAAACTATGCACATATCCTACACCCACACTAACACCATCTCCAAACCGACTGATGCGAGAGTCCACATGACCCATGTCACCTAGGAGTTCCATCGGGTGTGTCCGAAATGATTTCCAAGCCCAATGGTACATTCGGCGCAAACCATGCACCTATCCTGCGTCAAGATTAACACTATCTCCAAATGGACTGAAACAAGCTATCACTCAAGCCTCCCCACCTAGGAGTACGATTGGGTGCGTCCAAAGCGATTTTTGAGCCTATGGTACATTTGGCACAAACCGTGCATCAATCTTGCCTCAAAATTATCACTATCTCCAAACGGACCGTAATGAGCCACCACTAGAACCTCGTCACCTACAATCGGGTGTGTCCAAATGAATTTTGAGCCTATTGTATGTTTGAGACAAACCGTCTAGCTATCTTACACCAACACTAACACTGTCTCCAAATGGACCAATGCGAGATTCCACATGATCCGTGAAACCTAGGAGTTCCATCGGGTGTGTTTAAAATGATTTCCAAGCCTAATGGTACATTGGCGCAAACTGTGCACCTATCTTGCATCAAGATTTGCACTATCTCCAAACAGACTGAAATGAGCTTTCACTCGAACCTTGTCACCTAGGATTACCATCAGGGGTGTCCATAGCAATTTTTTAGCCTATGGTATGTTTGGCACAAACCGTGCACCTATCATGCCTCAAGATTAGCACTATCTCCAAATGAACCGAAACGAGCTTCCACTTGAGCCTCGTCACCTAGGAGTACCATCGGGCTTGTCCAAACCAATTTCTAAGCCTATGGTACGTTTGGTGCAAACCGTGCACCTATCTTACACTGACAATAACATCGTCTCTAAGTGGACCAATACGAGATTCCACATGACCCATATCACCTAGGTACGTTTGGCGCAAACCATGCACCTATCTTGTGTCAAGATTAGCACTATCTCTAAATGGACCCAACTGACCTTCCACTTGTGCCTCATCACGTAGCAGAACCATCGGGTGCATCCAAAATGATTTTTGAGCCTATGGTATGTTTGGCGCAAACCACGCACCTATTTTGCCAAAATATTAGCACTATCTCCAAACAGATTGAAACTACATCCACTTGAGCTTCGTCACCTAGGAGTACCATCGGGTTTGTCCAAAATGATTTGTGAGCCTATGGTATTTTTGTCGCAAACTGTGCACCTATCCTACACCGACACAAACACCGTCTCCAAACAGGCCAATGCGAGATTTCACATCACCCATGTCACCTAGGAGTAACATCGGGTGTGTCCGAAATGATTTCCAAGCCTAATGGTATATTCGGCGCAAACCATGCACCTATCTTGCGTTAAGATTAACACTATCTCCAAATGGACTGAAACAAGCTTTCACTCAAGCCTCCCCACCTAGGAGTACCATCGGGTGCGTCCAAATCGATTTTTGAGCCTACGGTACATTTGGCACAAACCGTGCACCAATCTTGCCACAAGATTAGCACTATCTCCAAACGGACCGTAACGAGCTTCCACTAGAGCCTCATCACCTAGGAGTACCATCGGGTGTGTCCAAAATAATTTTTGAGCCTATTGTATGTTTGACACAAACCGTCTAGCTATCTTACACCGACACTAACACCGTCTCCAAATGGACCGATGCGAGATTCGACATGATCTGTGACACCTAGGAGTTCCATCGGTTGTGTCCGAAATGATTTCCAAGCCTAATGGTACATTCAACGCAAACCGTGCACTTATCTTGTGTAAAGATTATCACTATCTCCAAACAAACGGAAACTAGCTTTCACTTGAGCCTCGTCACCAAGGAGTACCATGGGGTGCATCGAAAACAATTTTTAATGCTATGGTACGTTTGGTGCAAACCATGCACCTATCTTATCTCAAGATTGGCACTATCACCAAACGGACCAAAATGAGCTTCCATTTGTGCCTCATCACCAAGGAGTAGCATCAGGTGTCTCTAAAATGATTTTGAGCCAATTGCAAGTTTGGTGCAAACTGTGCACCTTACACCGACACTAACACCTTCTCCGAAAGGACCGATGTGAGACTCCACATGACCCATGTCACCTAGGAGTTCCATCGGGTGTGTCCAAAATGATTTCCAAGCCTAATGGTACATTCGACGCAAACCATCACCTATCTTGCGTCAAGATTCACACTATCTCCAAATGGACTAAAACGAGCTTTCACTTGAGCCTCCTCACCTAGGAGTACCATCGGGTGCGTCCAAAGTGATTTTTGAGCCTATGGTACATTTGGCACAAACTGTGCACCAATCATGCCTCAAGATTAGCACTATCTCCAAATGGACCATAATGAGATTCCACTGGAGCCTCGTCACCTAGGAGTATCATCGGGTGTGTCCAAAATGATTTTTGAGCCTATTGTGTGTTTGGCACAAACCTTCCAGCTATCTTACACCGACACAAACACCATCTCCAAATGGACAGGTGTGAGATTCCACATGATCCATGACACCTAGGAGTTCCATCGGGTGTGTTCAAAATGATTTCCAAGCCTAATGCTACATTGGCGCAAACTGTGCACCTATCTTGCATGAGGATTAGCACTATCTCCAAATAGACTGAAACGAGCTTTAACTCAAACCTCCTCACCTAGGAGTACCATCAGGGGCGTCCAAAGCAATTTCTGACCCTATGGTACGTTTGCACAAACTGTGGACCTATCATGCCTCAAAATTAGCACTATCTCCAAACAAATCGAAACGAGCTTCCACTTGAGTCTCGTCACCTAGAAGTACCTTTGGGTTTGTCCAAACCAATTTCTGAGCCTATGGTACGTTTGGTGCAAACCGTGCACCTATCTTACACTGACAATAACATCGTCTCCAAGTGGACCGATATGAGATTCCACATGACCCATATCACCAAGGTACGTTTGGCGCAAACCGTGCACCTAGGAGTACCATCGGTGTGTCCAAAATGATTTTTGAGCCTATGCTATGTTTGTCGCAAACTGTGCACCTATCCTACACCTACATAGACACCGTCTCCAAACAGGCCAATGCGAGATTCCACATGACCCATGTCACCTAGGAGTTCCACCGGGTGTGTCTGAAATGATTTCCAAGCCTAATGGTACAATCGACGCAAACCGTGCACCTATCTTGTGTAAAGCAAAGCACTATCTCCAAATGAACTGAAACAAGCTTTCACTTGAGCCTCGTCACCTAGGAGTACCATCGGGTGCGTCCAAAGCGATTTTTGAGCCTATGGTACATTTGACACAAACCGTGCACCAATCTTGTCTCAAGATTAGCATTATCTCCAAATGGACCGTAACGAGCTTCCACTAGAGCCTATGGTACGTCTGGCACAAACCGTACACCTATCAAGCCTCAAGATTAGCACTATCTCCAAACGAACCGAAACGAGCTTCACTTGAGCCTCGTCACCTAGGAGTACCACCGGGTTTGTCCAAACCAATTTCTGAGCCTATGGTACGTTTGGTGCAAACCGTGCACCTATCTTATACTGACAATAACATCGTCTCCAAGTGGACCGATACAAGATTCCACATGACCCATATGACCTAGGTACATTTGGCGCAAACCGTGCACCTATCTTGTGTCAAGATTAGCACTATCTCTAAATGGACCGAACCAACCTTCCACTTGAGGCTCATCACGTAGTAGAACCATCGGGTGCATCCAAAATGATTTTTGAGCCTATGGTATATTTGGCGCAAACTGCGCACCTATCTTGCCACAAGTGTAGCACTATCTCCAAACAGACTGAAACAGCTTCCACTTGAGTTTTGTCACCTAGGAGTACCATCGGATGTGTCCAAAGTGATATTTTGAGCCTATGGTATGTTTGTCGCAAACTGTGCACCTATCCTACAGCCACACTAACACCATCTCCAAACGGGCTGATGCGAGAATCCATATGACCCATGTCACCTAGGAGTTCCATCGGGTGTGTCCGAAATGATTTCCAAGCCCAATGGTACATTCGGCACAAACCATGCACCTATCTTGCGTCAAGATTAACACTATCTCCAAATAGACGGAAACAAGCTTTCACTCAAGCCTCCCCGCCTAGGAGTACCATTGGTGCGTCCAATGTGATTTTTGAGCCTATGGTACATTTGGCACAAACCGTGCACCAATCTTGCCTAAAGATTAGCACTTAAATGGACCCAACTGATCTTCCACTTGTGCCTCATCACGTAGCAGAACTATCGGGTGCATCCAAAATGATTTTTGAGCCTATGGTACGTTTGCCGCAAACCACACACCTATTTTGCCACAAGATTAGCACTATCTCCAAACAAATTGAAACTGCATCCACTTGAGCTTCATCACCTAGGAGTACAATTGGGTTTGTCCAAAATGATTTGTGAGCCTATGGTATTTTTGTTGCAAACTGTGCAGCTATCCTACACCGACACTAACACCGTCTCCAAACAGGCCAATGCGAGATTCGACATGATCCGTGTCACCTAGGAGTTCCATCGGGTGTGTCCGAAATGATTTCCAAGCCTAATGGTACATTCGGCGCAACCATGCACCTATCTTGCATCAAGATTAACACTATCTCCAAATGGACTGAAACAAGCTTCACTCAAGCCTCCCCACCTAGGAGTATCGTCGGGTGCGTCCAAAGCGATTTTTGAGCCTATGGTACATTTGGCACAAGCCGTGCACCAATCTTGCCTCAAGATTAGCACTGTCTCCAAACGGACCATAACGAGCTTCCACTGGAGCCTCGTCACCTAGGAGTACCATCGGGTGTGTCCAAAATGATTTTTGAGCCTATTGTATGTTTGACACAAACCGTATAGCTATCTTACACCGACACTAACACTGTCTCCAAATGGACCGATGCGAGATTCGACATGATCCGTGACACCTAGGAGTTCCATCGGGTGTGTTCAAAATGATTTCCAAGCCTAATGGTACATTGGCGCAAACTGTGCACCTATCTTGTATCAAGATTAGCACTATCTCCAAACGGACTGAAATGAGCTTTCACTTGAACACGTCACCTAGGAGTACCATCAGGGGTGTCCATAGCAATTTTTGAGCCTATGGTACGTTTGGCACAAACCGTGCAACTATCGTGCCTCAAGATTTGCACTTTCTCCAAACAAACCAAAACGAGCTTCCACTTGGGCCTCGTCACATAGGAGTACCATCGGGTTTGTCTAAACCAATTTCTGAGCCTATGGTACGTTTGGTGCAAACTATGCACCTATCTTACACTGACAATAACATCGTCTCCAAGTGGACCGAAACGAGATTCCACATGACCCATATCACCTAGGTACGTCTGGCGCAAACCGTGCACCTATCTTGTGTCAAGATTAGCACTATCTCTAAATAGACCGAACCGACCTTCCACTTGAGGCTCATCACATAGTAGAACCATCGGGTGCATCCAAAATGATTTTTGAGCCTATGGAACATTTGGCGCAAACCGCGCACCTATCTTGCCACAAGATTAGCACTATCTCCAAACAGACAGAAACTGCTTAAACTTGAGCTTCGTCACCTAGGAGTACCATCGGATGTGTCCAAAGTGATATTTTGAGCCTATGGTATGTTTGTCTCAAACTGTGCACCTATCCTACTCCCACACTAACACCGTCTCCAAACGGGCTGATGCGAGAATCCATATGACCCATGTCACCTAGGAGTTCCATCGGGTGTGTCTGAAATGATTTCCAAGCCTAGTGGTAAATTCGGCCCAAACCATGCACCTATCTTGCGTCAAGATTAACACTATCTCCAAATGGACTAAAACAAGCTTTCAGTCAAGCCTCCCCACCTAGGAGTACCATTGGGTGCGTCCAAAGTGAATTTTGAGCCTATGGTACATTTGGCACAAACCGTGCACCAATCTTGCCTCAAGATTAGCACTATCTCCAAATGGACCGTAACAAGCTTCCCCTGGAGCCTTGTCACCTAGGAGTACCATCGGGTGTGTCCAAAATGATTTTTGAGCCTATTGTATGTTTGACACAAACTGTCTAGCTATCTTACACCGACACTAACACCGTCTCCAAATGGACTGATGCGAGATTCAACATGATCTGTGACACCTAGGAGTTCCATCGGGTGTGTTCAAAATGATTTCCAAGCCTAATGGTACATTGGCGCAAACTGTGCACCTATCTTGTATCAAGATTTGCACTATCTCCAAACGGACTGAAATGAGCTTTCACTCGAACCTCATCACCAAGTAGTACCATCAGGGGCGTCCATAGCAATTTTTGAGCCTATGGTACGTTTGGCACAAACCGTGCACCTATCATGCCTCAAGATTTGCACTATCTCCAAACGAACCGAAATGAGCTTCCACTTGGGCCCCATCACATAGGAGTACCATCGGGTTTGTCCAAACCAATTTCTGAGCCTATGGTACGTTTGGTGCAAACCGTGCACCTACCTTACACTGACAATAACATCATCTCCAAGTGGACTGAAATGACATTCCACATGACCCACATCACCTAGGTATGTCTGGCGCAAACCGTGCACCTATCTTGTGTCAAGATTAACACTACCTCTAAATGGACCGAGCCGACCTTCCACTTGAGGCTCATCACGTAGTAGAACCATTGGGTGCATCCAAAATGATTTTTGAGCCTATGGTACATTTGGCGCAAACCGTGCACCTATATTGCCACAAGATTAGCACTATCTCCAAACAGAACGAAACTGCTTCCACTTGAGCTTCGTCACCTAGGAGTACCATCGGATGTGTCCAAAGTGATATTTTGAGCCTATGGTATGTTTGTCTCAAACTGTGCACCTATCCTACACCCACACTAACACCGTCGCCAAATGGGCTGATGCGAGAATCCATATGAGCCATGTCACCTAGGAGTTCCATCGGGTGCGTCCGAAATGATTTCCAAGCCTACATTCGGCGCAAACCATGCACCTATCTTGCGTCAAGATTAACACTATCTCCGAATGGACTGAAACAAGCTTTCACTCAAGCCTCCCCACCTAGGAGTACCATCGGGTGCGTCCAAAGCGATTTTTGAGCCTATGGTAGATTTGGCACAAACCTTGCACCAATCTTGCCTCAAGATTAGCACTATCTCCAAACGGACCGTAACGAGCTTCCACTAGAGCCTCGTCACCTGGGAGTACCATCGGGTGTGTCCAAAATGATTTTTGAGCCTATTGTATGTTTGACACAAACCGTCTAGCTATCTTACACCGACACTAACACCGTCTCCAATTGGACCGATGCGAGATTCGACATGATCCGTGACACCTAGGAGTTCCATCGGGTGTGTTCAAAATGATTTCCAAGCCTAATGGTACATTGGCGCAAACTGTGCACCTATCTTGTATCAAGATTAGCACTATCTCCAAATGGACTGAAATGAGCTTTCACTCGAACCTCGTCACCTAGTAGTACCATCAGGGGTGTCCATAGCAATTTTTGAGCCTATGGTTTGTTTGGCACAAACCGTGCACCTATCATGCCTCAAGATTTGCACTATCTCCAAACGAACCGAAACGAGCTTCCACTTGGGCCTCATCACATAGGAGTACCATCGGGTTTGTCCAAACCATTTTCTGAGCCTATGGTATGTTTGGTGCAAACCGTGCACCTATCTTACACTGACAATAACATCGTCTCCAAGTGGACCGAAACGAGATTCCACATGACCCATATCACCTAGGTACGTCTGGCGCGAACCGTGCACCTATCTTGCGTCAAGATTAGCACTATCTCTAAATGGACCGAACCGACCTTCCACTTGAGGCTCATCACGTAGTAGAACCATCGGGTGCATCCAAAATAATTTTTCAGCCTATGGTACATTTGGCGCAAACCGTGCACCTATATTGCCACAAGATTAGCGCTATCTCCAAACAGACCGAAACTGCTTCCTCTTGAGCTTCGTCACCTAGGAGTACCATCGGATGTGTCCAAAGTGATATTTTGAGCCTAGGGTATGTTTGTCTCAAATTGTGCTCCTATCCTACACCCACACTAACACCGTCTCCAAACGGGCTGATGCGAGAATCCATATGACCCATGTCACCTAGGAGTTCCATCGGGTGTGTCCGAAATGATTTCCAAGCCTAGTGGTACATTCGGCGCAAACCATGCACCTATCTTGCGTCAAGATTAACACTATCTCCAAATGGACTAAAACAAGCTTTCACTCAAGCCTCCCCACCTAGGAGTACCATCGGGTGCGTCCAAAGCGAATATTGAGCCTACGGTACATTTGGCACAAACCGTGCACCAATCTTGCCTCAAGGTTAGCACTATGTCCAAACAGACCGTAACGAGCTTCCACTAGAGCCTCGTCACCTGGGAGTACCATCGGGTGTGTCCAAAATTATTTTTGAGCCTGTTGTATGTTTGACACAAACCGTCTAGCTATCTTACACCGACACAAACACCGTCTCCAAATGGACCGATGCGAGATTCGACATGATCCGTAACACCTAGGAGTTCCATCAGTTGTGTTCAAAATGATTTCCAAGCCTAATGGTACATTGGCGCAAACTGTGCACCTATCTTGTATCAAGATTAGCACTATCTCCAAACGGACTAAAACGAGCTTTCACTCGAACCTCGTCACCTAGGAGTACCATTAGGGGTGTCCATAGCAATTTTTGAGCCTATGGTACGTTTGGCACAAACCGTGCACCTATCATGCCTCAAGATTTGCACTATCTCCAAACGAACCGAAATGAGCTTCCACTTGGGCCTCGTCACATAGGAGTACCATCGGGTTTGTCCAAACCAATTTCTGAGCCTATGGTACGTTTGGTGCAAACCGTGCACCTACCTTACATTGACAATAACATCGTCTCCAAGTGGACCGAAATTAGATTCTACATGACCCATACCACCTAGGTACGTCTGGCGCAAACCGTGAACCTATCTTGTGTCAAGATTAGCACTATCTCTAAATGGACCGAACCGACCTTCCACTTGAGGCTCATCACGTAGTAGAACCATCGGGTGCATCCAAAATGATTTTTGAGCCTATGGTACATTTGGTGCAAACCGCGCACCTATATTGCCACAAGGTTAGCACTATCTCCAAACAGACCGAAACTGCTTCCACTTGAGCTTTGTCACCTAGGAGTACCATCAGATGTGTCCAAAGTGATATTTTGAGCCTATGGTATGTTTGTCTCAAACTATGCACCTATCCTACACCCACACTAACACCGTCTCCAAACGGGCTAATGCGAGAATCCATATGACCCATGTCACCTAGGAGTTCCATCGGGTGTGTCCGAAATGATTTCCAAGCCTAATGGTACATTCGGCGCAAACCATGCACCTATCTTGCGTCAAGATTAACACTATCTCCAAATGGACTAAAACAAGCTTTCACTCAAGCCTCCCCACCTAGGAGTACCATCGGGTGCGTCCAAAGCGATTTTTGAGCCTATGGTAGATTTGACACAAACCTTGCACCAATCTTGCCTCAAGATTAGCACTATCTCCAAATGGACCGTAACAAGTTTCCACTGGAGCCTCGTCACCTGGGAATACCATCGGGTGTGCCCAAAATGATTTTTGAGCCTATTGTACGTTTGACACAAACCGTCTAGCTATCTTACACCGACACTAACACCGTCTCCAAATGGACCGATGCGAGATTCGACATGATCCGTGACACCTAGGAGTTCCATCGGGTGTGTTCAAAATGATTTCCAAGCCTAATGGTACATTAGCGCAATCTGTGCACCTATCTTGTATCAAGATTAGCACTATCTCCAAACGGACTGAAATGAGCTTTCACTCGAACCTCGTCACCTAGTAGTACCATCAGGGGTGTCCATAGCAATTTTTGAGCCTATGGTTTGTTTGGCACAAACCGTGCACCTATCATGCCTCAAGATTTGCACTATCTCCAAACGAACCGAAACGAGCTTCCACTTGGGCCTCGTCACATAGGAGTACCATCGGGTTTGTCCAAACCATTTTCTGAGCCTATGGTACGTTTGGTGCAAACCGTGCACCTATCTTACACTGACAATAACATCGTCTCCAAGTGGACCGAAACGAGATTCCACATGACCCATATCACCTACGTACGTCTGGTGCAAACCTTGCACCTATCTTGTGTCAAGATTAGCACTATCTCTAAATGGACCGAACCGACCTTCCACTTGAGGCTCATCACGTAGTAGAACCATCGGGTGCATCCAAAATGATTTTTGAGCCTATGGTACATTTGGCGCAAACCGCGCACCTATATTGCCACAAGATTAGCACTATCTCCAAACAGACCGAAATTGCTTCCACTTAAGCTTCGTCACCTAGGAGTACCATCGGATGTGTCCAAAGTGATATTTTGAGCCTATGGTATGTTTGTCTCAAATTGTGCTCCTATCCTACACCCACACTAACACCGTCTCCAAACGGGCTGATGCGAGAATCCATATGACCCATGTCACCTAGGAGTTCCATCGGGTGTGTCCGAAATGATTTCCAAGCCTAGTGGTACATTCGGCGCAAACCATGCACCTATCTTGCGTCAAGATTAACACTATCTCCAAATGGACTGAAACAAGCTTTCACTCAAGCCTCCCCACCTAGGAGTACCATCGGGTGCGTCCAAAGCGAATATTGAGCCTATGGTACATTTGGCACAATCCGTGCACCAATCTTGCCTCAAGATTAGCACTATCTCCAAACGGACCGTAACGAGCTTCCACTAGAGCCTCGTCACCTAGGAGTACCATCGGGTGTGTCCAAAATTATTTTTGAGCCTGTTGTATGTTTGACACAAACCATCTAGCTATCTTATGATACATCCGGCCCAGGTGGGGTTGACCGAGGCCCAATAAATTAAGGTTGCCCGGACCCCAACAGTTCTTATGCACACCCACTCGGAGAAAGGCCCAATGTCCCTAAAAGACTAGTCTGATAGGGGAAGGGTGGCTCTCTCTTTTAAGGTGGCTTCCTCCTCCCAAGCTAAGCAAGGTGGGATTATTCAGAGGCTCACACGGTTGCCGCCCGACTACAACTAGACCACTTGGCCTTTTTTTGTTGCGTCTTTGCCAGCGGGTAATAGTGGAGGATGTCCTCATCATTCTCACCCCCTTAAACAAGGGCCCAGCTCTGATACCAAATGATACATCCGGCCCAGGTGGGGTTGACCGAGGCCCAATAAATTAAGGTTGCCCGGACCCCAACAGTTCTTATGCACACCCACTCGGAGAAAGGCCCAATGTCCCTAAAAGACTAGTCTGATAGGGGAAGGGTGGCTCTCTCTTTTAAGGTGGCTTCCTCCTCCCAAGCTAAGCAAGGTGGGATTATTCAGAGGCTCACACGGTTGCCGCCCGACTACAACTAGACCACTTGGCCTTTTTTTTGTTGCGTCTTTGCCAGCGGGTAATAGTGGAGGATGTCCTCATCATCTTACACCGACACTAACACCGTCTCCAAATGGACCGATGCGAGATTCGACATGATCCGTAACACCTAGGAGTTCCATCAGTTGTGTTCAAAATGATTTCTAAGCCTAATGGTACATTGGCGCAAACTGTGCACCTATCTTGTATCAAGATTAGCACTATCTCCAAACGGACTGAAACGAGCTTTCACTCGAACCTCGTCACCTAGGAGTACCATCAGGGGTGTCCATAGCAATTTTTGAGCCTATGGTACGTTTGGCACAAACCGTGCACCTATCATGCCTCAAGATTTGCACTATCTCCAAACGAACCGAAACGAGCTTCCACTTGGGCTTCGTCACATAGGAGTACCATCGGATTTGTCCAAACCAATTTCTGAGCCTATGGTACGTTTGGTGCAAACCGTGCACCTATCTTACACTGACAATAACATCATCTCCAAGTGGACCGAAATGAGATTCCACATGACCCATATCACCTAGGTACGTCTGGCGCAAACCGTGCACCTATCTTGTGTCAAGATTAGCACTATCTCTAAATGGACCGAACCGACCTTCCACTTGAGGCTCATCACGTAGTAGAACCATCGGGTGCATCCAAAATGATTTTTGAGCCTATGGTACATTTGGCGCAAACCGCGCACCTATATTGCCACAAGATTAGCACTATCTCCAAACAGACCGAAACTGCTTCCAATTGAGCTTTGTCACCTAGGAGTACCATCGGATGTGTCCAAAGTGATATTTTGAGCCTATGGTATGTTTGTCTCAAACTATGCACCTATCCTACACCCACACTAACACCGTCTCCAAACGGGCTGATGCGAGAATCCATATGACCCATGTCACCTAGGAGTTCCATCGGGTGTGTCCGAAATGATTTCCAAGCCTAATGGTACATTCGGCGCAAACCATGCACCTATCTTGCGTCAAGATTAACACTATCTCCAAATGGACTAAAACAAGCTTTCACTCAAGCCTCCCCACCTAGGAGTACCATCGGGTGCGTCCAAAGCGATTTTTGAGCCTATGGTAGATTTGGCACAAACCTTGCACCAATCTTGCCTCAAGATTAGCACTATCTCCAAACGGACCGTAACGAGCTTCCACTAGAGCCTCGTCACCTGGGAGTACCATCGGGTGTGTCCAAAATTATTTTTGAGCCTGTTGTATGTTTGACACAAACCGTCTAGCTATCTTACACCGACACTAACACTGTCTCCAAATGGACCGATGCGAGATTCGACATGATCCGTGACACCTAGGAGTTCCATCGGGTGTGTTCAAAATGATTTCCAAGCCTAATGGTACATTAGCGCAATCTGTGCACCTATCTTGTATCAAGATTAGCACTATCTCCAAACGGACTGAAATGAGCTTTCACTCGAACCTCGTCACCTAGTAGTACCATCAGGGGTGTCCATAGCAATTTTTGAGCCTATGGTTTGTTTGGCACAAACCGTGCACCTATCATGCCTCAAGATTTGCACTATCTCCAAACGAACCGAAATGAGCTTCCACTTGGGCCTCGTCACATAGGAGTACCATCGGGTTTGTCCAAACCATTTTCTGAGCCTATGGTACGTTTGGTGCAAACCGTGCACCTATCTTACACTGACAATAACATCGTCTCCAAGTGGACCGAAACGAGATTCCACATGACCCATATCACCTAGGTACGTCTGGTGCAAACCTTGCACCTATCTTGTGTCAAGATTAGCACTATCTCTAAATGGACCGAACCGACCTTCCACTTGAGGCTCATCACGTAGTAGAACCATCGGGTGCATCCAAAATGATTTTTGAGCCTATGGTACATTTGGCGCAAACCGCGCACCTATATTGCCACAAGATTAGCACTATCTCCAAACAGAACGAAACTGCTTCCACTTAAGCTTCGTCACCTAGGAGTACCATCGGATGTGTCCAAAGTGATATTTTGAGCCTATGGTATGTTTGTCTCAAATTGTGCTCCTATCCTACACCCACACTAACACCGTCTCCAAACGGGCTGATGCGAGAATCCATATGACCCATGTCACCTAGGAGTTCCATCGGGTGTGTCCGAAATGATTTCCAAGCCTAGTGGTACATTCGGCGCAAACCATGCACCTATCTTGCGTCAAGATTAACACTATCTCCAAATTGACTGAAACAAGCTTTCACTCAAGCCTCCCCACCTAGGAGTACCATCGGGTGTGTCCAAAGCGAATATTGAGCCTATGGTACATTTGGCACAATCCGTGCACCAATCTTGCCTCAAGATTAGCACTATCTCCAAACGGACCGTAACGAGCTTCCACTAGAGCCTCGTCACCTAGGAGTACCATCGGGTGTGTCCAAAATTATTTTTGAGCCTGTTGTATGTTTGACACAAACCATCTAGCTATCTTACACCGACACTAACACCGTCTCCAAATGGACCGATGCGAGATTCGACATGATCCGTAACACCTAGGAGTTCCATCAGTTGTGTTCAAAATGATTTCTAAGCCTAATGGTACATTGGCGCAAACTGTGCACCTATCTTGTATCAAGATTAGCACTATCTCCAAACGGACTGAAACGAGCTTTCACTCGAACCTCGTCACCTAGGAGTACCATCAGGGGTGTCCATAGCAATTTTTGAGCCTATGGTACGTTTGGCACAAACCGTGCACCTATCATGCCTCAAGATTTGCACTATCTCCAAACGAACCGAAACGAGCTTCCACTTGGGCTTCGTCACATAGGAGTACCATCGGATTTGTCCAAACCAATTTCTGAGCCTATGGTACGTTTGGTGCAAACCGTGCACCTATCTTACACTGACAATAACATCATCTCCAAGTGGACCGAAATGAGATTCCACATGACCCATATCACCTAGGTACGTCTGGCGCAAACCGTGCACCTATCTTGTGTCAAGATTAGCACTATCTCTAAATGGACCGAACCGACCTTCCACTTGAGGCTCATCACGTAGTAGAACCATCGGGTGCATCCAAAATGATTTTTGAGCCTATGGTACATTTGGCGCAAACCGCGCACCTATATTGCCACAAGATTAGCACTATCTCCAAACAGACCGAAACTGCTTCCAATTGAGCTTTGTCACCTAGGAGTACCATCGGATGTGTCCAAAGTGATATTTTGAGCCTATGGTATGTTTGTCTCAAACTATGCACCTATCCTACACCCACACTAACACCGTCTCCAAACGGGCTGATGCGAGAATCCATATGACCCATGTCACCTAGGAGTTCCATCGGGTGTGTCCGAAATGATTTCCAAGCCTAATGGTACATTCGGCGCAAACCATGCACCTATCTTGCGTCAAGATTAACACTATCTCCAAATGGACTAAAACAAGCTTTCACTCAAGCCTCCCCACCTAGGAGTACCATCGGGTGCGTCCAAAGCGATTTTTGAGCCTATGGTAGATTTGGCACAAACCTTGCACCAATCTTGCCTCAAGATTAGCACTATCTCCAAACGGACCGTAACGAGCTTCCACTAGAGCCTCGTCACCTGGGAGTACCATCGGGTGTGTCCAAAATTATTTTTGAGCCTGTTGTATGTTTGACACAAACCGTCTAGCTATCTTACACCGACACTAACACCGTCTCCAAATGGACCGATGCGAGATTCGACATGATCCGTGACACCTAGGAGTTCCATCGGGTGTGTTCAAAATGATTTCCAAGCCTAATGGTACATTAGCGCAATCTGTGCACCTATCTTGTATCAAGATTAGCACTATCTCCAAACGGACTGAAATGAGCTTTCACTCGAACCTCGTCACCTAGTAGTACCATCAGGGGTGTCCATAGCAATTTTTGAGCCTATGGTTTGTTTGGCACAAACCGTGCACCTATCATGCCTCAAGATTTGCACTATCTCCAAACGAACCGAAACGAGCTTCCACTTGGGCCTCGTCACATAGGAGTACCATCGGGTTTGTCCAAACCATTTTCTGAGCCTATGGTACGTTTGGTGCAAACCGTGCACCTATCTTACACTGACAATAACATCGTCTCCAAGTGGACCGAAACGAGATTCCACATGACCCATATCACCTAGGTACGTCTGGTGCAAACCTTGCACCTATCTTGTGTCAAGATTAGCACTATCTCTAAATGGACCGAACCGACCTTCCACTTGAGGCTCATCACGTAGTAGAACCATCGGGTGCATCCAAAATGATTTTTGAGCCTATGGTACATTTGGCGCAAACCGCGCACCTATATTGCCACAAGATTTGCACTATCTCCAAACAGACCGAAACTGCTTCCACTTAAGCTTCGTCACCTAGGAGTACCATCGGATGTGTCCAAAGTGATATTTTGAGCCTATGGTATGTTTGTCTCAAATTGTGCTCCTATCCTACACCCACACTAACACCGTCTCCAAACGGGCTGATGCGAGAATCCATATGACCCATGTCACCTAGGAGTTCCATCGGGTGTGTCCGAAATGATTTCCAAGCCTAGTGGTACATTCGGCGCAAACCATGCACCTATCTTGCGTCAAGATTAACACTATCTCCAAATGGACTGAAACAAGCTTTCACTCAAGCCTCCCCACCTAGGAGTACCATCGGGTGCGTCCAAAGCGAATATTGAGCCTATGGTACATTTGGCACAATCCGTGCACCAATCTTGCCTCAAGATTAGCACTATCTCCAAACGGACCGTAACGAGCTTCCACTAGAGCCTCGTCACCTAGGAGTACCATCGGGTGTGTCCAAAATTATTTTTGAGCCTGTTGTATGTTTGACACAAACCGTCTAGCTATCTTACACCGACACTAACACCGTCTCCAAATGGACCGATGCGAGATTCGACATGATCCGTAACACCTAGGAGTTCCATCAGTTGTGTTCAAAATGATTTCTAAGCCTAATGGTACATTGGCGCAAACTGTGCACCTATCTTGTATCAAGATTAGCACTATCTCCAAACGGACTGAAACGAGCTTTCACTCGAACCTCGTCACCTAGGAGTACCATCAGGGGTGTCCATAGCAATTTTTGAGCCTATGGTACGTTTGGCACGAACCGTGCACCTATCATGCCTCAAGATTTGCACTATCTCCAAACGAACCGAAACGAGCTTCCACTTGGGCTTCGTCACATAGGAGTACCATCGGATTTGTCCAAACCAATTTCTGAGCCTATGGTACGTTTGGTGCAAACCGTGCACCTATCTTATACTGACAATAACATCATCTCCAAGTGGACCGAAATGAGATTCCACATGACCCATATCACCTAGGTACGTCTGGCGCAAACCGTGCACCTATCTTGTGTCAAGATTAGCACTATCTCTAAATGGACTGAACCGACCTTCCACTTGAGGCTCATCACGTAGTAGAACCATCGGGTGCATCCAAAATGATTTTTGAGCCTATGGTACATTTGGCGCAAACCGCGCACCTATATTGCCACAAGATTAGCACTATCTCCAAACAGACCGAAACTGCTTCCAATTGAGCTTTGTCACCTAGGAGTACCATCGGATGTGTCCAAAGTGATATTTTGAGCCTATGGTATGTTTGTCTCAAACTATGCACCTATCCTACACCCACACTAACACCGTCTCCAAACGGGCTGATGCGAGAATCCATATGACCCATGTCACCTAGGAGTTCCATCGGGTGTGTCCGAAATGATTTCCAAGCCTAATGGTACATTCGGCGCAAACCATGCACCTATCTTGCGTCAAGATTAACACTATCTCCAAATGGACTAAAACAAGCTTTCACTCAAGCCTCCCCACCTAGGAGTACCATCGGGTGCGTCCAAAGCGATTTTTGAGCCTATGGTAGATTTGGCACAAACCTTGCACCAATCTTGCCTCAAGATTAGCACTATCTCCAAACGGACCGTAACGAGCTTCCACTAGAGCCTCGTCACCTGGGAGTACCATCGGGTGTGTCCAAAATTATTTTTGAGCCTGTTGTATGTTTGACACAAACCGTCTAGCTATCTTACACCGACACTAACACCGTCTCCAAATGGACCGATGCGAGATTCGACATGATCCGTGACACCTAGGAGTTCCATCGGGTGTGTTCAAAATGATTTCCAAGCCTAATGGTACATTAGCACAATCTGTGCACATATCTTGTATCAAGATTAGCACTATCTCCAAACGGACTGAAATGAGCTTTCACTCGAACCTCGTCACCTAGTAGTACCATCAGGGGTGTCCATAGCAATTTTTGAGCCTATGGTTTGTTTGGCACAAACCGTGTACCTATCATGCCTCAAGATTTGCACTATCTCCAAACGAACCGAAACGAGCATCCACTTGGGCCTCGTCACATAGGAGTACCATCGGGTTTGTCCAAACCATTTTCTGAGCCTATGGTACGTTTGGTGCAAACCATGCACCTATCTTACACTGACAATAACATCGTCTCCAAGTGGACCGAAACGAGATTCCACATGACCCATATCACCTAGGTACGTCTGGTGCAAACCTTGCACCTATCTTGTGTCAAGATTAGCACTATCTCTAAATGGACCGAACCGACCTTCCACTTGAGGCTCATCACGTAGTAGAACCATCGGGTGCATCCAAAATGATTTTTGAGCCTATGGTACATTTGGCGCAAACCGCGCACCTATATTGCCACAAGATTAGCACTATCTCCAAACAGACCGAAACTGCTTCCACTTAAGCTTCGTCACCTAGGAGTACCATCGGATGTGTCCAAAGTGATATTTTGAGCCTATGGTATGTTTGTCTCAAATTGTGCTCCTATCCTACACCCACACTAACACCGTCTCCAAACGGGCTGATGCGAGAATCCATATGACCCATGTCACCTAGGAGTTCCATCGGGTGTGTCCGAAATGATTTCCAAGCCTAGTGGTACATTCGGCGCAAACCATGCACCTATCTTGCGTCAAGATTAACACTATCTCCAAATGGACTGAAACAAGCTTTCACTCAAGCCTCCCCACCTAGGAGTACCATCGGGTGCGTCCAAAGCGAATATTGTGCCTATGGTACATTTGGCACAATCCGTGCACCAATCTTGCCTCAAGATTAGCACTATATCCAAACGGACCGTAACGAGCTTCCACTAGAGCCTCGTCACATGGGAGTACCATCGGGTGTGTCCAAAATTATTTTTGAGCCTGTTGTATGTTTGACACAAACCGTCTAGCTATCTTACACCGACACTAACACCGTCTCCAAATGGACCGATGCGAGATTCGACATGATCCGTAACACCTAGGAGTTCCATCAGTTGTGTTCAAAATGATTTCTAAGCCTAATGGTACATTGGCGCAAACTGTGCACCTATCTTGTATCAAGATTAGCACTATCTCCAAACGGACTGAAACGAGCTTTCACTCGAACCTCGTCACCTAGGAGTACCATCAGGGGTGTCCATAGCAATTTTTGAGCCTATGGTACGTTTGGCACAAACCGTGCACCTATCATGCCTCAAGATTTGCACTATCTCCAAACGAACCGAAACGAGCTTCCACTTGGGCTTCGTCACATAGGAGTACCATCGGATTTGTCCAAACCAATTTCTGAGCCTATGGTACGTTTGGTGCAAACCGTGCACCTATCTTACACTGACAATAACATCATCTCCAAGTGGACCGAAATGAGATTCCACATGACCCATATCACCTAGGTACGTCTGGCGCAAACCGTGCACCTATCTTGTGTCAAGATTAGCACTATCTCTAAATGGACCGAACCGACCTTCCACTTGAGGCTCATCACGTAGTAGAACCATCGGGTGCATCCAAAATGATTTTTGAGCCTATGGTACATTTGGCGCAAACCGCGCACCTATATTGCCACAAGATTAGCACTATCTCCAAACAGACCGAAACTGCTTCCAATTGAGCTTTGTCACCTAGGAGTACCATCGGATGTGTCCAAAGTGATATTTTGAGCCTATGGTATGTTTGTCTCAAACAATGCACCTATCCTACACCCACACTAACACCGTCTCCAAACGGGCTGATGCGAGAATCCATATGACCCATGTCACCTAGGAGTTCCATCGGGTGTGTCCGAAATGATTTCCAAGCCTAATGGTACATTCGGCGCAAACCATGCACCTATCTTGCGTCAAGATTAACACTATCTCCAAATGGACTAAAACAAGCTTTCACTCAAGCCTCCCCACCTAGGAGTACCATCGGGTGCGTCCAAAGCGATTTTTGAGCCTATGGTAGATTTGGCACAAACCTTGCACCAATCTTGCCTCAAGATTAGCACTATCTCCAAACGGACCGTAACGAGCTTCCACTAGAGCCTCGTCACCTGGGAGTACCATCGGGTGTGTCCAAAATTATTTTTGAGCCTGTTGTATGTTTGACACAAACCGTCTAGCTATCTTACACCGACACTAACACCGTCTCCAAATAGACCGATGCGAGATTCGACATGATCCGTAACACCTAGGAGTTCCATCAGTTGTGTTGAAAATGATTTCTAAGCCTAATGGTACATTGGCTGTAACACCTAGGAGTTCCATCAGTTGTGTTCAAAATGATTTCTAAGCCTAATGGTACATTGGCGCAAACTGTGCACCTATCTTGTATCAAGATTAGCACTATCTCCAAACGGACTGAAACGAGCTTTCACTCGAACCTCGTCACCTAGGAGTACCATCAGGGGTGTCCATAGCAATTTTTGAGCCTATGGTACGTTTGGCACAAACCGTGCACCTATCATGCCTCAAGATTTACACTATCTCCAAACGAACCGAAACGAGCTTCCACTTAGGCCTCGTCACATAGGAGTACCATCGGGTTTGTCCAAACCAATTTCTGAGCCTATGGTACGTTTGGTGCAAACCGTGCACCTATCTTACACTGACAATAACATCATCTCCAAGTGGACCGAAATTAGATTCCACATGACCCATATCACCTAGGTACGTCTGGCGCAAACCGTGCACCTAACTTGTGTCAAGATTAGCACTATCTCTAAATGGACCGAACCGACCTTCCACTTGAGGCTCATCACGTAGTAGAACCATCGGGTGCATCTAAAATGATTTTTGAGCCTATGGTACATTTGGCGCAAACCGCGCACCTGTATTGCCACAAGATTAGCAATATCTCCAAACAGACCGAAACTGCTTCCACTTGAGCTTCGTCACCTAGGAGTACCATCGGATTTGTCCAAACCAATTTCTGAGCCTATGGTACGTTTGGTGCAAACCGTGCACCTATCTTACACTGACAATAACATCATCTCCAAGTGGACCGAAATGAGATTCCACATGACCCATATCACCTAGGTACGTCTGGCGCAAACCGTGCACCTATCTTGTGTCAAGATTAGCACTATCTCTAAATGGACCGAACCGACCTTCCACTTGAGGCTCATCACGTAGTAGAACCATCGGGTGCATCCAAAATGATTTTTGAGCCTATGGTACATTTGGCGCAAACCGCGCACCTATATTGCCACAAGATTAGCACTATCTCCAAACAGACCGAAACTGCTTCCAATTGAGCTTTGTCACCTAGGAGTACCATCGGATGTGTCCAAAGTGATATTTTGAGCCTATGGTATGTTTGTCTCAAACAATGCACCTATCCTACACCCACACTAACACCGTCTCCAAACGGGCTGATGCGAGAATCCATATGACCCATGTCACCTAGGAGTTCCATCGGGTGTGTCCGAAATGATTTCCAAGCCTAATGGTACATTCGGCGCAAACCATGCACCTATCTTGCGTCAAGATTAACACTATCTCCAAATGGACTAAAACAAGCTTTCACTCAAGCCTCCCCACCTAGGAGTACCATCGGGTGCGTCCAAAGCGATTTTTGAGCCTATGGTAGATTTGGCACAAACCTTGCACCAATCTTGCCTCAAGATTAGCACTATCTCCAAACGGACCGTAACGAGCTTCCACTAGAGCCTCGTCACCTGGGAGTACCATCGGGTGTGTCCAAAATTATTTTTGAGCCTGTTGTATGTTTGACACAAACCGTCTAGCTATCTTACACCGACACTAACACCGTCTCCAAATAGACCGATGCGAGATTCGACATGATCCGTAACACCTAGGAGTTCCATCAGTTGTGTTGAAAATGATTTCTAAGCCTAATGGTACATTGGCTGTAACACCTAGGAGTTCCATCAGTTGTGTTCAAAATGATTTCTAAGCCTAATGGTACATTGGCGCAAACTGTGCACCTATCTTGTATCAAGATTAGCACTATCTCCAAACGGACTGAAACGAGCTTTCACTCGAACCTCGTCACCTAGGAGTACCATCAGGGGTGTCCATAGCAATTTTTGAGCCTATGGTACGTTTGGCACAAACCGTGCACCTATCATGCCTCAAGATTTACACTATCTCCAAACGAACCGAAACGAGCTTCCACTTAGGCCTCGTCACATAGGAGTACCATCGGGTTTGTCCAAACCAATTTCTGAGCCTATGGTACGTTTGGTGCAAACCGTGCACCTATCTTACACTGACAATAACATCATCTCCAAGTGGACCGAAATTAGATTCCACATGACCCATATCACCTAGGTACGTCTGGCGCAAACCGTGCACCTAACTTGTGTCAAGATTAGCACTATCTCTAAATGGACCGAACCGACCTTCCACTTGAGGCTCATCACGTAGTAGAACCATCGGGTGCATCTAAAATGATTTTTGAGCCTATGGTACATTTGGCGCAAACCGCGCACCTGTATTGCCACAAGATTAGCAATATCTCCAAACAGACCGAAACTGCTTCCACTTGAGCTTCGTCACCTAGGAGTACCATCGGATGTGTCCAAAGTGATATTTTGAGCCTATGGTATGTTTGTCTCAAACTATGCACCTATCCTACACCCACACTAACACCGTCTCCAAACGGGCTGATGCGAGAATCCATATGACCCATGTCATCTAGGAGTTCCATCGGGTGTGTCCGAAATGATTTCCAAGCCTAATGGTACATTCGGCGCAAACCATGCACCTATCTTGCGTCAAGATTAACACTATCTCCAAATGGACTGAAACAAGATTTCACTCAAGCCTCCCCACCTAGGAGTACCATCGGGTGCGTCCAAACTGATTTTTGAGCCATGGTACATTTGGCACAGACCTTGCACCAATCTTGCCTCAAGATTAGCACTATCTCCAAACGGACCGTAACAAGCTTCCACTGGAGCCCCGTCACCTAGGAGTACCATCGGGTGTGTCCAAAATGATTTTTGAGCCTATTGTATGTTTGACACAAACCGTCTAGCTATCTTACACTGACACTAACACCGTCTCCAAATGGACCGATGCGAGATTCGACATGATCCGTGACACCTAGGAGTTCCATCGGGTGTGTTCAAAATGATTTCCAAGCCTAATGGTACATTGGCGCAAACTGTGCACCTATCTTGTATCAAGATTAGCACTATCTCCAAACGGACCGAAACGAGCTTTCACTCGAACCTCGTCACCTAGGAGTACCATCAGGGGTGTCCATAGCAATTTTTGAGCCTATGGTACGTTTGGCACAAACCGTGCACCTATCATGCCTCAAGATTTGCACTATCTCCAAACGAACCGAAACGAGCTTCCACTTAGGCCTCGTCACATAGGAGTACCATCGGGTTTGTCCAAACCAATTTCTGAGCCTATGGTACGTTTGGTGCAAACCGTGCACCTATCTTACACTGACAATAACATCGTCTCCAAGTGGACCGAAATTAGATTCCACATGACCCATATCACCTAGGTACATCTGGCGCAAACCGTGCACCTAACTTGTGTCAAGATTAGCACTATCTCTAAATGGACCGAACCGACCTTCCACTTGAGGCTCATCACGTAGTAGAACCACCGGGTGCATCCAAAATGATTTTTGAGCCTATGGTACATTTGGCGCAAACCGCGCACCTATATTGCCACAAGATTAGCACTATCTCCAAACAGACCGAAACTGCTTCCACTTGAGCTTCGTCACCTAGGAGTACCATCGGATGTGTCCAAAGTGATATTTTGAGCCTATGGTATGTTTGTCTCAAACTATGCACCTATCCTACACCCACACTAACACCGTCTCCAAACGGGCTGATGTGAGAATCCATATGACCCATGTCACCTAGGAGTTCCATCGGGTGTGTCCGAAATGATTTCCAAGCCTAATGGTACATTCCGCGCAAACCATGCACCTATCTTGCGTCAAGATTAACACTATCTCAAAATGGACTGAAACAAGCTTTCACTCAAGCCTCCCCACCTAGGAGTACCATCGGGTGCGTCCAAACTGATGTTTGAGCCATGGTACATTTGGCACAAACCTTGCACCAATCTTGCCTCAAGATTAGCACTATCTCCAAACGGACCGTAACAAGCTTCCACTGGAGCCCCGTCACCTAGGAGTACCATCGGGTGTGTCCATAATGATTTTTGAGCCTATGGTATGTTTGACACAAACCGTCTAGCTATCTTACACTGACACTAACACCGTCTCCAAATGGACCGATGCGAGATTCGACATGATCCGTGACACCTAGGAGTTCCATCGGGTGTGTTCAAAATGATTTCCAAGCCTAATGGTACATTGGCGGTAACTGTGCACCTATCTTGTATCAAGATTAGCACTATCTCCAAACGGACTAAAATGAGCTTTCACTCGAACCTCGTCACCTAGTAGTACCATCAGGGGCGTCCATAGCAATTTTTAAGCCTATGGTATGTTTTGCACAAACCATGCACCTATCATGCCTCACGATTTGCACTATCTCCAAATGAACCGAAACGAGCTTCCACTTGGGCCTCGTCACATAGGAGTACCATCGGGTTTGTCCAAACCAATTTCTGAGCCTATGGTACGTTTGGTGCAAACCGTGCACCTATCTTACACTGACAATAACATCGTCTCCAAGTGGACCGTAACGAGATTCTACATGACCCATATCACCTAGGTACGTCTGGCGCAAACCGTGCACCTATCTTGTGTCAAGATTAGCACTATCTCTAAATGGACCGAACCGACCTTCCACTCGAGGCTCATCACGTAGTAGAACCATCGGGTGCATCCAAAATGATTTTTGAGCCTATGGTACATTGGGCGCAAACCGCGCACCTATATTGCCACAAGATTAGCACTATCTCCAAACAGACCGAAACTGCTTCCACTTGAGCTTCGTCACCTAGGAGTACCATCGGATGTGTCCAAAGTGATATTTTGAGCCTATGTTATGTTTGTCTCAAACTATGCACCTATCCTACACCCACACTAACACCGTCTCCAAACGGGCTGATGCGAGAATCCATATGACCCATGTCACCTAGGAGTTCCATCGGGTGTGTCCGAAATGATTTCCAAGCCTAATGGTACATTCGGTGCAAACCATGCACCTATCTTGCGTCAAGATTAACACTATCTCAAAATGGACTGAAACAAGCTTTCACTCAAGCCTCCCCACCTAGGAGTACCATCGGGTGCGTCCAAACTGATTTTTGAGCCATGGTACATTTGGCACAAACCTTGCACCAATCTTGCCTCAAGATTAGCACTATCTCCAAACGGACCGTAACAAGCTTCCACTGGAGCCCCGTCACCTAGGAGTAACATCGGGTGTGTCCAAAATGATTTTTGAGCCTATTGTATGTTTGACACAAACTGTCTAGCTATCTTACACTGACACTAACACCGTCTCCAAATGGACCGATGCGAGATTCGACGTGATCCGTGACACCTAGGAGTTCCATCGGGTGTGTTCAAAATGATTTCCAAGCCTAATGGTACATTGGCGGTAACTGTGCACCTATCTTGTATCAAGATTAGCACTATCTCCAAACGGACTAAAATGAGCTTTCACTCGAACCTCGTCACCTAGTAGTACCATCAGGGGCGTCCATAGCAATTTTTGAGCCTATGGTATGTTTGGCACAAACCATGCACCTATCATGCCTCACGATTTGCACTATCTCCAAATGAACCGAAACGAGCTTCCACTTGGGCCTCGTCACATAGGAGTACCATCGGGTTTGTCCAAACCAATTTCTGAGCCTATGGTACGTTTGGTGCAAACCGTGCACCTATCTTACACTGACAATAACATCGTCTCCAAGTGGACCGTAACGAGATTCTACATGACCCATATCACCTAGGTACGTCTGGCGCAAACCGTGCACCTATCTTGTGTCAAGATTAGCACTATCTCTAAATGGACCGAACCGACCTTCCACTCGAGGCTCATCACGTAGTAGAACCATCGGGTGCATCAAAAATGATTTTTGAGCCTATGGTACATTTGGCGCAAACCGCGCACCTATATTGCCACAAGATTAGCACTATCTCCAAACAGACCGAAACTGCTTCCACTTGAGCTTCATCACCTAGGAGTACCATCGGATGTGTCCAAAGTGATATTTTGAGACTATGGTATGTTTGTCTCAAACTATGCACCTATCCTACACCCACACTAACACCGTCTCCAAACGGGCTGATGCGAGAATCCATATGACCCATGTCACCTAGGAGTTCCATCGGGTGTGTCCGAAATGATTTCCAAGCCTAATGGTACATTCGGCGCAAACCATGCACCTATCTTGCGTCAAGATTAACACTATCTCCAAATGGACTAAAACAAGCTTTCACTCAAGCCTCCCCACCTAGGAGTACCATCGGGTGCGTCCAAAGCGATTTTTGAGCCTATGGTAGATTTGGCACAAACCTTGCACCAATCTTGCCTCAAGATTAGCACTATCTCCAAACGGACCGTAACGAGCTTCCACTAGAGCCTCGTCACCTGGGAGTACCATCGGGTGTGTCCAAAATTATTTTTGAGCCTGTTGTATGTTTGACACAAACCGTCTAGCTATCTTACACCGACACTAACACCGTCTCCAAATGGACCGATGCGAGATTCGTCATGATCCGTGACACCTAGGAGTTCCATCGGGTGTGTTCAAAATGATTTCCAAGCCTAATGGTATATTGGCGCAAACTGTGCACCTTTCTTGTATCAAGATTAGCACTATCTCCAAACGGACTAAAATGAGCTTTCACTCGAACCTCGTCACCTAGTAGTACCATCAGGGGCGTCCATAGCAATTTTTGAGCCTATGGTATGTTTGGCACAAACCATGCACCTATCATGCCTCACGATTTGCACTATCTCCAAAAGAACCGAAACGAGCTTCCACTTGGGCCTCGTCACATAGGAGTACCATCGGGTTTGTCCAAACCAATTTCTGAGCCTATGGTACGTTTGGTGCAAACCGTGCACCTATCTTACACTGACAATAACATCGTCTCCAAGTGGACCGTAACGAGATTCGACATGACCCATATCACCTAGGTACGTCTGGCGCAAACCGTGCACCTATCTTGTGTCAAGATTAGCACTATCTCTAAATGGACCGAACCGACCTTCCACTCGAGGCTCTTCACGTAGTAGAACCATCGGGTGCATCCAAAATGATTTTTGAGCCTATGGTACATTTGGCACAAAACGCGCACCTATATTGCCACAAGATTAGCACTATCTCCAAACAGACCGAAACTGCTTCCACTTGAGCTTCGTCACCTAGGAGTACCATCGGATGTGTCCAAAGTGATATTTTGAGACTATGGTATGTTTGTCTCAAACTATGCACCTATCCTACACCCACACTAACACCGTCTCCAAACGGGCTGATGCGAGAATCCATATGACCCATGTCACCTAGGAGTTCCATCGGGTGTGTCCGAAATGATTTCCAAGCCTAATGGTACATTCGGCGCAAACCATGCACCTATCTTGCGTCAAGATTAACACTATCTCCAAATGGACTAAAACAAGCTTTCACTCAAGCCTCCCCACCTAGGAGTACCATCGGGTGCGTCCAAAGCGATTTTTGAGCCTATGGTAGATTTGGCACAAACCTTGCACCAATCTTGCCTCAAGATTAGCACTATCTCCAAACGGACCGTAACGAGCTTCCACTAGAGCCTCGTCACCTGGGAGTACCATCGGGTGTGTCCAAAATTATTTTTGAGCCTGTTGTATGTTTGACACAAACCGTCTAGCTATCTTACACCGACACTAACACCGTCTCCAAATAGACCGATGCGAGATTCGACATGATCCGTAACACCTAGGAGTTCCATCAGTTGTGTTCAAAATGATTTCTAAGCCTAATGGTACATTGGCGCAAACTGTGCACCTATCTTGTATCAAGATTAGCACTATCTCCAAACGGACTGAAACGAGCTTTCACTCGAACCTCGTCACCTAGGAGTACCATCAGGGGTGTCCATAGCAATTTTTGAGCCTATGGTACGTTTGGCACAAACCGTGCACCTATGATGCCTCAAGATTTGCACTATCTCCAAACGAACCGAAACGAGCTTCCACTTAGGCCTCGTCACATAGGAGTACCATCGGGTTTGTCCAAACCAATTTCTGAGCCTATGGTACGTTTGGTGCAAACCGTGCACCTATCTTACACTGACAATAACATCGTCTCCAAGTGGACCGAAATTAGATTCCACATGACCCATATCACCTAGGTACGTCTGGCGCAAACCGTGCACCTATCTTGTGTCAAGATTAGCACTATCTCTAAATGGACCGAACCGACCTTCCACTCGAGGCTCTTCACGTAGTAGAACCATCGGGTGCATCCAAAATGATTTTTGAGCCTATGGTACATTTGGCACAAAACGCGCACCTATATTGCCACAAGATTAGCACTATCTCCAAACAGACCGAAACTGCTTCCACTTGAGCTTCGTCACCTAGGAGTACCATCGGATGTGTCCAAAGTGATATTTTGAGACTATGGTATGTTTGTCTCAAACTATGCACCTATCCTACACCCACACTAACACCGTCTCCAAACGGGCTGATGCGAGAATCCATATGACCCATGTCACCTAGGAGTTCCATCGGGTGTGTCCGAAATGATTTCCATGCCTAATGGTACATTCGGCGCAAACCATGCACCTATCTTGCGTCAAGATTAACACTATCTCCAAATGGACTAAAAAAAGCTTTCACTCAAGCCTCCCCACCTAGGAGTACCATCGGGTGCGTCCAAACTGATTTTTGAGCCTATGGTAGATTTGGCACAAACCTTGCACCAATCTTGCCTCAAGATTAGCACTATCTCCAAACGGACCGTAACGAGCTTCCACTAGAGCCTCGTCACCTGGGAGTACCATCGGGTGTGTCCAAAATGATTTTTGAGCCTGTTGTATGTTTGACACAAACCGTCTAGCTATCTTACACCGACACTAACACCGTCTCCAAATGGACCGATGCGAGATTCATCATGATCCGTGACACCTAGGAGTTCCATCGGGTGTGTTCAAAATGATTTCCAAGCCTAATGGTATATTGGCGCAAACTGTGCACCTATCTTGTATCAAGATTAGCACTATCTCCAAACGGACTGAAACGAGCTTTCACTCGAACCTCGTCACCTAGGAGTACCATCAGGGGCGTCCATAGCAATTTTTGAGCCTATGGTACGTTTGGCACAAACCATGCACCTATCATGCCTCAAGATTTGCACTATCTCCAAACGAACCGAAACGAGCTTCCACTTAGGCCTCGTCACATAGGAGTACCATCGGGTTTGTCCAAACCAATTTCTGAGCCTATGGTACGTTTGGTGCAAACCGTGCACCTATCTTACACTGACAATAACATCGTCTCCAAGTGGACCGAAATTAGATTCCACATGACCCATATCACCTAGGTACGTCTGGCGCAAACCGTGCACCTATCTTGTGTCAAGATTAGCACTATCTCTAAATGGACTGAACCGACCTTCCACTTGAGGCTCATCACGTAGTAGAACAATCGGGTGCATCCAAAATGATTTTTGAGCCTATGGTACATTTGGCACAAAACGCGCACCTATATTGCCACAAGATTAGCACTATCTCCAAACAGACCGAAACTGCTTCCACTTGAGCTTCGTCACCTAGGAGTACCATCGGATGTGTCCAAAGTGATATTTTGAGCCTATGGTATGTTTGTCTCAAACTATGCACCTATCCTACACCCACACTAACACCGTCTCCAAACGGGCTGATGCGAGAATCCATATGACCCATGTCACCTAGGAGTTCCATCGGGTGTGTCCGAAATGATTTCCATGCCTAATGGTACATTCGGCGCAAACCATGCACCTATCTTGCGTCAAGATTAACACTATCTCCAAATGGACTAAAAAAAGCTTTCACTCAAGCCTCCCCACCTAGGAGTACCATCGGGTGCGTCCAAAGCGATTTTTGAGCCTATGGTAGATTTGGCACAAACCTTGCACCAATCTTGCCTCAAGATTAGCACTATCTCCAAACGGACCGTAACGAGCTTCCACTAGAGCCTCGTCACCTGGGAGTACCATCGGGTGTGTCCAAAATTATTTTTGAGCCTGTTGTATGTTTGACACAAACCGTCTAGCTATCTTACACCGACACTAACACCGTCTCCAAATGGACCGATGCGAGATTCGTCATGATCCGTGACACCTAGGAGTTCCATCGGGTGTGTTCAAAATGATTTCCAAGCCTAATGGTATATTGGCGCAAACTGTGCACCTTTCTTGTATCAAGATTAGCACTATCTCCAAACGGACTAAAATGAGCTTTCACTCGAACCTCGTCACCTAGTAGTACCATCAGGGGCGTCCATAGCAATTTTTGAGCCTATGGTATGTTTGGCACAAACCATGCACCTATCATGCCTCACGATTTGCACTATCTCCAAAAGAACCGAAACGAGCTTCCACTTGGGCCTCGTCACATAGGAGTACCATCGGGTTTGTCCAAACCAATTTCTGAGCCTATGGTACGTTTGGTGCAAACCGTGCACCTATCTTACACTGACAATAACATCTTCTCCAATTGGACCGTAACGAGATTCGACATGACCCATATCACCTAGGTACGTCTGTCGCAAACCGTGCACCTATCTTGTGTCAAGATTAGCACTATCTCTAAACGGACCGAACCGACCTTCCACTCGAGGCTCATCACGTAGTAGAACCATCGGGTGCATCCAAAATGATTTTTGAGCCTATGGTACATTTGGCACAAAACGCGCACCTATATTGCCACAAGATTAGCACTATCTCCAAACAGACCGAAACTGCTTCCACTTGAGCTTCGTCACCTAGGAGTACCATCGGATGTGTCCAAAGTGATATTTTGAGACTATGGTATGTTTGTCTCAAACTATGCACCTATCCTACACCCACACTAACACCGTCTCCAAACGGGCTGATGCGAGAATCCATATGACCCATGTTACCTAGGAGTTCCATCGGGTGTGTCCGAAATGATTTCCAAGCCTAATGGTACATTCGGCGCAAACCATGCACCTATCTTGCGTCAAGATTAACACTATCTCCAAATGGACTAAAACAAGCTTTCACTCAAGCCTCCCCACCTAGGAGTACCATCGGGTGCGTCCAAAGCGATTTTTGAGCCTATGGTAGATTTGGCACAAACCTTGCACCAATCTTGCCTCAAGATTAGCACTATCTCCAAACGGACCGTAACGAGCTTCCACTAGAGCCTCGTCACCTGGGAGTACCATCGGGTGTGTCCAAAATTATTTTTGAGCCTGTTGTATGTTTGACACAAACCGTCTAGCTATCTTACACCGACACTAACACCGTCTCCAAATGGACCGATGCGAGATTCGTCATGATCCGTGACACCTAGGAGTTCCATCGGGTGTGTTCAAAATGATTTCCAAGCCTAATGGTATATTGGCGCAAACTGTGCACCTTTCTTGTATCAAGATTAGCACTATCTCCAAACGGACTAAAATGAGCTTTCACTCGAACCTCGTCACCTAGTAGTACCATCAGGGGCGTCCATAGCAATTTTTGAGCCTATGGTATATTTGGCACAAACCATGCACCTATCATGCCTCACGATTTGCACTATCTCCAAAAGAACCGAAACGAGCTTCCACTTGGGCCTCGTCACATAGGAGTACCATCGGGTTTGTCCAAACCAATTTCTGAGCCTATGGTACGTTTGGTGCAAACCGTGCACCTATCTTACACTGACAATAACATCTTCTCCAATTGGACCGTAACGAGATTCGACATGACCCATATCACCTAGGTACGTCTGTCGCAAACCGTGCACCTATCTTGTGTCAAGATTAGCACTATCTCTAAATGGACCGAACCGACCTTCCACTCGAGGCTCATCACGTAGTAGAACCATCGGGTGCATCCAAAATGATTTTTGAGCCTATGGTACATTTGGCACAAAACGCGCACCTATATTGCCACAAGATTAGCACTATCTCCAAACAGACCGAAACTGCTTCCACTTGAGCTTCGTCACCTAGGAGTACCATCGGATGTGTCCAAAGTGATATTTTGAGACTATGGTATGTTTGTCTCAAACTATGCACCTATCCTACACCCACACTAACACCGTCTCCAAACGAGCTGATGCGAGAATCCATATGACCCATGTTACCTAGGAGTTCCATCGGGTGTGTCCGAAATGATTTCCAAGCCTAATGGTACATTCGGCGCAAACCATGCACCTATCTTGCGTCAAGATTAACACTATCTCCAAATGGACTAAAACAAGCTTTCACTCAAGCCTCCCCACCTAGGAGTACCATCGGGTGCGTCCAAAGCGATTTTTGAGCCTATGGTAGATTTGGCACAAACCTTGCACCAATCTTGCCTCAAGATTAGCACTATCTCCAAACGGACCGTAACGAGCTTCCACTAGAGCCTCGTCACCTGGGAGTACCATCGGGTGTGTCCAAAATTATTTTTGAGCCTGTTGTATGTTTGACACAAACCGTCTAGCTATCTTACACCGACACTAACACCGTCTCCAAATAGACCGATGCGAGATTCGACATGATCCGTAACACCTAGGAGTTCCATCAGTTGTGTTCAAAATGATTTCTAAGCCTAATGGTACATTGGCGCAAACTGTGCACCTATCTTGTATCAAGATTAGCACTATCTCCAAACGGACTGAAACGAGCTTTCACTCGAACCTCGTCACCTAGGAGTACCATCAGGGGTGTCCATAGCAATTTTTGAGCCTATGGTACGTTTGGCACAAACCGTGCACCTATCATGCCTCAAGATTTGCACTATCTCCAAACGAACCGAAACGAGCTTCCACTTAGGCCTCGTCACATAGGAGTACCACCGACCTTCCACTCGAGGCTCATCACGTAGTAGAACCATCGGGTGCATCCAAAATGATTTTTGAGCCTATGGTACATTTGGCACAAAACGCGCACCTATATTGCCACAAGATTAGCACTATCTCCAAACAGACCGAAACTGCTTCCACTTGAGCTTCGTCACCTAGGAGTACCATCGGATGTGTCCAAAGTGATATTTTGAGACTATGGTATGTTTGTCTCAAACTATGCACCTATCCTACACCCACACTAACACCGTCTCCAAACGGGCTGATGCGAGAATCCATATGACCCATGTTACCTAGGAGTTCCATCGGGTGTGTCCGAAATGATTTCCAAGCCTAATGGTACATTCGGCGCAAACCATGCACCTATCTTGCGTCAAGATTAACACTATCTCCAAATGGACTAAAACAAGCTTTCACTCAAGCCTCCCCACCTAGGAGTACCATCGGGTGCGTCCAAAGCGATTTTTGAGCCTATGGTAGATTTGGCACAAACCTTGCACCAATCTTGCCTCAAGATTAGCACTATCTCCAAACGGACCGTAACGAGCTTCCACTGGAGCCTCGTCACCTGGGAGTACCATCGGGTGTGTCCAAAATTATTTTTGAGCCTGTTGTATGTTTGACACAAACCGTCTAGCTATCTTACACCGACACTAACACCGTCTCCAAATGGACCGATGCGAGATTCGTCATGATCCGTGACACCTAGGAGTTCCATCGGGTGTGTTCAAAATGATTTCCAAGCCTAATGGTATATTGGCGCAAACTGTGCACCTTTCTTGTATCAAGATTAGCACTATCTCCAAACGGACTAAAATGAGCTTTCACTCGAACCTCGTCACCTAGTAGTACCATCAGGGGCGTCCATAGCAATTTTTGAGCCTATGGTATGTTTGGCACAAACCATGCACCTATCATGCCTCACGATTTGCACTATCTCCAAAAGAACCGAAACGAGCTTCCACTTGGGCCTCGTCACATAGGAGTACCATCGGGTTTGTCCAAACCAATTTCTGAGCCTATGGTACGTTTGGTGCAAACCGTGCACCTATCTTACACTGACAATAACATCTTCTCCAATTGGACCGTAACGAGATTCGACATGACCCATATCACCTAGGTACGTCTGTCGCAAACCGTGCACCTATCTTGTGTCAAGATTAGCACTATCTCTAAATGGACCGAACCGACCTTCCACTCGAGGCTCATCACGTAGTAGAACCATCGGGTGCATCCAAAATGATTTTTGAGCCTATGGTACATTTGGCACAAAACGCGCACCTATATTGCCACAAGATTAGCACTATCTCCAAACAGACCGAAACTGCTTCCACTTGAGCTTCGTCACCTAGGAGTACCATCGGATGTGTCCAAAGTGATATTTTGAGACTATGGTATGTTTGTCTCAAACTATGCACCTATCCTACACCCACACTAACACCGTCTCCAAACGGGCTGATGCGAGAATCCATATGACCCATGTTACCTAGGAGTTCCATCGGGTGTGTCCGAAATGATTTCCAAGCCTAATGGTACATTCGGCGCAAACCATGCACCTATCTTGCGTCAAGATTAACACTATCTCCAAATGGACTAAAACAAGCTTTCACTCAAGCCTCCCCACCTAGGAGTACCATCGGGTGCGTCCAAAGCGATTTTTGAGCCTATGGTAGATTTGGCACAAACCTTGCACCAATCTTGCCTCAAGATTAGCACTATTTCCAAACGGACGGTAACGAGCTTCCACTAGAGCCTCGTCACCTGGGAGTACCATCGGGTGTGTCCAAAATTATTTTTGAGCCTGTTGTATGTTTGACACAAACCGTCTAGCTATCTTACACCGACACTAACACCGTCTCCAAATGGACCGATGCGAGATTCGTCATGATCCGTGACACCTAGGAGTTCCATCGGGTGTGTTCAAAATGATTTCCAAGCCTAATGGTATATTGGCGCAAACTGTGCACCTTTCTTGTATCAAGATTAGCACTATCTCCAAACGGACTAAAATGAGCTTTCACTCGAACCTCGTCACCTAGTAGTACCATCAGGGGCGTCCATAGCAATTTTTGAGCCTATGGTATGTTTGGCACAAACCATGCACCTATCATGCCTCACGATTTGCACTATCTCCAAAAGAACCGAAACGAGCTTCCACTTGGGCCTCGTCACATAGGAGTACCATCGGGTTTGTCCAAACCAATTTCTGAGCCTATGGTACGTTTGGTGCAAACCGTGCACCTATCTTACACTGACAATAACATCTTCTCCAATTGGACCGTAACGAGATTCGACATGACCCATATCACCTAGGTACGTCTGTCGCAAACCGTGCACCTATCTTGTGTCAAGATTAGCACTATCTCTAAATGGACCGAACCGACCTTCCACTCGAGGCTCATCACGTAGTAGAACCATCGGGTGCATCCAAAATGATTTTTGAGCCTATGGTACATTTGGCACAAAACGCGCACCTATATTGCCACAAGATTAGCACTATCTCCAAACAGACCGAAACTGCTTCCACTTGAGCTTCGTCACCTAGGAGTACCATCGGATGTGTCCAAAGTGATATTTTGAGACTATGGTATGTTTGTCTCAAACTATGCACCTATCCTACACCCACACTAACACCGTCTCCAAACGGGCTGATGCGAGAATCCATATGACCCATGTTACCTAGGAGTTCCATCGGGTGTGTCCGAAATGATTTCCAAGCCTAATGGTACATTCGGCGCAAACCATGCACCTATCTTGCGTCAAGATTAACACTATCTCCAAATGGACTAAAACAAGCTTTCACTCAAGCCTCCCCACCTAGGAGTACCATCGGGTGCGTCCAAAGCGATTTTTGAGCCTATGGTAGATTTGGCACAAACCTTGCACCAATCTTGCCTCAAGATTAGCACTATCTCCAAATGGACCGTAACAAGTTTCCACTGGAGCCTCGTCACCTGGGAGTACCATCGGGTGTGTCCAAAATGATTTTTGAGCCTATTGTATGTTTGACACAAACCGTCTAGCTATCTTACACCGACACTAACACCGTCTCCAAATGGACCGATGCGAGATTCGTCATGATCCGTGACACCTAGGAGTTCCATCGGGTGTGTTCAAAATGATTTCCAAGCCTAATGGTATATTGGCGCAAACTGTGCACCTTTCTTGTATCAAGATTAGCACTATCTCCAAACGGACTAAAATGAGCTTTCACTCGAACCTCGTCACCTAGTAGTACCATCAGGGGCGTCCATAGCAATTTTTGAGCCTATGGTATGTTTGGCACAAACCATGCACCTATCATGCCTCACGATTTGCACTATCTCCAAAAGAACCGAAACGAGCTTCCACTTGGGCCTCGTCACATAGGAGTACCATCGGGTTTGTCCAAACCAATTTCTGAGCCTATGGTACGTTTGGTGCAAACCGTGCACCTATCTTACACTGACAATAACATCTTCTCCAATTGGACCGTAACGAGATTCGACATGACCCATATCACCTAGGTACGTCTGTCGCAAACCGTGCACCTATCTTGTGTCAAGATTAGCACTATCTCTAAATGGACCGAACCGACCTTCCACTCGAGGCTCATCACGTAGTAGAACCATCGGGTGCATCCAAAATGATTTTTGAGCCTATGGTACATTTGGCACAAAACGCGCACCTATATTGCCACAAGATTAGCACTATCTCCAAACAGACCGAAACTGCTTCCACTTGAGCTTCGTCACCTAGGAGTACCATCGGATGTGTCCAAAGTGATATTTTGAGACTATGGTATGTTTGTCTCAAACTATGCACCTATCCTACACCCACACTAACACCGTCTCCAAACGGGCTGATGCGAGAATCCATATGACCCATGTTACCTAGGAGTTCCATCGGGTGTGTCCGAAATGATTTCCAAGCCTAATGGTACATTCGGCGCAAACCATGCACCTATCTTGCGTCAAGATTAACACTATCTCCAAATGGACTAAAACAAGCTTTCACTCAAGCCTCCCCACCTAGGAGTACCATCGGGTGCGTCCAAAGCGATTTTTGAGCCTATGGTAGATTTGGCACAAACCTTGCACCAATCTTGCCTCAAGATTAGCACTATTTCCAAACGGACGGTAACGAGCTTCCACTAGAGCCTCGTCACCTGGGAGTACCATCGGGTGTGTCCAAAATTATTTTTGAGCCTGTTGTATGTTTGACACAAACCGTCTAGCTATCTTACACCGACACTAACACCGTCTCCAAATGGACCGATGCGAGATTCGTCATGATCCGTGACACCTAGGAGTTCCATCGGGTGTGTTCAAAATGATTTCCAAGCCTAATGGTATATTGGCGCAAACTGTGCACCTTTCTTGTATCAAGATTAGCACTATCTCCAAACGGACTAAAATGAGCTTTCACTCGAACCTCGTCACCTAGTAGTACCATCAGGGGCGTCCATAGCAATTTTTGAGCCTATGGTATGTTTGGCACAAACCATGCACCTATCATGCCTCACGATTTGCACTATCTCCAAAAGAACCGAAACGAGCTTCCACTTGGGCCTCGTCACATAGGAGTACCATCGGGTTTGTCCAAACCAATTTCTGAGCCTATGGTACGTTTGGTGCAAACCGTGCACCTATCTTACACTGACAATAACATCTTCTCCAATTGGACCGTAACGAGATTCGACATGACCCATATCACCTAGGTACGTCTGTCGCAAACCGTGCACCTATCTTGTGTCAAGATTAGCACTATCTCTAAATGGACCGAACCGACCTTCCACTCGAGGCTCATCACGTAGTAGAACCATCGGGTGCATCCAAAATGATTTTTGAGCCTATGGTACATTTGGCACAAAACGCGCACCTATATTGCCACAAGATTAGCACTATCTCCAAACAGACCGAAACTGCTTCCACTTGAGCTTCGTCACCTAGGAGTACCATCGGATGTGTCCAAAGTGATATTTTGAGACTATGGTATGTTTGTCTCAAACTATGCACCTATCCTACACCCAGACTAACACCGTCTCCAAACGGGCTGATGCGAGAATCCATATGACCCATGTTACCTAGGAGTTCCATCGGGTGTGTCCGAAATGATTTCCAAGCCTAATGGTACATTCGGCGCAAACCATGCACCTATCTTGCGTCAAGATTAACACTATCTCCAAATGGACTAAAACAAGCTTTCACTCAAGCCTCCCCACCTAGGAGTACCATCGGGTGCGTCCAAAGCGATTTTTGAGCCTATGGTAGATTTGGCACAAACCTTGCACCAATCTTGCCTCAAGATTAGCACTATCTCCAAATGGACCGTAACAAGTTTCCACTGGAGCCTCGTCACCTGGGAGTACCATCGGGTGTGTCCAAAATGATTTTTGAGCCTATTGTATGTTTGACACAAACCGTCTAGCTATCTTACACCGACACTAACACCGTCTCCAAATGGACCGATGCGAGATTCGACATGATCGGTGACACCTAGGAGTTCCATCGGGTGTGTTCAAAATGATTTCCAAGCCTAATGGTACATTGGCGCAAACTGTGCACCTATCTTGTATCAAGATTAGCACTATCTCCAAACGGACTAAAATTAACTTTCACTCGAACCTCGTCACCTAGTAGTACCATCAGGGGCGTCAATAGCTATTTTTGAGCCTATGGTTTGTTTGGCACAAACCGTGCACCTATCATGCCTCAAGATTTGCACTATCTCCAAACGAACCGAAACGAGCTTCCACTTGGGCCTCGTCACATAGGAGTACCATCGGGTTTGTCCAAACCAATTTCTGAGCCTATGGTACGTTTGGTGCAAACCGTGCAGCTATCTTACACTGACAATAACATCGTCTCCAAGTGGACCGAAACGAGATTCCACATGACCCATATCACCTAGGTACGTCTGGTGCAAACCGTGCACCTATCTTGTGTCAAGATTAGCACTATCTCTAAATGGACCGAACTGACCTTCCACTTGAGGCTCATCACGTAGTAGAACCATCGGGTGCATCCAAAATGATTTTTGAGCCTATGGTACATTTGGCGCAAACCGCGCACCTATATTGCCACAAGATTAGCACTATCTCCAAACAGACCGAAACTGCTTCCACTTGAGCTTCGTCACCTAGGAGTACCATCGGATGTGTCCAAAGTGATATTTTGAGCCTATGGTATGTTTGTCTCAAATTGTGCTCCTATCCTGCACCCACACTAACACCGTCTCCAAACGGGCTGATGCGAGAATCCATATGACCCATGTCACCTAGGAGTTCCATCGGGTGTGTCCGAAATGATATCCAAGCCTAGTGATACATTCGGCGCAAACCATGCACCTATCTTGCGTCAAGATTAACACTATCTCCAAATGGACTGAAACAAGCTTTCACTCAAGCCTCCCCACCTAGGAGTACCATCGGGTGCGTCCAAAGCGAATATTGAGCCTATGGTACATTTGGCACAAACCGTGCACCAATCTTGCCTCAAGATTAGCACTATCTCCAAACAGACCGTAACGAGCTTCCACTAGAGCCTCGTCACCTGGGAGTACCATCGGGTGTGTCCAAAATTATTTTTGAGCCTGTTGTATGTTTGACACAAACTGTAGCAATCTTACACCGACACAAACACTGTCTCCAAATGGACCGATGCGAGATTCGACATGATCCGTAACACCTAGGTGTTCCATCAGTTGTGTCCAAAATGATTTCCAAGCCTAATGGTACATTGGTGCAAACTGTGCACCTATCTTGTATCAAGATTAGCACTATCTCCAAACGGACTGAAACCAGCTTTCACTCGAACCTCGTCACCTAGGAGTACCATCAGGGGTGTCCATAGCAATTTTGGAGCCTATGGTACGTTTGGCACAAACCGTGCACCTATCATGCCTCAAGATTTGCACTATCTCCAAACGAACCGAAACGAGCTTCCACTTGGGCCTCGTCACATAGGAGTACCATCGGGTTTGTCCAAACCAATTTCTGAGCCTATGGTACGTTTGGTGCAAACCGTGCACCTATCTTACACTGACAATAACATCGTCTCCAAGTGGACCGAAATTAGATTCCACATGACCCATATCACCTAGGTACGTCTGGCGCAAACCGTCCACCTATCTTGTGTCAACATTAGCACTATCTCTAAATGGACCGAAGCGACCTTCCACTTGAGGCTCATCACGTAGTAGAACCATCGGGTGCATCCAAAATGATTTTTGAGCCTAAGGTACATTTGGCGCAAACCGCGCACCTATATTGCCACAAGATTAGCACTATCTCCAAACAGACCGAAACTGCTTCCACTTGAGCTTCGTCACCTAGGAGTACCATCGGATGTGTCCAAAGTGATATTTTGAGCCTATGGTATGTTTGTCTCAAACTGTGCACCTATCCTACTCCCACACTAACACCATCTCCAAACGGGCTGATGCGAGAATCCATATGACCCATGTCACCTAGGAGTTCCATCGGGTGTGTCCGAAATGATTTCCAAGCCTAGTGGTACATTCGGCGCAAACCATGCACCTATCTTGCGTCAAGATTAACACTATCTCCAAATGGACTGAAACAAGCTTTCACTCAAGCCTCCCCACCTAGGAGTACCATCAGGTGCGTCCAAAGCGATTTTTGAGCCTATGTTACATTTGGCACAAACCTTGCACCAATCTTGGCTCAAGATTAGCACTATCTCCAAACAGACCGTAACAAGCTTCCACTGGAGCTTCGTCACCTAGGAGTACCATCGAGTGTGTCCAAAATGATTTTTGAGCCTATTGTATGTTTGACACAAACCATCTAGCTATCTTACACCGACACTAACACCATCTCCAAATGGACCGATGCGAGATTCGACATGATCCGTGACACCTAGGAGTTCCATCGGGTGTGTTCAAAATGATTTCCAAGCCAAATGGTACATTGGCGCAAACTGTGCACCTATCTTGTATCAAGATTAGCACTATCTCCAAACGGACTGAAACCAGCTTTCACTCGAACCTCGTCACCTAGGAGTACCATCAGGGGTGTCCATAGCAATTTTTGAGCCTATGGTACGTTTGGCACAAACCGTGCACCTATCATGCCTCAAGATTTGCACTATCTCCAAACGAACCGAAACGAGCTTCCACTTGGGCCTCGTCACATAGGAGTACCATCGGGTTTGTCCAAACCAATTTCTGAGCCTATGGTACGTTTGGTGCAAACCGTGCACCTATCTTACACTGACAATAACATCGTCTCCAAGTGGACCGAAATTAGATTCCACATGACCCATATCACCTAGGTACGTCTGGCGCAAACCGTCCACCTATCTTGTGTCAACATTAGCACTATCTCTAAATGGACCGAACCGACCTTCCACTTGAGGCTCATCACGTAGTAGAACCATCGGGTGCATCCAAAATGATTTTTGAGCCTATGGTACATTTGGCGCAAACCGCGCACCTATATTGCCACAAGATTAGCACTATCTCCAAACAGACCGAAACTGCTTCCACTTGAGCTTCGTCACCTAGGAGTACCATCGGATGTGTCCAAAGTGATATTTTGAGCCTATGGTATGTTTGTCTCAAACTGTGCACCTATCCTACTCCCACACTAACACCATCTCCAAACGGGCTGATGCGAGAATCCATATGACCCATGTCACCTAGGAGTTCCATCGGGTGTGTCCGAAATGATTTCCAAGCCTAGTGGTACATTCGGCGCAAACCATGCACCTATCTTGCGTCAAGATTAACACTATCTCCAAATGGACTGAAACAAGCTTTCACTCAAGCCTCCCCACCTAGGAGTACCATCAGGTGCGTCCAAAGCGATTTTTGAGCCTATGTTACATTTGGCACAAACCTTGCACCAATCTTGGCTCAAGATTAGCACTATCTCCAAACAGACCGTAACAAGCTTCCACTGGAGCTTCGTCACCTAGGAGTACCATCGGGTGTGTCCAAAATGATTTTTGAGCCTATTGTATGTTTGACACAAACCATCTAGCTATCTTACACCGACACTAACACCATCTCCAAATGGACCGATGCGAGATTCGACATGATCCGTGACACCTAGGAGTTCCATCGGGTGTGTTCAAAATGATTTCCAAGCCAAATGGTACATTGGCGCAAACTGTGCACCTATCTTGTATCAAGATTAGCACTATCTCCAAACGGACTGAAACGAGCTTTCACTCGAACCTCGTGACCAAGGAGTACCATCAGGGGTGTCCATAGCAATTTTTGAGCCTATGGTACGTTTGGCACAAACCGTGCACCTATCATGCCTCAAGATTTGCACTATCTCCAAACGAACCGAAACGAGCTTCCACTTGGGCCTCGTCACATAGGAGTACCATCGGGTTTGTCCAAACCAATTTCTGAGCCTATGGTACGTTTGGTGCAAACCGTGCACCTATCTTACACTGACAATAACATCGTCTCCAAGTGGACCGAAATTAGATTCCACATGACCCATATCACCTAGGTACGTCTGGCGCAAACCGTGCACCTATCTTGTGTCAAGATTAGCACTATCTCTAAATGGACCGAACCGACCTTCCACTTGAGGCTCATCACGTAGTAGAACCATCGGGTGCATCCAAAATGATTTTTGAGTGTATGGTACATTTGGCACAAACCGTGCACCTATCTTGCCACAAGATTAGCACTATCTCCAAACAGACCGAAACTGCTTCCACTTGAGCTTCGTCACCTAGGAGTACCATCGGATGTGTCCAAAGTGATATTTTTTGCCTATGGTATGTTTGTCTCAAATTGTGCTCCTATCCTACACCCACACTAACACCGTCTCCAAACGGGCTGATGCGAGAATCCATATGACCCATGTCACCTAGGAGTTCCATCAGGTGTGTCCGAAATGATTTCCAAGCCTAGTGGTACATTCGGCGCAAACCATGCACCTATCTTGCGTCAAGATTAACACTATCTCCAAATGGACTGAAACAAGCTTTCACTCAAGCCTCCCCACCTAGGAGTACCATCGGGTGCGTCCAAAGTGAATATTGAGCCTATGGTACATTTGGCACAAACCGTGCACCAATCTTGCCTCAAGATTAGCACTATCTCCAAACGGACCGTAACGAGCTTCCACTAGAGCCTCGTCACCTGGGAGTACCATCGGGTGTGTCCAAAATTATTTTTGAGCCTGTTGTATGTTTGACACAAACCGTCTAGCTATCTTACACCGACACTAACACCGTCTCCAAATGGACCGATGCGAGATTCGACATGATCCGTGACACCTAGGAGTTCCATCAGTTGTGTTCAAAATGATTTCCAAGCCTAATGGTACATTGGCGCAAACTGTGCACCTATCTTGTATCAAGATTAGCACTATCTCCAAACGGACTAAAACGAGCTTTCACTCGAACCTCGTCACCTAGGAGTACCATCAGGGGTGTCCATAGCAATTTTTGAGCCTATGGTACGTTTGGCACAAACCGTGCACCTATCATGCCTCAAGATTTGCACTATCTCCAAACGAACCGAAACGAGCTTCCACTTGGGCCTCATCACATAGGAGTACCATCGGGTTTGTCCAAACCAATTTCTGAGCCTATGGTACGTTTGGTGCAAACCGTGCACCTATCTTACACTGACAATAACATCGTCTCCAAGTGGACCGAAATTAGATTCCACATGACCCATATCACCTAGGTACGTCTGGCGCAAACCGTGCACCTATCTTGTGTCAAGATTAGCACTATCTCTAAATGGACCGAACCGACCTTCCACTTGAGGCTCATCACGTATTAGAACCATCAGGTGCATCCAAAATGATTTTTGAGCCTATGGTACATTTGGCGCAAACCGCGCACCTGTATTGCCACAAGATTAGCACTATCTCCAAACAGACCGAAACTGCTTCCACTTGAGCTTCGTCACATAGGAGTACCATCGGATGTGTCCAAAGTGATATTTTGAGCCTATAGTATGTTTGTCTCAAACTGTGCACGTATCCTACACCCACACTAACACCATCTCCAAACGGGCTGATGCGAGAATCCATATGACCCATGTCACCTAGGAGTTCCATCGGGTGTGTCCGAAATGATTTCCAAGCCTAGTGGTACATTCGGCGCAAACCATGCACCTATCTTGCGTCAAGATTAACACTATCTCCAAATGGACTGAAACAAGCTTTCACTCAAGCCTCCCCACCTAGGAGTACCATCAGGTGCGTCCAAAGCGATTTTTGAGCCTATGGTACATTTGGCACAAACCTTGCACCATTCTTGGCTCAAGATTAGCACTATCTCCAAACAGACCGTAACAAGCTTCCACTGGAGCCTCGTCACCTAGGAGTACCATCGAGTGTGTCCAAAATGATTTTTGAGCCTATTGTATGTTTGACACAAACCGTATAGCTATCTTACACCGACACTAACACCGTCTCCAAATGGACCGATGCGAGATTCAACATGATCCGTGACACCTAGGAGTTCCATCGGGTGTGTTCAAAATGATTTCCAAGCCTAATTGTACATTGGCGCAAACTGTGCACCTATCTTGTATCAAGATTAGCACTATCTCCAAACGGACTAAAACGAGCTTTCACTCGAACCTCGTCACCTAGGAGTACCATCAGGGGTGTCCATAGCAATTTTTGAGCCTATGGTACGTTTGGCACAAACCGTGCACCTATCATGCCTCAAGATTTGCACTATCTCCAAACGAACCGAAACGAGCTTCCACTTGGGCCTCATCACATAGGAGTACCATCGGGTTTGTCCAAACCAATTTCTGAGCCTATGGTACGTTTGGTGCAAACCGTGCACCTATCTTACACTGACAATAACATCGTCTCCAAGTGGACCAAAACGAGATTCCACATGACCCATATCACCTAGGTACGTCTGGCGCATACCGTGCACCTATCTTGTGTCAGGATTAGCACTATCTCTAAATGGACCGAACCGACCTTCCACTTGAGGCTCATCACATAGTAGAACCATCGGGTGCATCCAAAATGATTTTTGAGCCTATGGTACATTTGGCGCAAACCGCGCACCTATCTTGCCACAAGATTAGCACTATCTCCAAACAGACCGAAACTGCTTCCACTTGAGCTTCGTCACCTAGGAGTACCATCGGATGTGTCCAAAGTGATATTTTGAGCCTATGGTATGTTTGTCTCAAACTGTGCACCTATCCTACACCCACACTAACACCGTCTCCAAACAGGCTGATGCGAGAATCCATATGACCCATGTCACCTAGGAGTTCCATCGGGTGTGTCCGAAATGATTTCCAAGCCTAGTGGTACATTCAGCGCAAACCATGCACCTATCTTGCGTTAAGATTAACACTATCTCCAAATGGACTGAAACAAGCTTTCACTCAAGCCTCCCCCCTAGGAGTACCATCGGGTGCGTCCAAAGCGATTTTTGAGCCTATGGTACATTTGGCACAAACCGTGCACCAATCTTGCCTCAAGATTAGCACTATCTCCAAACGGACCGTAACGAGCTTCCACTAGAGCCTCGTCACCTAGGAGTACCACCGGGTGTGTCCAAAATGATTATTGAGCCTATTGTATGTTTGACACAAACCGTCTATCTTACACCGACACTAACACCGTCTCCAAATGGACGGATGCGAGATTCCACATGATCCGTGACACCTAGGAGTTCCATCGGGTGTGTTTAAAATGATTTCCAAGCCTAATGGTACATTGGCGCAAACTATGCACCTATCTTGCATCAAGATTTGCACTATCTCCAAACGGACTGAAACGAGCTTTCACTAGAACCTCGACCTAGGAGTATCATCAGGGGTGTCCATAGCAATTTTTGAGCCTATGGTACGTTTGGCACAAACCGTGCACCTATCATGCCTCAAGATTAGCACAATCTCCAAACGAACCGAAACGAGCTTCCACATGAGGTTCGTCACCTAGGAGTACCATCGGGTTTGTCCAAAATGATTTGTGAGCCTATGGTATTTTTGTGGCAAACTGTGCACCTATCCTACATGGACACTAACACCGTCTCCAAACAGGCCGATGCGAGATTCCACATCACCCATGTCACCTAGGAGTTCCATCGGGTGTGTCTGAAATGATTTCCAAGCCTAATGGTACATTCGGCGCAAACCATGCACCTATCTTGCGTCAAGATTAACACTATCTCCTAATGGACTGAAACAAGCTTTCACTCAAGCCTCCCCACCTAGGAGTACCATCGGGTGCGTCCAAAGCGATTTTTGAGCCTATGGTACATTTGGCACAAACCGTGCACCAATATTGCCTCAAGATTAGCACTATCTCCAAACGGACCGTAACGAGCTTCCACTAGAGCCTCGTCACCTAGGAGTACCATCGGGTGTGTCCAAAATGATTTTTGAGCCTATTGTATGTTTGACACAAACCGTCCAGCTATCTTACACCGACACTAACACTGTCTCCAAATGGACCAATGTGAGATTCCACATGATCCGTGACACCTAGGAGTTCCATCGGGTGTGTTTAAAATGATTTCCAAGACTAATGGTACATTGGTGCAAACTGTGCACCTATCTTGCATCAAGATTTGCACTATCTCCAAACGGACTGAAACGAGCTTTCACTCGAACCTCAACCTAGGAGTACCATCCGGGGTGTCCATAGCAATATTTGAGCCTATGGTACGTTTGGCACAAACCGTGCACCTATCATGCCTCAAGATTAGCACTATCTCCAAATGAACCGAAACGAGCTTCCACTTGAGCCTCGTCACCTAGGAGTACCATCGGGTTTGTCGAAACCAAATTTTGAGCCTATGGTACGTTTGGTGCAAACCGTGCACCTATCTTACACTGACAATAACATCTTCTCCAAGTGGATCGATATGATATTCCACATGACCCATATCACCTAGGTACATTTGGTGCAAACCGTGCACCTATCTTGTGTCAAGATTAGCACTATCTCTAAATGGACCCAACCGACCTTCCACTTGTAACTCATCACATAGCAGAACCATCGGGTGCATCCAAAATGATTTTTGAGCCTATGGTATGTTTGGCGCAAACCGCGCACCTATTTTGCCACAAGATTAGCACTATCTCCAAACAGATAGAAACTGCATCCACTTGAGCTTCGTCACCCAGGAGTACCGTCGGGTTTGTCCAAAATGATTTGTGAGCCAATGATATTTTTGTGGCAAACTGTGCACCTATCCTACACCGACACTAACACCGTCTCCAAACAGGCCAATGCGAGATTCCATATAACCCATGTCACCTAGGAGTTCCATCTTGTGTGTCCGAAATGATTTCCAAGCCTAATGGTACATTCGGCGCAAACCATGCACCTATCTTGCGTCAAGATTAACACTATCTCCTAATGGACTGAAACAAGCTTTCACTCAAGCCTCCTCACCTAGGAGTACCATCGGGTGCATCCAAAGCGTTTTTTGAGCCTATGGTACATTTGGCACAAACCGTGCATCAATTTTGCCTCAAGATTAGCACTATCTCCAAACGGAACATAATGAGCTTCCACTAGAGCCTCGTCACCTAGAAGGACCATCGGGTGTGTCCAAAATGATTTTTGAGCCTATTGTATGTTTGACACAAACCGTCTAGCTATCTTACACCGACATTAACACCGTCTCCAAATGGACCGATGCGAGATTCGACATGATCCGTGACACCTAGGGGTTCCATCGGGTGTGTTCAAAATGATTTCCAAGCCTAATGGTATATTGGCGCAAACTGTGCACCTAACTTGTATCAAGATTAGCACTATCTCCAAATGGACTGAAACGAGCTTTCACTCTAACCTCGTCACCTAGGAGTACCATGAGGGGCGTCCATAGCAATTTTTGAGCCTATGGTACGTTTCGCACAAACCGTGCACCCATCATGCCTCAAGATTTGCACTATCTCCAAACGAACCGAAACGAGCTTCCACTTGGGCCTCGTCACATAGGAGTACCATCGGGTTTGTCCAAACCAATTTCTGAGCCTATGGTACGTTTGGTGCAAACCGTGCACCTATCTTACACTGACAATAACATCGTCTCCAAGTGGACCGAAACGAGATTCCACATGACCCATATATCTAGGTACGTCTGGCGCAAACCGTGCACCTATCTTGTGTCAAGATTAGCACTATCTCTAAATGGACCAAACCGACCTTCCACTTGAGGCTCATCACGTAGTAGCACCATCGGGTGCATCCAAAATGATTTTTGAGCATATGGTACATTTGGCACAAACCGCACACCTATCTTGCCACAAGATTAGCACTATCTCCAAACAGACCGAAACTGCTTCCACTTGAGCTTCGTCACCTAGGAGTACCATCGGATGTGTCCAAAGTGATATTTTGAGCCTATGGTATGTTTGTCTCAAACTATGCACCTATCCTACACCCACACTAACACCGTCTCCAAACGGGCTGATGCGAGAATCCATATGACCCATGTCACCTAGGAGTTCCATCGGGTGTGTCCGAAATGATTTCCAAGCCTAATGGTACATTCGGCGCAAACCATGCACCTATCTTGCGTCAAGATTAACACTATCTCCAAATGGACTGAAACAAGCTTTCACTCAAGCCTCCCCACCTAGGAGTACCATCGGGTGCGTCCAAACTGATTTTTGAGCCTATGGTACATTTGGCACAAACAGTGCACCAATCTTGCCTGAAGATTAGCACTATCTCCAAACGGACCGTAACAAGCTTCCAGTAGAGCCTCGTCGCCTAGGAGTACCATCGGGTGTGTCCAAAATGATTTTTGAGCCTATTGTATGTTTGACACAAACCGTCTAGCTATCTTACAGCGACACTAACGCCGTCTCCAAATGGACCAATGCGAGATTCCATATGATCCGTGACACCTAGGTGTTCCATCGGGTGTGTTTAAAATGATTTCCAAGCCTAATGGTACATTGGGGCAAACTGTGCACCTATCTTGCATCAAGATTTGCACTATCTCTAAACGGACTGAAATGGGCTTTCACTCGAACCTCGACCTAGGAGTACCATCCAGGGTGTCCATAGCAATATTTGAGCCTATGGTACGTTTGGCACAAACCGTGCACCGATCATGCCTCAAGATTAGCACTATCTCCAAACGAACCGAAACGAGCTTGCACTTGAGCCTCGTCACCTAGGAGTACCATCGGGTTTGTCCAAACCAATTTCTGAGCCTATGTTACGTTTGGTGCAAACCGTGCACCTATCTTACACTGACAATAACATCGTCTCCAAGTGGACCGATACGAGATTCCACATGACCCATATCACCTAGGTACCTTTGGCGCAAACCGTGCACCTATCTTGTGTCAAGATTAGCACTATCTCTAAATGGACCCAACTGACCTTCCACTTGTAACTCATCACATAGCAGAACCATCAGGTGCATCCAAAATGATTTTTGAGCCTATGGTATGTTTGGCGCAAACCGTGCACCTATTTTGCCACAAGATTAGCACTATCTCCAAACAGATAGAAACTGCACCCACTTGAGCTTCGTCACCTAGGAGTACCATCAGGTTTGTCCAAAATGATTTGTGAGCCTATGGTATTTTTGTGGCAAACTGTGCACCTATCCTACACCGACGCTAACACCGTCTCCAAACAGGCCGATGTGAGATTCCACATCACCCATGTCACCTAGGAGTTCCATCTTGTGTGTCCGAAATGATTTCCAAGCCTAATGGTACATTCGGCGCAAACCATGCACCTATCTTGCGTCAAGATTAACACTATCTCCTAATGGACTAAAACAAGCTTTCACTCAAGCCTCCCCACCTTGGAGTACCATCGGGTGCGTCCAAAGCGATTTTTGAGCCTATGGTACATTTGGCACAAACCGTGCACCAATCTTGCCTCAAGATTAGCACTATCTCCAAACGGACCGTAACGAGCTTCCACTAGAGCCTCGTCGCCTAGGAGTACCATCGGGTGTGTCCAAAATGATTTTTGAGCCTGTTGTATGTTTGACACAAACTGTCTAGCTATCTTACACCGACACTAACACCGTCTCCAAATGGACCGATGCGAGATTCGACATGATCCGTGACACCTAGGAGTTCCATCGGGTGTGTTCAAAATGATTTCCAACCCTAATGGTATATTAGCGCAAATTGTGCACCTAACCTTTATCAAGATTAGCACTATCTCCAAATGGACTGAAACGAGCTTTCACTCGAACCTCGTCACCTAGGAGTACCATGAGGGGCGTCCATAGCAATTTTTCAGCCTATGGTACGTTTCGCACAAACCATGCACCCATTATGCCTCAAGATTTGCACTATCTCCAAACGAACCGAAACGAGCTTCCACTTGGGCCTCGTCACATAGGAGTACCATCGGGTTTGTCCAAACCAATTTCTGAGCCTATGGTACGTTTGGTGCAAACCGTGCACCTATCTTACACTGACAATAACATCGTCTCCAAGTGGACCGAAACGAGATTCCACATGACCCATATCATCTAGGTACGTCTGGCGCAAACCGTGCACCTATCTTTTATCAAGATTAGCACTATCTCTAAATGGACCAAACCGACCTTCCACTTGAGGCTCATCACGTAGTAGAACCATCGGGTGCATCCAAAATGATTTTTGAGTGTATGGTACTTTGGCACAAACCGTGCACCTATCTTGCCACAAGATTAGCACTATCTCCAAACAGACCGAAACTGCTTCCACTTGAGCTTCGTCACCTAGGAGTACCATCGGATGTGTCCAAAGTGATATTTTGAGCCTCAAACTGTGCACCTATCCTACACCCGCACTAACACCGTCTCCAAACGGGCTGATGCGGGAATCCACATGACCCATGTCACCTAGGAGTTCCATCGGGTGTGTCCGAAATGATTTCCAAGCCTAATGGTACATTCGGTGCAAACCATGCACCTATCTTGCGTCAAGATTAACACTATCTCCAAATGAACTGAAACAAGCTTTCACTCAAGCCTCCCCACCTAGGAGTACCATTGGGTGCGTCCAAAGCGATTTTTGAGCCTATGGAACATTTGGCACAAACCGTGCACCAATCTGGCCTGAAGATTAGCACTATCTCCAAACGGACCGTAACAAGCTTCCACTAGAGCCTCGTCACCTAGGAGTACCATCGGGTGTGTCCAAAATGATTTTTGAGCCTATTGTATGTTTGACACAAACCGTCTAGCTATCTTACACCGACACTAATGCCATCTCCAAATGGACCGATGCGAGATTCCATATTGATATGAACCCGCTAGGGTTTATGGACGATCTTTCGATGAGAGGCGTGAGATCACTCGATTTGGTGGATGGAGATGACGTTCACGGCCCGACTACAGCCTTCCAAGACCGCGCCTTAGCAACCGATACACCACCTCCAAAGGCTGTCACGATCTTGTGGAGCGCGACAACCAGCCACTAGGGCTCCTGTCCTGCAAGCAATCGAAGAACTAGCAAGAACAAGGAAACAAGCACTGAATTTGCAAGATGAAATTGAAATCCTCAAACTGAATCTTATTATGAGTGGAGTTCTGAAGACAAGGAGACGGATGGCTGGATCAGCACACGCAGGCACAAGCAAGTAGCAAAGGCTAAACTTGATCTAAACAAAACCCAAGTGTTCCTGGTGGCGGCTAAGGGGTATATGATGTGTGGAGGACGACCACAAGAGAGTTTGGGTCGTGCTCCAACCCTAGGACGCATCCCTACTGGACTCTAAAAGATACAAGCCCTTTGGGCTAACTTTAGGTGGCGCAGCACCCTGGACAGAATAGACCTCTCGGTGATTTTTGGACTGTTGACGCCGTTTCTGAGCAGGTATGAGTATGAGGTCGGATCCATATGAAAGTAGACTTTATTTGCTTTCCAACAAGTCCAGAATCACTCCAATCCGACTCCGTATGTAACCGTGGCGACCGTCACAAGTTGGAGGTGTGCTGCAGTCCGAATCCAGCCTACGCGAGTCCTTTTCCCTTTCGGTCTTCTCCTTGATTCCTAATCAAAACAAGAGTGCACGTGTCTCCAAGATCTAAACAGGATGGACAAGAGCTCAAGAAGGAACTCACTTGATGATTAAGTGTTCGAGCACGAGCACGGGTAATAGGACCAGCAGGTGTCGGCGTGGACGGCGTGGATGTATGATCGGTGTTGATGTCCTCATCATCCTCCCTTTCTTGAATTTGAGTCGTCCTCGACTCAAGCTCATCTTCCTCACCCAAATAAGGCTTCAAATCTGCAATGTTAAATGTGGGACTAACCCCAAAATCTGCAGGAAGATCAAGCTTATATGCATTCTCATTTATTCGTTGCATCACTTTAAAAGGACCATCCGCTCTAGGCATCAATTTAGATTTTCTTAATTCAGGAAACCTATCCTTTCGCAAATGCAACCAAACCCAATCTCCAGGTTCAAGAATAAATTCCCTTCTACCTTTATCTACAGCAAATTTGTACTTAGCATTCATGCGCTCTATGTTTTCTTTAGTGGTTTCATGTAGTTTTAGCATCAATTCAGCACGTTGCTTAGCATCAAAATTCAACTTTTTAGAACTTGGCAATGGCATTAAATCAATAGGAGCACGTGGTAACAAGCCATAAACAATCTCAAAGGGACACATCTTCGTAGTAGAATACAGCGAACGATTATAAGCAAACTCAATATGAGGCAAACAATCTTCCCACATCTTAATATTCTTCTTTAAAACAGTCCTTAACATAGTAGACAAAGTTCTATTCACAACTTCAGTTTGACCATCAGTTTGGGGGTGACAAGTGGTGGAAAATAAAAGCTTAGTCCCCAATTTGGCCCATAAAGTTCTCCAAAAATGGCTAAGAAATTTAGCATCACGATCAGAAACAATTGTATTTGGCACACCATGCAAGCGAACAACTTCTCGAAAGAACAAATCAGCAATATTTGTAGCATCATCAGTTTTATGACATGGTATGAAATGTGCCATTTTAGAGAATCGATCCACAACCACAAAAACACTATCTCGCCCTTTCCTAGTCCGTGGCAATCCCAACACAAAATCCATAGAAATATCCTCCCAAGGAGCACTAGGAACAGGAAGAGGCATATACAAACCGTGTGGATTCAACCGGGACTTAGCCTTTTGACATGTTGTGCAGCGAGCAACAAATCTCTCCACATCTCGTCGCATCTTTGGCCAAAAGAAATGACCAGCAAGAATGTCCTCCGTCTTCTTCGCTCCAAAATGCCCCATCAAGCCACCTCCATGCGCTTCCTGTAGCAACAACAAGCGAACGGAGCTAGCTGGAATGCATAGCTTGTTAGCTCTAAACACAAACCCATCATTGAGGATGAATTTGTTCCACGTTTTCCCATCTTTACAATGCAGCAGCACTTCTTTAAAATCAGCATCATGAGCATATCGGTCTTTAATTGTTTCTAACCTAAAGATCTTGTAATCAAGTTGATTCAGCAAAGTATATCTCCTAGATAATGCATCTACAATGATATTATCCTTCCCTTTCTTGTGTTTGATAACATAAGGAAAAGATTCAATAAATTCAACCTATTTTGCATGTCTACGATTCAGTTTTCCTTGACTATGAATATGCTTCAAAGATTCATGATCAAAATGTATAACAAATTCTTTGGGCCACAAATAATGCTGCCATGTTTCTAATGTCCGCACTAGAGCATATAATTCCTTATCATATGTAGAATAATTAAGAATAGGCCCGCTCAATTTCTCACTAAAGTATGCAACAGGTTTTCCTTCTTGTAACAAAACACCACCCAATCCAATTCCACTCGCATCACATTCAAGCTCGAAAGTCTTATTAAAATCAGGGAGTTGGAGTAGAGGTGCATGTGTTAACTTATCTTTCAGCACATGGAAGGCGTGCTCTTGTGCTTTGCCCCAAGAAAAGGGCACTCCCTTCTTTGTAAGCTCACTCAATGGTGCAGCAATGGTGCTAAAGTCCTTCACAAAACGGCGATAGAAACCAGCAAGTCCTAGGAAACTCCGCACTTGTGTGACCGTCGTGGGTACAGGCCATCCTTGTATAGCTTCCACCTTGGCTTTATCAACCTCAATTCCCTGTGGAGTGACAACATAGCCAAGAAATGATACTCGATCGGTGCAGAAAGTGCACTTCTCAAGGTTACCAAACAAACGTGCATCACGTAGAGCATTGAAAACAGCACGTAAGTGATCAAGGTGTTCATCAATGGATTTGCTATAAATCAGTATATCATCAAAGTAGACGACAACAAATTTCCCAATGAAAGCACGCAAAACCTCGTTCATTAATCTCATGAAAGTACTAGGTGCATTAGTTAACCCAAAAGGCATGACTAACCACTCATAGAGACTGAACTTGGTTTTGAAAGCAGTTTTCCATTCATCTCCCAATTTCATACGAATCTGATGGTACCCACTACGCAAATCAACCTTTGAAAACACAACAGCACCACTCAATTCATCAAGCATATCATCTAATCGTGGAATAGGGTGTTGATATCGAATGGTGATATTATTAATAGCCCTACAATCAACACACATGCGCCATGTTCCATCTTTCTTAGGCACTAAAATCACTGGAACAGCACAAGGACTAAGAGACTCATGCACATAACCTTTGTCTAGTAGTTCTTGCACTTGTCGCTGGATTTCCTTCGTTTCCTCCGGATTGGTCCTGTATGGCGCACGGTTTGGCAAAGATGCTCCAGGGATAAGATCAATTTGGTGCTCAATCCCTCGTATTGGTGGTAGCCCCGCTGGTATCTCAATGGGGAACACATCAGAATACTCCTGCAAAATGTTAGCAACAGCAGGGGGCAAAGAACGTTGCATATCCTCAAATGAAATCAAAGCATCCTTAAATACCAAAGCATAAGCAACAGAGGTGGATGCATTGAACTCATTAATATCAGATTTTGTAGCAAGCATACAACGTCCTTTCAATGTTATCTCATCTTTGTCATCAACAACAGATTTGTCACTCTCGCTCTTTGCTTTTGCAGCCTTAGTAACATCAGATTGCATAATAGCTTCAGGAGACATAGGATGCAACACAATTTTTCGATCATGGTATAGAAACGAATATTGATTTGATCTACCATGATGCATCGAATCTCTATCAAATTTCCATGGTCTACCTAGCAGAATATTGCAAGCTTGCATAGGCACAACATCACATTCAACAATATCTTTGTATGATCCGATGGCAAAATTGATTCGCACCAGTCTCGTTACCTTTGCCTTACCACTGTTGTTCAGCCATTGGATGTAGTAGGGATGGGGATGTGGTTTGGTGGTGAGGGCGAGCTTCTGTACCATGTCGCTACTTGCCAAGTTGTTGCAGCTACCTCCATCAATGATCATGCGACACGAACGCTCCTTGATGACACACTTTGTTTGGAATAAAGTGTGTCGCTGATTTTGCTCCGCCTTCTCCATTTGTGCACTAAGCACTCGCTGTACAATCAAGCTCTCATAGTGCTCCGCGTCACCTGCATTGATGTGTTCTTCTATGTGTTCCTCACTACCTGCATAGTCAGCCGCAAGCAATGCAAGTGTATCTTCATCAAATTCACTAGCAGATGAACACTCACCATCATCTTTGACAATCATAACACGCTTGTTTGGGCAGTCACGCATCATATGGCCATATCCCTTACACCGATGACATTGTATGTTGCTTGTTCTACCTGTCGATGCCATGGATGAAGTACTCGCAGCCGGCTTTTGCGCTGTCTTTACTACTGAATTGGTGGGGGCAGCTCGAGTCTTGTCACTAGATGATGGCGTAGGAGTACGTGTAGACGGAGTTGTAGAGGGGCGCGGCTGCCATGAACTAGCTTTCCCTGCAGAAACATTAGTCCTTGCGCTAGCACGTCGTCCCTGCACTTCCCGTTCAGCTTTACAAGCAAGATGAAACAGTTTGGTTACGTTATTGTATTCTTTATAAGCGAGGATATCCTGAATTTCCTGATTTAATCCACCTAAAAATCTAGCCATAGCAGGTTCCTCATCCTCCTCTAATTTACAACGCAACATACCCGTTTGTAATTCCTGATAGTATTCTTCTACACATTTAGATCCTTGTCTCAATTGCTGCAACTTCTTTATCATATCACGGGTATAGTAAGATGGAACAAATCTAGCTCTCATGGCTCGTTTCAGCGCATCCCAAGTTTTAGGTATGTTATGAGCATTTTTCTTGCCATATTCGATCCACCAAGCAGAAGCAAAATCTGTGAACACACTAGTAGCAGCCCTAACACGTGTGTTCTCAGGAAATTCATGGCATGCAAACTTTTGATCAACAGCAATCTCCCAAGAAATGTATGCATCAGGGTCATATTTACCATCAAAAGGAGGTTTTAAATTTAATCTTACTGAAAGCATCATCATTATTGTGTACCTCGCGTCGGCGGCGGCCACCCATACCTCTACGGTTGTGATGTAGGCGACGTCGATCACGAGTGTCTCGATCATCATGTTCAGTATCACCTATGTATTCTTCATCATAACTACCATCCTCTTGATCTTCCTCCTTCTTTTCTTCTTTATGCTGGTCTTTATCATTGTTGTGGAGGTCATCAAAACGCCTCAGCAGAGCAGCAAGGCTTTTGTCCACACTAGCAATGGACTGCTCCAAACCTGCAAGCTTGTTGTTTGCGGCAATCTGAGTAGCCTCCAACTGCCCAAGTTTGTCATTTGTCACCTGCAAGTCATTATCAAGTCCCTCCGTGTGCAACTTCACTTTCCTTTCAAAATGTTGTATGATGCCCTTTGTGCGAGGCGAATGTGGAATTTGGTTATCTTCGTCGGTCCCTGACATGGTTCAAAGACAAAGACAACAAGAAGACAAGTGAAGAAATAAAAGCCCTACAACTACTAGGATGTAGCTACAGCAAGTCGCTCACTCTCCACCTATTACACAAGTTCTTACCAGTTCTTACCTTGCTCGATAGGAGGGGTCATCTACCAACAAGTCTGCAGCAATGGATGAAGTGTATCGGTGCTGCAGCACGAGACCTGTCAAGCTGTAGAATATGTGGAGCTATAGGTGGGCTGAAACAAGGAACGAACTAGCACCACGTTAGTTACAAAAAGCAAGCTGAATAATCGTTCAACCGGCGGTACTGTGCTGGTCCTAGTCTAGACCATGCTAGAGACGCGAGCCTGGACACAAAGGAGAGCACAACACACTACCCAAAGTGAATGAAGAATCTCTAAGATCAGCCCCTTTCTCTTCTTTTCTTTTGCTTCTTTCTTTTTCTTTTTTTTCTTTTTTTTCTTTTTTTTGAATATTTTTTTTTTCAGGGGCACTCAAAACTGATTATATGAACAAGAACACTCCCAAAGAGCAACTCAGCACACACTTTTTTCTGAAAGGGCAGGGGTATTCCGGTAAAAAAAGATTCCTTGATCCGACTCAAACTTGAAAACCTACTTGGATTCGGCCAACAGAGAGGAACAACCGATTCCTTGTCCGATTCAAACTTCAAACCCTACTTGGATTCGACCAACAGAGAGACTATATGATAGTGCATGTTGTGATAGAACGTGACAAGAACTCGAAACTCTAAAGGACTAAAACTAAGACCAGCAACTTGACACAACCGATGCAACCGACGACTCAACAAGCCCTAACTAGGTAGCACTAGCCACGGCCCAAAAGTCTATAGGATTGTAGGAAACTAATCTACTTTTTTTTGGCTTTTTTTTGGACTGTAGGAAAAATAAAAACAGCGAAGAATTACAAGTCTCTCACCGATAAACCTTGCTCTGATTACCAATTGATATGAACCCGCTAGGGTTTATGGACGATCTTTCAATGAGAGGCGTGAGATCACTCGATTTGGTGGATGGAGATGACGTTCACGGCCCGACTACAGCCTTCCAAGACCGCGCCTTAGCAACCGATACACCACCTCCAAAAGCTGTCATGATCTTGTGGAGCGCGACAACCAGCCACTAGGGCTCCCGTCCTGCAAGCAATCGAAGAACTAGCAAGAACAAGGAAACAAGCACTGAATTTGCAAGATGAAATTGAAATCCTCAAACTGAATCTTATTATGAGTGGAGTTCTGAAGACAACGAGACGGGTGGCTGGATCAGCACACGCGCCTACAAGCAAGTAGCAAAGGCTAAACTTGATCTAAACAAAACCCAAGTGTTCCTGGTGGCGGCTAAGGGGTATATGATGTGTGGAGGACGACCACAAGAGAGTTTGGGTCATGCTCCAACCCTAGGACGCATCCCTACTGGACTCTAAAAGATACAAGCCCATTGGGCTAACTTTAGGTGGCGCAGCACCCTGGACAGAATAGACCTCTCGGTGATTTTTGGACTGTTGACGCCGTTTCTAAGCAGCTATGAGTATGAGGTCAGATCCGTATGAAAGTAGACTTTATTTGCTTTCCAACAAGTCCAGAATCACCCCAATCCGACTCCGTATGTAACCGTGGCGACCGTCACAAGTTGGAGGTGTGCTGCAGTCCGAATCCAGCCTACGCGAGTCCTTTTCCCTTTCGGTCTTCTCCTTGATTCCTAATCAAAACAAGAGTGCACGTGTCTCCAAGATCTAAACAGGATGGACAAGAGCTCAAGAAGGAACTCACTTGATGATTAAGTGTTCAAGCACGAGCACGGGTAATAGGACCAGCAGGTGTCGGCGTGGACGGCGTGGATGTATGATCGGTGTTGATGTCCTCATCACATATGATCCGTGACACCTAGGAGTTCCGTCGGGTGTGTTTAAAATGATTTTCAAGCCTAATGATACATTGGCGCAAACTGTGCACCTATCTTGCATCAAGATTTGCACTATCTCCAAACGGACTGAAATGGGCTTTCACTCGAACCTCGACCTAGGAGTACCATCCGGGGTGTCCATAGCAATATTTGAGCCTATGGTACGTTTGGCACAAACCATGCACCTATCATGCCTCAAGATTAGCACTATCTCCAAACGAACCGAAACGAGCTTCCACTTGGGCCTCATCAGTACCATCGGGTTTGTCCAAACCAATTTCTGAGCCTATGGTACGTTTGGTGCAAACCGTGCACCTATCTTACACTGACAATAACATCGTCTCCAAGTGGACCGAAACGAGATTCCACATGACCCATATCATCTAGGTACATCTGGCGCAAACCGTGCACCTATCTTGTGTCAAGATTAGCACTATCTCTAAATGGACCAAACCGACCTTCCACTTGAGGCTCATCACGTAGTAGAACCATCAGGTGCATCCAAAATGATTTTTGAGCGTATGGTACATTTGGCACAAACCGCGCACCTATCTTGCCACAAGATTAGCACTATCTCCAAACAGACCGAAACTGCTTCCACTTGAGCTTCGTCACCTAGGAGTACCATCGGATGTGTCCAAAGTGATATTTTGAGCCTATGGTATCTTTGTGGCAAACTGTGCACCTATCCTACACCCACACTAACACCGTATCCAAACGGGCTGATGTGGGAATCCACATGATCCATGTCACATAGGAGTTCCATCGGGTGTGTCCGAATTGATTTCCAAGCCTAATGGTACATTCGGCGCAAACTATGCACCTATCTTGCGTCAAGATTGACACTATCTCCAAATGAACTGAAACAAGCTTTCACTCAAGCCTCCCCACCTAGGAGTACCATTGGGTGCATCCAAAGCGATTTTTGAGCCTATGGAACATTTGGCACAAACCGTGCACCAATCTTGCCTGAAGATTAGCACTATCTTCAAACGGACCGTAACTAGCTTCCACTAGAGCCTCCTCACCTCGGAGTACCATCGGGTGTGTCCAAAATGATTTTTGAGCCTATTGTATGTTTGACACAAACCGTCTAGCTATCTTACACCGACACTAACGACGTCTCCAAATGGACCGATGCGAGATTCCATATGATTCGTGACACCTAGGAGTTCCATCGGGTGTGTTTAAAATGATTTCCAAGCCTAATGGTACATTGGCGCAAACTGTGCACCTATTTTGAATCAAGATTTGCACTATCTCCAAACAGGTTGAAATGGGCTTTCACTCGAACCTCGACCTAGGAGTACCATCCGAGGTGTCCATAGCAATATTTGAGCCTATGGTACGTTTGGCACAAACCGTGCACCTATCATGCCTCAAGATTAGCACTATCTCGAAACGAACTGAAACGAGCTTCCACTTGAGCCTCGTCACCTAGGAGTACCATCGGGTTTGTCCAAACCAATTTATGAGCCTATGGTACGTTTGGTGCAAACCGTGCACCTATCTTACACTAACAATAACATCATCTCCAAGTGGACCGATACGAGATTCCACATGACCCATATCACCTAGGTACCTTTGGCGCAAACCGTGCACCTATCTTGTGTCAAGATTAGCACTATCTCTAAATGGACCCAACTGACCTTCCACTTGTAACTCATCACATAGCAGAACCATCGGGTGCATCCAAAATGATTTTTGAGCCTATGGTATGTTTGGCGCAAACCCTGCACCTATTTTACCACAAGATTAGCACTATCTCCAAACAGATAGAAACTGCATCCACTTGAGCTTCGTCACCTAGGAGTACCATCAGGTTTGTCCAAAATGATTTGCGAGCCTATGGTATTTTTGTGGCAAACTGTGCACCTATCCTACACCGACACTAACACCGTCTCCAAACAGGCCGATGTGAGATTCCACATCACCCATGTCACCTAGGAGTTCCATCTGGTGTGTCCGAAATGATTTCCAAGCCTAATGGTACATTCGGCGCAAACCATGCACCTATCTTGCGTCAAGATTAACACTATCTCCTAATGGACTAAAACAAGCTTTCACTCAAGCCTCCCCACCTAGGAGTACCATCGGGTGCGTCCAAAGCGATTTTTGAGCCTATGGTACATTTGGCACAAACCATGCACCAATCTTGCCTCAAGATTAGCACAATCTCCAAATGGACCGTAACGAGCTTCCACTAGAGCCTCGTCACCTAGGAGTACCATCGGGTGTGTCCAAAATGATTTTTGAGCCTGTTGTATGTTTAACACAAACTGTCTAGCTATCTTACACCGACACTAACACCGTCTCCAAATGGACCGATGCGAGTTCGACATGATCCGTGAAACCTAGGAGTTCCATCGGGTGTGTTCAAAATGATTTCCAAGCCTAATGGTACATTGGCACAAACTGTGCACCTCTCTTGTATCAAGATTAGCATTATCTCCAAACAGACTGAAATGAGCTTTCACTCGAACCTCATCACCTAGGAGTACCATCAGGGGCGTCCTTAGCAATTTTTGAGCCTATGGTACGTTTGGCACAAACCGTGCACCTATCATGCCTCAAGATTTGCACTATCTCCAAATGAACCGAAACGAGCTTCCACTTGAGCCTCGTCACATAGGAGTACCATCAGGTTTTTCCAAACCAATTTCTGAGCCTATGGTACATTTGGTGCAAACCGTGCACCTATCTTACACTGACAATAACATCGTCTCCAAGTGAACCGATACAAGATTCCACATGACCCAGGTACGTTTGGCGCAAACCGTACACCTATCTTGTGTCAAGATTAGCACTATCTCTAAATGGACCGAACCGAACTTCCACTTGAGTGATGTGCACACGCCTATGCAACGCGTGTAGCAAGTTGTGTGGCCCGATCTTCTCGTAGGATCTGCGAACTTGATAACTTGTCAATGCGTGACCTGGTGAAGAGGCAGTGCACCGCGAGGCTGTCCAAGCGACGAACTACCGAGACAATCACCCTTCCACGTACCGACGAAACAGCCCACGCAATCATGCCCTATAGACGTGAAGGCACAAACTGGGTGAACCGCAGTTCGGCGTTCTACAACTCCCTCAGGAATCGAAAGAACAAATGTTGCAAGCCTCTCAAGACTCACGCATAAACAAAACTCCACGAGTTTGTGTATTCTCAATTTAGCCAAACAAGATCTGTCTTTTCATTGTCTAGTACAAGATATATATAGAGATAGGGGCGTTCAGCTTTGAGTAAATGGCAGCATGCGCATGCACTAGTGGATTTCGTGGCTGGTTCGCGTGTCTTTTCAGCTTCTGGAAGCAGTTACTAAAATGAGCATAACTCTTTATTGGGTAGTCCAAATAATGAGCCATTTGATGGGCTGGAAAGTAGACTTGAAGACGCTTCCATCCACTTATAGAGCACCGCTAACTCCTTGTATTCTGTCAGTGGTTATGCTTGGAATTCGTACCATGTGTCAGTCATCTAGCTTCTGGTTGCATTCCCATGCAAAAGTGATGAACCACCATTTTATTCATGCACACCATAGGCTTCTTGGTTTAGATGTCCAGAGGCTTAAATCCATCTTCATCCCATGCTGGTTCATACACTCCATCATTCCTAAGGACATTGGAACAAGAACTCAAAAGCAAAGGCTCATTCAACATAAACTGATTATTAAACATAAGGTTAGCGTTCACCTGAGAATGAATTTCCTTCTCCAATTGTTTAGCTCTACTTCTTGCAATTGGACCAGCTATATCAAGTGGAGTTTCATTTGAAGATGAGTGAATGCTAGGCATGTCCTCATTAGCCTCCCCCTCTTGAGAAGGAGTCGTCCTCGACTCAGGCTCACCAACAAATGGAAGCAAGTCTTTGACATTGAATGTTGGACTCACATTGGAATATTCAGGTGGCAGCTCAATTTTGTAAGCATTATCATTTATCTTTTGGAGAACCTTGAACGGACCATCACCCCTTGGAGATAACTTAGTCTTGCGATGTTGGGGAAAACGATCCTTGCGTAGATGTAACCACACAAGGTCTCCCGGCTGGAATGTAACCTTCTTCTTACCTTTGTTCGCCTGCTTTGCATATTGTGCTGATTTCTTCTCGATATTTTTCCTTGTCTCATCATGGAGTTTCTTGATAAAGTCTGATCTCTTTGATGCATCCATGTTAACTTGTTCCTGCAATGGTAAAGACAAAAGATCCATGGGAGTATGCGGTTTAAACCCATAAACAATTTCAAATGGACAAAAGTTTGTTGTGGAATGGACTGCCCTGTTATAAGCAAATTCAATATGTGGAAGGCAGTCTTCCCACTGCTTCAAATTCTTTTTCAACACAGCACGCAACATGGTGGACAAGGTACGGTTGACAACTTCAGTTTGCCCATCGGTTTGCGGATGACAAGTGGTGGAAAATAACAACTTCGTACCAAGCTTAGCCCATAATGTCTTCCAAAAATAGCTTAGAAATTTTGTATCCCGGTCTGAAACAATAGTCCTGGGCACTCCATGTAAACGAACGATCTCCCTGAAAAACAAATCTGCAACGTGTGAAGCATCGTCGTTCTTATGACATGGAATAAAATGTGTCATTTTAGAGAATCGGTCAACAACAACAAAAATAGAATCCCTCCCCCTCTGAGACCGAGGTAAACCCAAAATAAAATCCATGGATATATCTTCCCAAGGTACATTCGGAACTGGTAATGGAGTATAAAGACCATGGGGGTTAAGGCGGGACTTAGCTTTCAAGCAGATTATGCAGCGTGCAACATGTCGCTGGACATCACGTCGTATATGTGGCCAAAAGAAATGATCGGAGAGCATGTCCAATGTCTTTTTGACGCCAAAATAACCAGCTAAGCCACCAGCATGTGCTTCCTGCAAAAGAACTTGACGAATCGAGCAGGCTGGAATGCAAAGTTTGTTAGTTCGAAATAAAAATCATCATGCACATAATACTTGTCCCAGCCTTTTCCAGCAATGCAATGAGAGAAAGGTTCTTTAAAATCAGAATCAGCTGCATAGAGTGTTTTAATGGATTCCAAACCAAGCACTTTTGTATCTAATTGTGTAACCAAACCACATCTCCGTGATAAAGCATCGGCAACAATGTTATCTTTTCCATGCTTATGTTTTACAACATAGGGAAATGTTTCGATGAACTCAATCCATTTTGCATGTCTACGGTTCAGTTGGCCTTGACTTTTTAGATATTTCAAAGCTTCATGATCAGAATGGATGACAAATTCTTTAGGTAACAAGTAATGTTGCCAAACTTCCAAAACGCGAACTAAGGCATAAAGCTCTTTGTCATAAACCGAGTAATTCAGATGTGGACCATTTAGCTTTTGAGAAAAGTAGGCAACAGGTTTACCTTCTTGCAGCAGTACACCTCCTATGCCAATACCACTTGCATCACATTCGATCTCAAATGTCTTACCAAAATCAGGAAGTTGTAGCAGCGGTGCTTCACAAAGCTTTGTTTTTAGTGTGTGAAATGCTTGGTCTTCGTCATGGCCCCACATGAATGGAACATCCTTCTTTGTGAGATTGTTAAGGGGTGCAGCGAGGGTGCTGAAATTTTTGACAAAACGCCTATAGAAACTTGCAAGACCGTGAAAGCTTCGAACTTGGCTCACATTTACCGGTGTAGGCCAATCCTTTATTGCTTTAACCTTCTCTTCATCAACCTGAATACTATCTGCGGAAACAACAAAGCCAAGGAAAACAACACGGTCTGTGCAAAAGGTGCACTTAGCAATGTTGCCATACAATTTCTCTTCCCTCAAAACAGTAAGTACTTGACGGATATGATCAAGATGTTCATCAAATGATTTGCTATAGATCAGAATATCATCAAAATAAACAACTACAAACTTGCCAATGAAAGCTCGTAAAACATGGTTCATTAAGCGCATAAATGTTGAAGGAGCATTTGTCAAGCCAAATGGCATCACAAGCCATTCATAGAGACCAATTTTAGTTTTAAACGCTGTTTTCCATTCATCACCAAGTTTCATGCGGATTTGATGATATCCACTACGCAAATCAATCTTGGTGAAAATGATGGAACCACTCAATTCATCTAACATGTCATCAAGTCGTGGAATGGGATGGCGATATCGAACAGTTATAGCATTGATAGCACGACAATCAACACACATGCGCCAAGAGCCATCTTTCTTTGGAACTAAAAGAACGGGAACAGCACATGGTGATAAGGATTCACGAACATACCCTTTGTCCAAAAGCTCTTTTACCTGTCGCTGAATTTCCTTTGTCTCTGTGGGATTGGTGCGGTAGGCTGGACGATTTGGAAGAGAAGCACCAGGGACCAAGTCAATTTGATTCTCAATGCCGCGAAGTGGGGAAAGTCCAGCTGGTACTTCATCAGGAAAAACATCCTCAAAGTCCTATAACAAATCAAGAACAACACTAGGCAGCGAGCTAGGTAAGTCGTTAGTGGAAAATAAAACCTCCTTGTACAGCAGTACAAAGAATGGGGCTGTGGTGTTTCTCACATCTCTCAAATCACTCCTGCTCACAAATAAGCACTCAGTTTGGTGTGGCTGTTTTAAAGTGGAATGAGGCTTTATGTGGCTGGATGGTTTAGAACTCTCTTCCTTACTAGTGTTGTGGGTCTCACTCAGTTTTCTTTTTTCAGATGCCTCTCTTTTCATGCGAGCCACATCTGAAGCATGTATCTCCTCTGGAGATAATGGAACAAGAACCACCTTCTTGTCATTGGCAAGGAAAGTGTATTTGTTAGACCGTCCAAAATGCACCGAATCTACATCAAATTGCCAGGGCCGACCAAGCAGTAAATGGCATGCTTGCATGGGGATAATATCACAATCAACCTCTCCATGATAATCACCAATAGAAAATGTTAAATGAATCATGGCTGAAACCTTAACTGTCCCGGAATTATTCAACCATTGCATATGGTATGGATGTGGATGGCGACGTGGCTGCAAACCAAGCTTCTCAACAAGCAAAGCACTAACAATATTATTGCAGCTCCCACCATCTATGATGAAACGGCACACTTGGCCTTTCACTTTGCATCGGGACTGAAACAAATTATGGCGTTGTCCTTGTTCAGCAGCAACAAACTGAGTGGAAAGAACTCTCCTAACCACCAAAGAAGGAGATGGTGTATTCATTGTAGAAGGCTCCAAATCAGGAAAATCAGCAAGCAACTCATCAAAATCAGCACTAGTAATCTCGTCAGAAGATGGAGAAGTAATATCTTGTAACATGTCATTGTGAGCAAAAGGTGGAATAGGTTGAATGGCTAAACAATTCAGACCTAGCTCAAATGTACCATCCTCAGCTGAATACTCACAAGTATCAAGATGTTGGTCTGCAAATACATTGGTAAACTCTGCATCCTCTTCACTTTGAGAATCATAAGATCCATCAGCAAGTGCAATAATGGTACGTCGATTGGGACATTCAGCTTGTTTATGCCCATGACCACCACACTTAAAACATTCAATCTTACTTGTCTTCCTTGGAGCTGCAGTAGCAGAGGAGCTGGACTGATTAGAACTTACAGCTTTGCCTCTTGAATCAAAATGTTTGGCAGAAGTTGAAATTGAACGAGAAGTTGCATGAGATGAAGGTGTGTGCACCCCTGACCCGTGCTGCTGTGAATGGCGCCATGGAGTAGAATTATTAGGAGCTGAAAATGAAGCACGGTTCTTATAGGATTCAGCAAGCTGCCTTTCTGCCCTTTTTGCAAAATGTAGCAATTCATTCATGGTGTTGTAATTAGTCATGTCCACCTTGTCTGCGATTGGTTTGTTAAGACCAACCAGAAATCGAGCCATAGTTGATTCCTCATCTTCAGTGATACTGGTACGAAGTAGACACATTTCTATTTCCTGAAAATATTCATCCACACTACGATGGCCTTGGACAAGACGTTTCAGCCTCAAATGTAGCTCACGAGAATAATGTGCAGGAACAAATCGCCGCCTCATTTTTCGTTTCATGTCATCCCAAGTAATACGATCATGTCCAACGCGGCGGAAATCAGCACACACTTGATTCCACCAAGTGATTGCATAACCTGTGAACTCAATGGCAGCAAGCTTTGCTTTCTTGACAGGAGGATAAGTATATAAATCAAAGATCTGATCAACCTTTGTCTCCTACTCAAAATAATCATCAGCACTTTCTTTTCCATTAAATTTTGGAATAGACACTTTCACTTTGCTGAACCCATCATCATCACGGCGACGACGGCGGTCACGATAACCATGATGGCCACCATGCCGGTGATCATCCATATCGGACAACATATCAGCATCACCATCATAATCTCCTCCACCTTGAATAGGAACACGCCGAGCACGACCAAAATTAGGAAAACCAAGACCACGCCCGCCACGTCCACGGCCAGCGGGACGACGCACTGGCTCATCATCCTCCTCAATGTCATCATCCTCATTTGGTGGCGGTTCTCTACGTGGCATGTCGAGTTGGAGAGTTTGGAGCTGCTGCACCAAATCATGCATTTGTGTACGCAACTCCTGAAATTCCTCCACTGAAACAGCGGCACCATCTCCACGTCCTGCCATATTAGTAAAGGGGAAAAAAATAGGACAATATATATGTGGAATATATGTGGAATCACTGCCTCACCACTTACAAAACAAGTTCTTTCTCTCCCTGAAAAGAGCAAGAACTGTGGCTGTAATCTGTAGTGGAAGAGTGATTGTAACAGCGACGACGGTGCAACAACTCACGGTGCTTTTAAGTGGAGCTTGGTGGGGTAATATGTAAGTGGAATGCACTGAAATGTAGTGATGCAAAACCAAATAATAATCCAAGAACACAAGTCTAAGTTGCTGAATATAAAGGAAAAGATGTAAAAAGAAAGGAACAAGATGTAGGAAGTGGATAGATGAACACCAATTTGCACCAACCGTAACTTGTAGCTGCCCAAACCCCTTTTGTGTGCTGAACACAATTCTCTTTTGTTTCTTTTCTTTCCTTTTTTTTTGTTTTTTTTGGAACAAGAACTTGGTGTTTTCAGTTCTGCTTTTGACCCATAGACAACTTTTCTTTTAACCTTTGTGACAAATGCAGCACAACTTTCAACTAAAGGGGCTCATAAGGATCACTAAGACGGATGGCGCAGAACAATAACAAGAAACTCGGTTGGGGAATATGTGGCGGAAAGAAAACAAGGGTGGGACGGGTGGGTTTTATATATATATATGCAGCAAGCAAAGACGATCAGATCAAGGGTGGGATGGTTGGTACATGCAGCAAACGATTTGATGATTAGAACAAAGATAACAACTAGAACGATGTGGAAAAGAAAATTCAGCAACTAGACAAATCTTAAAGGATTAAAACTCGATAAAGCAAACTACAAAATCAGTAGCACGTATGAATTTGGGCTGTAGGTTTTTTTGGCTATCAGTGGACAATAGGTATTTAAACTCTATCCTACCAAAAACAAGAACAATCCTACTGAGGAAACGGAGGCTTTGATACCAGATGATGTGCACACGCCTATGCAACGCGTGTAGCAAGTTGTGTGGCCCGATCTTCTCGTAGGATCTGCGAACTTGATAACTTGTCAATGCGTGACCTGGTGAAGCGGCAGTGCACCGCGAGGCTGTCCACGCGACGAACTACCGAGACAATCACCCTTCCACGTACCGACAAAACAGCCCACGCAATCACGCCCTATAGACGTGAAGGCACAAACTGGGTGAACCGCAGTTCGGCGTTCTACAACTCCCTCAGGAATCGAAAGAACAAATGTTGCAAGCCTCTCAAGACTCACGCATAAACAAAACTCCACGAGTTTGTGTATTCTCAATTTAGCCAAACAAGATCTGTCTTTTCATTGTCTAGTACAAGATATATATAGAGATAGGGGCGTTCAGCTTTGAGTAAATGGCAGCATGCGCATGCACTAGTGGATTTCGTGGCTGGTTCGCGTGTCTTTTCAGCTTCTGGAAGCAGTTACTAAAATGAGCATAACTCTTTATTGGGTAGTCCAAATAATGAGCCGTTTGATGGGCTGGAAAGTAGACTTGAAGACGCTTCCATCCACTTATAGAGCACCGTCTAACTCCTTGTATTCTGTCAGTGGTTATGCTTGGAATTCGTACCATGTGTCAGTCATCTAGCTTCTGGTTGCATTCCCATGCAAAAGTGATGAACCACCATTTTATTCATGCACACCATAGGCTTCTTGGTTCAGATGTCCAGAGGCTTGAATCCATCTTCATCCCATGCTGGTTCATACACTCCATCATTCCTAAGGACATTGGAACAAGAACTCAAAAGCAAAGGCTCATTCAACATAAACTGATTATTAAACATAAGGTTAGTTTTCACCTGAGAATGAATTTCCTTCTCCAATTGTTTAGCTCTACTTCTTGCAATTGGACCAGCTATATCAAGTGGAGTTTCATTTGAAGATGAGTGAATGCTAGGCATGTCCTCATTATTGAGGCTCATCACGTAGAAGAACCATCGGGTGCATCCAAAATGATTTTTGAGCCTATGGCATCTTTGGCGCAAACCGCGCACCTATCTTGCCACAAGATTAGCACTATCTGCAAATAGACCGAAACTGCTTCCACTTGAGCTTCGCCGCCTAGGAGTATCATCGGATGTGTCTAAAATGATTTTTGAGCCTATGGTATGTTTGTCGCAAACTGTGCACCTATCCTACACCCACACTAACACCGTCTCCAAACGGGCTGATGCGAGATTCCACATGACCCATGTCACCTAGGAGTTCCATCAGGTGTGTCCGAAATGATTTCCAAGCCTAATGGTACATTCGGCGCAAACCATGCACCTATCTTGCGTCAAGATTAACACTATCTCCAAATGAACTGAAACAAGCTTTCACTCAAGCATCCCCACCTAGGAGTACCATCGGGTGCGTCCAAAGCGATTTTGGAGCCTATGGTAAATTTGGCACAAACCGTGCACCAATCATGCCACAAGATTAGCACTATCGCCAAACGGACCGTAATGGGCTTCCACTAGAGCCTCGTCACCTAGGAGTACCATTGGGTGTGTCCAAAATGATTTTTTGAGCCTATTGTATGTTTGGCAGAAACCGTCTAGCTATCTTACACCGATACTAAAATCGTCTCCAAATGGACCGATGCGAGATTCCACATGATCCGTGACACCTAGGAGTTCCATCGGGTGTGTTCAAAATGATTTCCAAGCCTAATGGTACATTGGTGCAAACTGTGCACCAATCTTGCATCAAGATTAGCACTATCTCCAAACGGACTGAAACGAGCTTTCACTCTAACCTCGTCACCTAGGAGTACCATCAGGGGCGTCCAAAGTAATTTTTGAGCCTATGGTACGTTTGGTGCAAACCATGCACCTATCATGCCTCAAGATTAGCACTATCTCCAAACGAACCGAAACGAGCTTCCACTTGAGCCTCGTCACCTAGGAGTACCGTCGGGTTTGTCCAAACCAATTTCTGAGCCTATGATACGTTTGGTGCAAACCGTGCACCTATATTACACTCACAATAACATCGTCTCCAAGTGGACCGATACGAGATTCCACATGACCCATATCACCTAGGTACGTTCAGCGCAAACCGTGCACCTATCTTGTGTTAAGATTAGAACTATCTCTAAGTGGACAGAACTGACTTTCCACTTGTGCCTCATCACGTAGTAGAACCATCGGGTGCATCAAAAATGATTTTTGATCCTATGGTATGTTTGGTGCAAACCGCGCACCTATTTCGCCATAAGATTAGCACTATCTCCAAACAGATTAAAACTGCTTCCACATGAACTTCGTCACCTAGGAGTACCATCGGGTGTGTCCAAAATGATTTGTGAGCCTATGGTATATTTGTCGCAAACTGTGCACCTATCCTACACCAACACTAACACCATCTCCAAACAGGCCGATGCGAGATTCCACATGACCCATGTCACCTAGGAGTTCCACCGGGTGTGTCCAAAATGATTTCCAAGCCTAATGGTACATTCGACGCAAACCGTGCACCTACCTTGTGTAAAGATTAGCACTATCTCCAAACGAACTGAAACAAGCTTTCACTTGAACCTCGTCAGCTAGGAGTACCATCATGTGCATCCAAAACAATTTTTGACGCTATGGTACGTTTGGTTCAAACCGTGCGCCTATCTTGTGTAAAGATTAGTACTACCTCCAAACGACCTGAAACGAGCTTCACTTGAGCGTCATCAGCTAGGAGTACCATCGGGTGCATTGAAAACAATTTTCAATGCTATGGTACATTTGGTGCAAACCGTGCACCTATCTTATCTCACGATTAGCACTATCACCAAATGGACCAAAACGAGCTTCCATTTGAGCCTCCTCACGAAGGAGTACCATCGGGTGTCTCCAAAATGATTTTTGAGCCAATGGTAAGTTTTACGCAAACTGTGCACCTTACACAGACCGATGTGAGATTCCACGTGACCCATGTCACCTAGGAGTTCCATCGGGTGTGTCCAAAATGATTTCTAAGCCCAATGGTACATTCGGTGCAAACCATGCACCCATCTTGCATCAAGATTAGCACTATCTCCAAATGGACTGAAACGAGCTTTCACTCGAACCACGTCACCTAGGAGTACCATCAGGGGCGTCCAAAGCAATTTTTGAGCCTATGGTACGTTTGGCACAAACCGTGCACCTATCATGCCTCAAGATTAGCACTATCTCCAAACGAACCGAAATGAGCTTCCACTTGAGCCTAGTCACCTAGGAGTACCATCGGGTTTGTCCAAATCAATTTCTAAGCCTATGGTACGTTTGGTGCAAACAGTGCACCTATCTTACACTGACAATAACATCGTCTCCAAGTGGACCGAAACGAGATTCCACAAGACCCATATCACCTAGGTATGTTTGGCGCAAACCGTGCACCCATCTTGTGTCAAGATTTGCACCATCTCTAAATGGACCCAACCGACCTTCCACTTGAGGCTCATCACATAGTAGAACCATCGGGTGCATCCAAAATGATTTTTGAGGCTATGGTATGTTTGGCACAAACCACGCACCTATCTTGCCACAAGATTAGCACTATCTCCAAACAGACTGAAACTGCTTCCACTTGAGCTTCGTCACCTAGGAGTACCATCGGGTGTGTCCAAAATGATTTGTGAGCCTATGGTATGTTTGTCGCAAACTGTGCACCTATCCTACACCGATAGTAACACCAGCTCCAAACGGGCCGATGCGAGATTCCACTTGACCCATGTCACCTAGGAGTTCCATCGGGTGTCTCCAATATGATTTCCAAGCCTAATGGTACATTCGGCGCAAACCATGCTCCTATCTTCCGTCAAGATTAGAATTATATCCAAATGGACCGAAACATGCTTTCACTCAAGTGTCCCCACCTAGGAGTACCATCGGGTGCGTCCAAAGCGATTTTGGAGCCTATGGTAAATTTGGCACAAACCGTGCACCAATCATGCCTCAAGATTAGCTCTATCTCCAAACGGACCGTAATGGGCATCCACTGGACCCTCATCACCTAGGAGTACCATCGGGTGTGTCCAAAATGATTTTTGAGTCTATTGTATGTTTGGCAGAAACCGTCTAGCTATCTTACACCGATACTAACACCGTCTCCAAATGGACTGATGCGAGATTCCACATGATCCGTGACACCTAGGAGTTCCATCGGGTGTGTTCAAAATGATTTCCAAGCCTAATGGTACATTGGTGCAAACTGTGCACCAATCTTGCATCAAGATTAGCACTATCTCCAAATGGACTGAAACGAGCTTTCACTCGAACCTTGTCACCTAGGAGTACCATCAGGGGCGTCCAAAATAATTTTTGACGCTATGGTCCGTTTGACGCAAACCGTGCACCTATCTTATCTCAAGATTAGCCATATCACCAAATGGACCGAAATGAGCTTTCATTTGAGCCTCATCACCAAGGAGTACCATCGGTTGTCTCCAAAATGATTTTTGAGCCAATTGGTACGTTTCGTGCAAACTGTGCACCTTACAACGACACTAACACCATCTCCGAACAGACCGATGCGAGATTCCACGTGACCCATGTCACCTAGGAGTTCCATCAGGTGTGTCCAAACCGTGCACCAATCATGCCTCAAGATTAGCACTATCTCCAAACGGACTGTAATGAGCTTCCACTGGAGCCTCGTCACCTAGGAGTACCATCGGGTGTGTCCAAAATGATTTTTTAGCCTATGGTATGTTTGTCGCAAACTGTGCACCTATCCTACACCGACACTAACACCATCTCCGAAAGGACCGATGCGAGATCCCACGTGACCCGTGTCACCTAGGAGTTCCATCGGGTGTGTCCAAAATGATTTCCAAGCCTAATGGTACATTCGGCGCAAACCATGCACCTATCTTGCATCAAGATTAGCACTATCTCCAAATGGACCCAAACGAGCTTTCACTCGAGCCTCCTAACCTAGGAGTACCATCAGGTGCGTCCAAAGCGATTTTTGAGCCTATGGTACATTTGGCACAAACCTTGCAACAATCATGCCTCAAGATTAGCACTGTCTCCAAACGGACCGTAACGAGCTTCCACTGGAGCCTCATCACCTAGGAGTTCCATCGGTTGTGTCCAAAATGATTTTTGAGCCTATTGTATGTTTGGCACAAACCTTCTAGCTATCTTACACTTACAGTAAAACCATCTCCAAATGGACTGATGCGAGATTCCACATGATCCGCGATACCTAGGAGTTCCATCGGGTGTGTTCAAAATGATTTCCCAGCATAATGGTACATTGGCACAAACTGTGCACCTATCTTGCATCAAGATTAGCACTATCTCCAAATAGACTAAAACGAGCTTTCACTCGAACCTCGTCACCTAGGAGTACCATCAATGGCGTCAAAAGCAAGTTTTGAGCCTGTGGTACATTTGGCACAAACCGTGCACCTATTGTGCCTCAAGATTAGCACTATCTCCAAACGAACCGAAACGAGCTTCCACTTGAGCCTCGTCACCTAGGAGTACCATCGGGTTTGTCCAAACCAAATTCTGAGCCTATGGTACATTTGGCACAAACCGTGCACCTTTCTTATCTCAAGATTAGCACTATCACCAAACAAACCAAAATGAGCTTCCATTTCAGCCTCATCACCAAGGAGTACCATCGGGTGTCTCCAAAATGATTTTTGAGCCAATGGTAAGTTTCGTGCAAACTGTGCGCCTTACACGGACACTAACACCATCTCCGAAAGGACCGATGTGAGATTCCACGTGACCCATGTCACCTAGGAGTTCCATCGGGTGTGTCCAAAATGATTTCCAAGCCTAATTGTACATTCGGTGCAAACCATGCACCTATCTTACCTTAAGATTAGCACTATCTCCAAATGGACCAAAACGAGCTTTCACTCGAGCCTCCTCACCTATGAGTATCATCAGGTGCGTCCAAAGTGATTTTTTAGCCTATGGTACCTTTGGTACAAACCGTGCACCAATCATGCCTCAAGATTAGCACTATCTCCAAACGGACCATAATGAGCTTCCACTGGAGCCTCGTCACCTAGGAGTACCATCGGGTGCGTCCAAAATGATTTTTTAGCCTATTGTATGTTTGGCACAAACCTTCCAGCTATCTTACACCAACACTAACACCGTCTCCAAATGGACCGATGCGAGATTCCACATGATCCGTGACACCTAGGAGTTCCATCGGTTGCGTTCAAAATGATTTCCAAGCCTAATTGTACATTGGCGCAAACTGTGAACCTATCTTGCATCAAGATTAGCACTATCTCCAAACGGACCGAAACGTGCTTTCACTCGAACCTCGTCACCTAGGAGTACCATCAGGTTTGTCCAAAGTAATTTTTGAGCCTATGGTACTTTTGGCACAAAACCGTGCACCTTTCATGCCTCAAGATTAGCACTATCTCCAAACGAATGGAAACGAGCTTCCACTTGAGCCTCGTCACCTAGGAGTACCATCGGGTTTGTCTAAACCAATATCTGAGCCTGTGGTATGTTTGGTGCAAACCGTGCACCTATCTTAGACTGACAATAACATCGTCTCCAAGAGATTCCACATGACCCATATCACCTAGGTACGTTCGGCGCAAACCGTGCACCTATCTTATGTCAAGATTAGCACTATCTCTAAATGGACCCAACCAACCTTCCACTTGTGCCTCATCACGTAGTAGAACCATCGGGTGCATCCAAAATGATTTTTGAGCCTATGGTATGTTTGGCGCAAACCGCGCACCTATTTTGCCACAAGATTAGCACTATGTCCAAACAGATTAAAACTGCTTCCACTTGAGCTTCGTCACCTAGGAGTACCATCGGGTGTGTCCAAAATGATTTGTTACCCTATGTTATGTTTGTCGCAAACTGTGCACCTATCCTACACCGACACTAACACAGTCTCCAAACAAGCCGATGCGAGATTCCACACCACCCATGTCACCTATGAGTTCCATCGGGTGTGTCCGAAATGATTTCCAAGAATAATGGTACATTCGACGCAAACCATGCACCTATCTTGTGTAAAGATTAGCACTATCTCCAAACGAACTAAAACGAGCTTTCACTCGAGCCTCGTCACCTAGGAGTACCATCATGTGCATCCAAAACAATTTTTGACGCTATGGTACGTTTGACGCAAACCGTGCAACTATCTTATCTCAAGATTAACACTATCACCAAATGGATTGAAATGAGCTTCCATTTGAGCCTCATCACCATGGCGTACCATTGGGTGTCTCCAAAATGATTTTTGAGCCAATTGGTAAGTTTCGTGGAAACTGTGCACCTTACAACGACACTAACACCATCTCCGAACAGACCGATGCGAGATTCCATGTGACCCATGTCACCTAGGAGTAGGGATGAAAACGGAACAGAAATATTCCGAATTGACCGTTTTCGTTTTCTATATTATAAACCATTTTTTAACATGAAAAATTGTCAATTTCAATTGGTTTCACAACCATTTTCAACCATTTTTTTACTCTTTAATTGCTAAATGTAGAAATATCCCGAACCGACCGTTTTCGTTTTTCTATATCGTAAGTCCGTTTTTGACTGTTTCCGACCATTTTCATCCTTACCTAGGAGTTCCATCAGGTGTGTCCAAAATTATTTCCAAGCCTAATGGAACGTTCGGTGCAAACCATGCACCTATCTTGCGTCAAGATTAGCACTATCTCCAAATGTACCGAAACAAGCTTTCACTCGAGCCTCCTCACCTAGGAGTATCATCGGGTGTGTCCAAAGCGATTTTTGAGCCTATGGTACATTTGGCACAAACCGTGCACCAATCATGCCTCAAGATTAGCACTATGTCCAAACGGACCGTAATGAGCTTCCACTAGAGCCTCGTCAACTAGGAGTACCATCGGGTGTGTCCAAAATGATTTTTAGCCTATTGTATGTTTGGCACAAACCTTCCAACTATCTTACACCAACACTAACACCGTCTCCAAATGGATCGATGCGAGATTCCACATCATCCGTGACACCTATGAGTTCCATTGGGTGTGTTCAAAATGATTTTTCCAAGCCTAATGGTACATTAGCGCAAACTATGCACCTATCTTGCATCAAGATTAGCACTATCTTCAAATGGACTGAAATGAGCTTTCACTTGAACCTCGTCACCTAGGAGTACCATCAGGGGCGTCCAAAGCAATTTTTGAGCCTATGGTACGTTTGGCACAAACCGTGCACCTAGGATGCCTCAAGATTAGCACTATCTCCAAACGAACCGACACAAGCTTCCACTTGAGCCTCGTCAGCTAGCAGTACCATCGGGTTTGTCCAGTCCAATTTCTGAGCATATGGTACGTTTGGTGCAAACCGTGCACCTATCTTACAATGACAATAACATCGTCTCCAAGTGGACCGATACGAGATTCCACATGACCCATATCACCTGGGTACGTTTGGTGCAAACCGTAAACCTATCTTGTGTCAAGATTAGCACTATCTCTAAATGGACCGAACCGACCTTCCACTTGAACCTAATCACGTAGTAGAACCATCGGATGCATCCAAAATGATTTTTGAGCCTATGGTATGTTTGGCGCAAACCGCACACCGATCTTGCCACAAGATTAGCACTATCGCCAAACAGACTGAAACTGCTTCCACTTGAGCTTCGCCACCTAGGAGTACCATCGGGTGTGTCCAAAATGATTTTTGAGCCTTTGGTATGTTTGTCGCAAACTGTGCACCTATCTTACACCGACACTAACACCGTCTCCAAACGGGCCGATGCGAGATTCCACATGATCCATGTCAGCTAGGAGTTCCATCAGGTGTGTCCAAAATGATTTCCAAGCCTAATGGTACATTCGACGCAAACCGTGCACCTGTCTTGTGTAAAGATTAGCACTATCTCCAAACGAACTGAAACGAGCTTTCACTTGAGCCTCATTAGCTCGGAGTACCATCGGGTGCATCGAAAACAATTTTTAATGGTATGTTACGTTTGGTGCAAACCGTGCACCTATCTTATCTCAAGATTAGCACTATCACCAAACGGACCGAAATGAGCTTCCATTTGAGCCTCATCACCAAGGAGTTCCATCGGGTGTGTCCAAAATGATTTTTGAGCCTATTTTATGTTTGGCACAAACCTTCTAGCTATCTTACACTTACAGTAAAACCATCTCCAAATGGACTGATGCGAGATTCCACATGATCCGCGATACCTAGGAGTTCCATCGGGTGTGTTCAAAATGATTTCCCAGCATAATGGTACATTGGCACAAACTGTGCACCTATCTTGCATCAAGATTAGCACTATCTCCAAATAGACTAAAACGAGCTTTCACTCGAACCTCGTCACCTAGGAGTACCATCAATGGCGTCAAAAGCAAGTTTTGAGCCTGTGGTACATTTGGCACAAACCGTGCACCTATTGTGCCTCAAGATTAGCACTATCTCCAAACGAACCGAAACGAGCTTCCACTTGAGCCTCGTCACCTAGGAGTACCATCGGGTTTGTCCAAACCAAATTCTGAGCCTATGGTACATTTGGCACAAACCGTGCACCTTTCTTATCTCAAGATTAGCACTATCACCAAACAAACCAAAATGAGCTTCCATTTCAGCCTCATCACCAAGGAGTACCATCGGGTGTCTCCAAAATGATTTTTGAGCCAATGGTAAGTTTGGTGCAAACTGTGCGCCTTACACGGACACTAACACCATCTCCGAAAGGACCGATGTGAGATTCCACGTGACCCATGTCACCTAGGAGTTCCATCGGGTGTGTCCAAAATGATTTCCAAGCCTAATTGTACATTCGGTGCAAACCATGCACCTATCTTACCTTAAGATTAGCACTATCTCCAAATGGACCAAAACGAGCTTTCACTCGAGCCTCCTCACCTATGAGTATCATCAGGTGCGTCCAAAGTGATTTTTTAGCTTATGGTACCTTTGGTACAAACCGTGCACCAATCATGCCTCAAGATTAGCACTATCTCCAAACGGACCATAATGAGCTTCCACTGGAGCCTCGTCACCTAGGAGTACCATCGGGTGTGTCCAAAATGATTTGTTACCCTATGTTATGTTTGTCGCAAACTGTGCACCTATCCTACACCGACACTAACACAGTCTCCAAACGAGCCGATGCGAGATTCCACACCACCCATGTCACCTATGAGTTCCATCGGGTGTGTCCGAAATGATTTCCAAGAATAATGGTACATTCGACGCAAACCATGCACCTATCTTGTGTAAAGATTAGCACAATCTCCAAACGAACTAAAACGAGCTTTCACTTGAGCCTCGTCACCTAGGAGTACCATCATGTGCATCCAAAACAATTTTTGACGCTATGGTACGTTTGACGCAAACCGTGCAACTATCTTATCTCAAGATTAACACTATCACCAAATGGATTGAAATGAGCTTCCATTTGAGCCTCATCACCATGGCGTACCATTGGGTGTCTCCAAAATGATTTTTGAGCCAATTGGTAAGTTTCGTGGAAACTGTGCACCTTACAACGACACTAACACCATCTCCGAACAGACCGATGCGAGATTCCACGTGACCCATGTCACCTAGGAGTAGGGATGAAAACGGAACAGAAATATTCCGAATTGACCGTTTTCGTTTTCTATATTATAAACCGTTTTTTAACATGAAAAATTGTCAATTTCAATTGGTTTCACAACCATTTTCAACCATTTTTTTACTCTTTAATTGCTAAATGTAGAAATATCCCGAACCGACCGTTTTCGTTTTTCTATATCGTAAGTCCATTTTTGACTGTTTCCGACCATTTTCATCCTTACCTAGGAGTTCCATCAGGTGTGTCCAAAATTATTTCCAAGCCTGATGGTACGTTCGGTGCAAACCATGCACCTATCTTGCGTCAAGATTAGCACTATCTCCAAATGTACCGAAACGAGCTTTCACTCGAGCCTCCTCACCTAGGAGTATCATCGGGTGTGTCCAAAGCGATTTTTGAGCCTATGGTACATTTGGCACAAACCGTGCACCAATCATGCCTCAAGATTAGCACTATGTCCAAACGGACCATAATGAGCTTCCACTAGAGCCTCGTCACCTAGGAGTACCATCGGGTGTGTCCAAAATGATTTTTAGCCTATTGTATGTTTGGCACAAACCTTCCAACAATCTTACACCAACACTAACACCGTCTCCAAATGGACCGATGCAAGATTCCACATGATCCGTGACACCTATGAGTTCCATTGGGTGTGTTCAAAATGATTTTTCCAAGCCTAATGGTACATTAGCGCAAACTATGCACCTATCTTGCATCAAGATTAGCACTATCTTCAAATGGACTGAAATGAGCTTTCACTTGAACCTCGTCACCTAGGAGTACCATCAGGGGCGTCCAAACCAATTTTTGAGCCTATGGTACGTTTGGCACAAACCGTGCACCTAGGATGCCTCAAGATTAGCACTATCTCCAAACGAACCGACACAAGCTTCCACTTGAGCCTCGTCACCTAGCAGTACCATCGGGTTTGTCTAGTCCAATTTCTGAGCATATGGTACGTTTGGTGCAAACCGTGCACCTATCTTACAATGACAATAACATCGTCTCCAAGTGGACCGATACGAGATTCCACATGACCCATATCACCTGGGTACGTTTGGTGCAAACCGTGCACCTATCTTGTGTCAAGATTAGCACTATCTCTAAATGGACCGAACCGACCTTCCACTTGAACCTAATCACGTAGTAGAACCATTGGATGCATCCAAAATGATTTTTGAGCCTATGGTATGTTTGGCGCAAACCGCACACCGATCTTGCCACAAGATTAGCACTATCGCCAAACAGACTGAAACTGCTTCCACTTGAGCTTCGCCACCTAGGAGTACCATCGGGTGTGTCCAAAATGATTTTTGAGCCTTTGGTATGTTTGTCGCAAACTGTGCACCTATCTTACACCGACACTAACACCGTCTCCAAACGGGCCGACGCGAGATTCCACATGATCCATGTCAGCTAGGAGTTCCATCGGGTGTGTCCAAAATGATTTCCAAGCCTAATGGTACATTCGACGCAAACCGTGCACCTGTCTTGTGTAAAGATTAGCACTATCTCCAAATGAACTGAAACGAGCTTTCACTTGAGCCTCATTAGCTCGGAGTACCATCGGGTGCATCGAAAACAATTTTTAATGGTATGTTACGTTTGGTGCAAACCGTGCACCTATCTTATCTCAAGATTAGCACTATCACCAAACGGACCGAAATGAGCTTCCATTTGAGCCTCATCACCAAGGAGTTCCATCGGGTGTGTCCAAAATGATTTTTGAGCCTATTGTATGTTTGGCACAAACCTTCTAGCTATCTTACACTTACAGTAAAACCATCTCCAAATGGACTGATGCAAGATTCCACATGATCCGCGATACCTAGGAGTTCCATCGGGTGTGTTCAAAATGATTTCCCAGCATAATGGTACATTGGCACAAACTGTGCACCTATCTTGCATCAAGATTAGCACTATCTCCAAATAGACTAAAACGAGCTTTCACTCGAACCTCGTCACCAGGAGTACCATCAATGGCGTCAAAAGCAAGTTTTGAGCCTGTGGTACATTTGGCACAAACCGTGCACCTATTGTGCCTCAAGATTAGCACTATCTCCAAACGAACTGAAACGAGCTTCCACTTGAGCCTCGTCACCTAGGAGTACCATCGGGTTTGTCCAAACCAAATTCTGAGCCTATGGTACATTTGGCACAAACCGTGCACCTTTCTTATCTCAAGATTAGCACTATCACCAAACAAACCAAAATGAGCTTCCATTTCAGCCTCATCACCAAGGAGTACCATCGGGTGTCTCCAAAATGATTTTTGAGCCAATGGTAAGTTTGGTGCAAACTGTGCGCCTTACACGGACACTAACACCATCTCCAAAAGGACCGATGTGAGATTCCACGTGACCCATGTCACCTAGGAGTTCCATCGGGTGTGTCCAAAATGATTTCCAAACCTAATTGTACATTCGGTGCAAACCATGCACCTATCTTACCTTAAGATTAGCACTATCTCCAAATGGACCAAAACGAGCTTTCACTCGAGCCTCCTCACCTATGAGTATCATCAGGTGCGTCCAAAGTGATTTTTTAGCTTATGGTACCTTTGGTACAAACCGTGCACCAATCATGCCTCAAGATTAGCACTATCTCCAAACGGACCATAATGAGCTTCCACTGGAGCCTCGTCACCTAGGAGTACCATCGGGTGTGTCCAAAATGATTTGTTACCCTATGTTATGTTTGTCGCAAACTGTGCACCTATCCTACACCGACACTAACACAGTCTCCAAACGAGCCGATGCGAGATTCCACACCACCCATGTCACCTATGAGTTCCATCGGGTGTGTCCGAAATGATTTCCAAGAATAATGGTACATTCGACGCAAACCATGCACCTATCTTGTGTAAAGATTAGCACAATCTCCAAACGAACTAAAACGAGCTTTCACTTGAGCCTCGTCACCTAGGAGTACCATCATGTGCATCCAAAACAATTTTTGACGCTATGGTACGTTTGACGCAAACCGTGCAACTATCTTATCTCAAGATTAACACTATCACCAAATGGATTGAAATGAGCTTCCATTTGAGCCTCATCACCATGGCGTACCATTGGGTGTCTCCAAAATGATTTTTGAGCCAATTGGTAAGTTTCGTGGAAACTGTGCACCTTACAACGACACTAACACCATCTCCGAACAGACCGATGCGAGATTCCACGTGACCCATGTCACCTAGGAGTAGGGATGAAAACGGAACAGAAATATTCCGAATTGACCGTTTTCGTTTTCTATATTATAAACCGTTTTTTAACATGAAAAATTGTCAATTTCAATTGGTTTCACAACCATTTTCAACCATTTTTTTACTCTTTAATTGCTAAATGTAGAAATATCCCGAACCGACCGTTTTCGTTTTTCTATATCGTAAGTCCATTTTTGACTGTTTCCGACCATTTTCATCCTTACCTAGGAGTTCCATCAGGTGTGTCCAAAATTATTTCCAAGCCTAATGGTACGTTCGGTGCAAACCATGCACCTATCTTGCGTCAAGATTAGCACTATCTCCAAATGTACCGAAACGAGCTTTCACTCGAGCCTCCTCACCTAGGAGTATCATCGGGTGTGTCCAAAGCGATTTTTGAGCCTATGGTACATTTGGCACAAACCGTGCACCAATCATGCCTCAAGATTAGCACTATGTCCAAACGGACCGTAATGAGCTTCCACTAGAGCCTCGTCACCTAGGAGTACCATCGGGTGTGTCCAAAATGATTTTTAGCCTATTGTATGTTTGGCACAAACCTTCCAACAATCTTACACCAACACTAACACCGTCTCCAAATGGACCGATGCGAGATTCCACATGATCCGTGACACCTATGAGTTCCATTGGGTGTGTTCAAAATGATTTTTCCAAGCCTAATGGTACATTAGCGCAAACTATGCACCTATCTTGCATCAAGATTAGCACTATCTTCAAATGGACTGAAATGAGCTTTCACTTGAACCTCGTCACCTAGGAGTACCATCAGGGGCGTCCAAACCAATTTTTGAGCCTATGGTACGTTTGGCACAAACCGTGCACCTAGGATGCCTCAAGATTAGCACTATCTCCAAACGAACCGACACAAGCTTCCACTTGAGCCTCGTCACCTAGCAGTACCATCGGGTTTGTCCAGTCCAATTTCTGAGCATATGGTACGTTTGGTGCAAACCGTGCACCTATCTTACAATGACAATAACATCGTCTCCAAGTGGACCGATACGAGATTCCACATGACCCATATCACCTGGGTACGTTTGGTGCAAACCGTGCACCTATCTTGTGTCAAGATTAGCACTATCTCTAAATGGACCGAACCGACCTTCCACTTGAACCTAATCACGTAGTAGAACCATTGGATGCATCCAAAATGATTTTTGAGCCTATGGTATGTTTGGCGCAAACCGCACACCGATCTTGCCACAAGATTAGCACTATCGCCAAACAGACTGAAACTGCTTCCACTTGAGCTTCGCCACCTAGGAGTACCATCGGGTGTGTCCAAAATGATTTTTGAGCCTTTGGTATGTTTGTCGCAAACTGTGCACCTATCTTACACCGACACTAACACCGTCTCCAAACGGGCCGATGCGAGATTCCACATGATCCATGTCAGCTAGGAGTTCCATCGGGTGTGTCCAAAATGATTTCCAAGCCTAATGGTACATTCGACGCAAACCGTGCACCTGTCTTGTGTAAAGATTAGCACTATCTCCAAACGAACTGAAACGAGCTTTCACTTGAGCCTCATTAGCTCGGAGTACCATCGGGTGCATCGAAAACAATTTTTAATGGTATGTTACGTTTGGTGCAAACCGTGCACCTATCTTATCTCAAGATTAGCACTATCACCAAACGGACCGAAATGAGCTTCCATTTGAGCCTCATCACCAAGGAGTACCATCGGGTGTCTCCAAAATGATTTTTTAAGCCAATGGTAAGTTTATTGCAAACTGTGCACCTTACACCGACACTAACACCATCTCCGAAAGGACCGATGCAAGATTCCACGCGACCCATGTCACCTAGGAGTTCCATCGGGTGTGTCCAAAATGATTTCCAAGCCTAATGGTACATACGATGCAAACCATGCACCTATGTTGTGTAAAGATTAACACTATCTCCAAGCGAACTGAAACGGGCTTTCACTTGAGCCTCGTCACCTAGGAGTACCATCATGTGCATCCAAAACAATTTTTAACGCTATGGTACATTTGGCGCAAACCGTGCACATATCTTATCTCAAGATTACCACTATCGCAAAATGGACCAAAATGAGCTTCCATTTGAGCCTCATCACCAAGGAGTACCATCGGGTGTCTCCAAAATGATTTTTGAGCCAATGGTAAGTTTGGTGTAAATTGTACACCTTACATCGACACTAACACCATCTCTGAAAGGACCGATGCGAGATTCCACGTGACCCATGTCACCTAGGAGTTCCAGCAGGTGTGTCCAAAAAGATTTCCAAGCCTAAGGGTACATTCGACGCAAACCATGCACCAATCTTGTGTAAAGATTAGCACTATCTCCAAACGAACTGAAACGAGCTTTCACTTGAGCCTCGTCACCTAGTAGTACCATCATGTGCATCCAACTCAATTTTTAATGCTATGGTACGTTTGGCGCAAACCGTGCACCTATCCTATCTCAAGATTAGCACTGTCACCAAATGGACCGAAAAGAGCTTCCACTGGATCCTCGTCACCTGGGAGTACCATCGGGCGTGTTCAAAATTATTTTGAGCCTATTGTATGTTTGCCACAAACCTTCTAGCTATCTTACAGCGACATTAACACCGTCTCCAAATGGACCGTTGCGAGATTCCACATGATCCGTGACACCTGGGAGTTCCATCGGGTGTGTTCAAAAGGATTTCCAAGCCAAATTGTACATTGGCGCAAACTATGCACCTATCTTGCATCAAGATTAGCACTATCTCCAAACGGACTAAAACGAGCTTTCACTCGAACCTTGTCACCTAGGAGTACCATCAGGTTTGTCCAAAGTAATTTTTGAGCCTTTGGTACGTTTGGCACAAACCGTGCACCTGTCATGCCTCAAGATTAGCACTGTCTCCAAACAAAGGAAAACGAGCTTCCACTTGAGCCTCGTCACCTAGGAGTACCATCGTGTTTGTCCAAACCAATTTTTGAGCCTATGATACATTTGGTTCAGACCGTGCACCTATCATACACTGACAATAACATCGTCTCCAAGTGGACGGATATGAGATTCCACATGACCCAATCACCTAGGTATGTTTCACACAAACCGTGCACCTATCTTGTGTCAAGATTAGCACTATCTCTAAATGGACCGAACCGACCTTCCACTTGAGCCTCATCACATAGTAGAACCATCAGGTGCATCCAAAATGATTTTTTGAGCCTATGGCATGTTTGGCACAAACCGCGCATCTTTCTTGCCACAAGATTAGCACTATCTCCAAACAGACTGAAACTGCTTCCACTTGAGCTTCGTCATCTAGGAGTACCATCGGGTGTGTCCAAAATGATTTTTGAGCCTATGGTATGTTTGTCGCTAATTGTGCACCTATCCTACATCGACACTAACATCGTCTCCAAACAGGCCGATCCACGATTCCACATGACCCATGTCACCTAGGAGTTCCACCGGGTGTGTCCGAAATGATTTCCAAGCCTAATGGTACATTTGACGAAAACTATGCACCTATCTTGTGTAAAGATTAGAACTATCTCCAAATGAACTAAAATGAGCTTTCACTTGAGCCTCGTGACCTAGGAGTACCATTGGGTGCATCCAAAACAATTTTTAATGCTATGGTACGTTTGGTGGAAACCGTGCACCTATCTTATCTCAAGATTAGCACTATCACCAAACGGACCGAAATGAGCTTCCATTTGAGCCTTATCACCAAGGAGTACCATCGGGTGTCTCCCAAATAATTTTTGAGCCAATGGTAATTTTGGTGCAAACTGTGCACCTTACACCGACACTAACACCATCTCCGAAAAGGACCGATGCGGGATTCCACGTGACCCATGTCACCTAGGAGTTCCATTGGGTGTGTCCAAAATTATTTCCAAGCCTAATGGTACTTTCGGCGCAAACCATGGACCTATCTTGCGTCAAGATTAACACTATCATCAAATGGACCCAAACGAGCTTTCACTCGAGCCTCCTCAACTAGGAGTACCATCGGGTGCGTCCAAAGCGATTTTTGAGCCTATGCTACATTTGGCACAAACCTTGCACCAATCATGCCTCAAGATTAGCACTATCTCCAAATGGACCGTAACGAGCTTCCATTGGATCCTCATCACCTAGGAGTTCCATCGGGTGTGTCCAAAATGATTTTTGAGCCTATTTTATGTTTGGCACGAACCTTCCAGCTATCTTACACTTACACTAAAACCATCTCTAAATGGACTGATGCGAGATTCCACATGATCCGTGACACCTAGGAGTTCCATCGGGTGTATTCAAAATGATTTCCAAGCATAATGGTACATTGGCACAAACTGTGCACCTATCTTGCATCAAGATTAGCACTATCTCCAAATGGACTAAAACGAGCTTTCAATCGAACCTCGTCACCTAGGAGTACCATCAGGGGTGTCAAAAGCATGTTTTGAGCCTATGGTACGTTTGGCACAAACCGTGCACCTATCATGCCTCAAGATTAGCACTGTCTTCAAACGAAACAAAACGAGCTTCCACTTGAGCCTCGTCACCTAGGAGCACCATCGGGTTTGCCCAAACCAAATTCTGAGCCCATGGTACGTTTGGCGCAAATCGTGCACCTATCTTATCTCAAGATTAGCACTATCACCAAACGAACCGAAATGAGCTTCCATTTGAGCCTCATCACCAAGGAGTACCATCAGGTGTCTCCAAAATGATTTTTGAGCTAATGGTAAGTTTGGTGCAAACTGTGCACCTTACACCGACATTAACACCATCTCCAAAAGGACCGATGTGAGATTCCACGTGACCCATGTCACCTAGGAGTTCCATCGGGTGTGTCCGAAGTGATTTCCAAGCCTAATGGTACATTCAACGCAAACCATGCACCTATCTTGTGTAAAGATTAGCACTATCTCCAAACGAACTGAAACAAGCTTTAACTTGAGCCTCGTCACCTACGAGTACCATCATGTGCATCCAAAACAATTTTTAATGCTATGGTACATTTGGCGCAAACCGTGCACCTATCTTATCTCAAGATTAGCACTATCACCAAACGGACCGAAATGAGCTTCCATTTGAGCCTCATCACTAAGGAGTACCATCGAGTGTCTCCAAAATGATTTTTGAGCCAATTGGTAATTTTCATGCAAACTGTGCATCTTACAACGACACTAACACCATCTCTGAATGGACCGATGTGAGATTCCACTTGACCCATGTCACCTAGGTGTTCCATCGAGTGTGTCAAATTTGATTTCCAAGCCTAATGGTACATTCGGCGCAAACCATGCACCTATCTTACGTCAAGATTAGCACTATCTCCAAATGTACCGAAACAAGCTTTCACTCAAGCCTCCGTACCTAGGAGTACCATTAGGTGCCTCCTATTGTACATTTGGCACAAACCATGCACCAATCTTGCCCAAGATTAGCACTATCTCCAAACGGACCATAAGGAGCTTCCACTGGAGCCTCGTCACCTAGGAGTACCATCGGGCATGTTCAAAATGATTTTTGAGCCTATTGTATGTTTGGCACAAACTGTGTAGCTCTCTTACACTGACACTAACACCGTCTCCAAATGGATCGATGCGAGATTCCACATGATCCGTGACTCCTAGGAGTTCCATCGGGTGTGTTCAAAATGATTTCCAAGCCTAATGCTACATTGGCGCAAACTATGCACATATGTTTCATCAAGATTAGCACTATATCTAAACGGACTGAACCGTGCTTTCACTCGAACCTCATCACATAGGAGTACCAACAGGGGCGTCCAAAGCAATTTTTGAGCCTATGGTACGTTTGGCACAAACCGTGCTCCTATCATGCCTCAAGATTAGCACTATCTCCAAACAAAGGAAAACGAGCTTCCACTTGAGCCTCGTCACCTAGGAGTACCATCGGGTTTGTCCAAACCAATTTCTGAGCCTATGGTACGTTTGGTGCAAACCGTGCACCTATCCTACACTGACCATAACATCATCTCCAAGTGGACTGATACGACATTCCGCATGACCCAATCACCTAGGTATGTTTGGCGCAAACCGTGCACCTATCTTGTGTCAAGAATAGAACTATCTCTAAATGGACCAAACCGACCTTCCTCTTGAGCCTCATCACGTAGTAGAACCATCGGGTGCATGCAAAATGATTTTTGAGCCTATGGTATGTTTGGCAAAAACCACGCACCTATCTTGCCACAAGAGTAGCACTATCTCCAAACAGACCGAAACTCCTTCCACTCGAGCTTCGTCACCTAGGAGTACCATCGGGTGTGTCCAAAATGAATTTTGAGCCTATGGTATGTTTGTCGCAAACTATGCACCTATCCTACACCGACACTAACAACGTCTCCAAACGGGCCGATGTAAGATTCCACATGACCCATGTCACCTAGGAGTTCCACCGGGTGTGTCCAAAATGATTTCCAAGCCTAATGGTACATTCGACACAAACCATGCACCTTTCTTGTCTAAAGATTAGTACTATCTCCAAACGAACTGAAACGAGCTTTCACTTGAGCCTCGTCACCTAGGAGTACCATCATATGCATCCAAAACAATTTTTAACGCTATGGTACATTTGGCGCACACCGTACACCTATCTTATCTCAAGATTAGCACTATCACCAAACGGACCAAAATGAGCTTCCATTTGAGCCTCATCACTAAGGAGTACCATCGGGTGTCTCCAAAATGATTTTTGAGCCAATTGGTTAGTTTTGTGCAAACTGTGCATCTTACAACGACACTAACACCATCTCTGAATGGACCGATGTGAGATTCCACTTGACCCATGTCACCTAGGTGTTCCATCGGGTGTGTCCAATATGATTTCCAAGCCAAATGGTACATTCGGCACAAACCGTGCACCTATCTTCCATCAAGATTAGCACTATCTCCAAATGGACCGAAACAAGCTTTCACTCAAGGCTCCGCACCTAGGAGTACCATCGGGTGCCTCCTATGGTACATTTGGCACAAACCGTGCACCAATCTTGCCTCAAGATTAGCACTATCTCCAAACGGACCGTAAGGAGCTTCCACTGGAGCCTCGTCACCTAGGAGTACCATCGGGCGTGTTCAAAATGATTTTTAAGCCTATTGTACGTTTGGCACAAACCGTCTAGCTCTCTTACACCGACACTAACACCATCTCCAAATGGACCGATGCGAGATTCCACATGATCCGTGACTCCTAGGATTTCCATCGGGTGTGTTCAAAATGATTTCCAAGCCTAATGCTACATTACCGCAAACTGTGCACCTATGTTGCATCAAGATTAGCACTATCTCTAAATAGACTGAACCGTGCTTTCACTCAAACCTCATCACCTAGGAGTACCATCAGGGGCGTCCAAACCGTGCTCCTATCATGCCTCAAGATTAGCACTATCTCCAAACTAACCGAAACGAGCTTCCACTTGAGCCTCGTCACCTAGGAGTACCATCGGGTTTGTCCAAACCAATTTCTGAGCCTATGGTACGTTTGGTGCAAACCATGCACCTATGCTACACTGACAATAACATCCTCTCCATGTGGACCCATACGAGATTCCACATGACCCATATCACCTAGGTACGTTTGGCGCAAAGTGTGCACCTATCTTGTGTCAAGGTTAGCACTATCTCTAAATGGACCGAACCGACCTTCCACTTGAGCCTCATCACGTAGTAGAACCATCAGGTGCATCCAAAAAGATTTTTAAGCCTATGGTATGTTTGGCAAAAACCGCACACCTATCTTGCCACAAGAGTAGCACTCTCCAAACAGACCGAAACATCTTCCACTTGAGCTTCGTCACCTAGGAGTACCATCAGGTGTGTCCAAAATGATTTTTGAGCCTATGGTATGTTTGGCGCAAACTGTGCACCTATCCTACACTGACACTAACACCATCTCCAAACAGACCGATGCAAGATTCCACATGACCCATGTCACCCAAGAGTTCCATCGGGTGTGTCCGAAATGATTTCCAAGCCTAATGGTACATTTGATGCAAACCATGCACCTATCTTGTGTAAAGATTAGCACTATCTCCAAACGAACTGAAACGAGCTTTCACTTGAGCCTCGTCACCTAGGAGTACCATCATGTGCATCCAAAACAATTTTTAACGCTATGGTACGTTTGGCGCAAACCGTACACCAATCTTATCTCAAGATTAGCACTATCACCAAACGGACCGAAATGAGCTTCCATTTGAGCCTCATCACTAAGGAGTACCATCAGATGTCTCCAAAATGATTTTTGAGCCAATTAGTTAGATTCGTGCAAACTGTGCATCTTACAACGACACTAACACCATCTCCGAATGGACTGATGTGAGATTCCACATGACCCATGTTACCTAGGTGTTCCATCGGGTGTGTCCAATATGATTTCCAGGCCTAATGGTACATTCGGCGCAAACCATGCACCTATCTTGCGTCAAGATTAGCACTATCTCCAAATGGACCGAAACAATCTTTCACTCAAGCCTCCCCACCTAGGAGTACCATCGGGTGCGTCCAAAGCAAATTTTGAGCCTATGGTACATTTGGCACAAACCGTGCACCAATCTTGCCTCAAGATTAGCACTATCTCCAAACGGACCGTAACGAGCTTCCACTGGAGCCTCATCACCTCGGAGTACCATCGGGCGTGTTCAAAATGATTTTTGAGCCAATTGTATGTTGGCACAAACCATCTAGCTCTCTTACACTGACACTAACAATGTCTCCAAATGGAATGATGCGAGATTCCACATGATCCTTGACTCCAAGGAGTTCCATCGGGTGTGTTCGAATTGATTTCCAAGCCTAATGCTACATTGGCACAAACTGTGCACCTATGTTGCATCAAGATTAGCAATATCTCCAAACGGACTGAAACACGCTTTCACTCGAACCTCATCACCAAGGAGTACCATCAGGGGTGTCCAAAGCAATTTTTGAGCTTGTGGTACGTTTGGCACAAACCGTGCACCTATCATGCCTCAAGATTAGCACTATCTCCAAACGAACCAAAACGAGTTTCCACTTGAGCCTCGTCACCTAGGAGTACCATCGGGTTTGTCCAAAGCAATTTTTGAGCCTATGTTACGTTTGGTGCAAACCGTGCACCTATCCTACACTAACAATAACATCGTCTCCAAGTGGACCGATACGAGATTCCACATGACCCAATCACCTAGGTATGTTTGGCGCAAACCGTGCACCTATCTTGTGTCAAGATTAGAACTATCTCTAAATGGACCGAACCGACCTTCCTATTGTGCCTCATCACATAGTAGAACCATCGGGTGCATGCAAAATGATTTTTGAGCAACACCTAAAATTGTGATCAACCCCTTTTTTTTGAAATACTATTATATATGAAAAATATATGTCTTTTGCAAAGGTATTTATAAAATGAAACCCTGCATGTGTAAAAAGATAGCTTTATGCAAATAAACCAAGCCTTATCCTTGATTTATCCATATGCATATACTGATATCCCATTCTGTAGAGTAAGGTTGGATTTGCTGAGTACTTTGTACTCACCCTTGCTTTGTTGAACAGAGGAAGATCCGGACTTCAATCCTGACGTGGCGTACGAATAAGGTCGTGTCTGCACCCAACTAAGCCTATGGCATTGGGGTCCGTCAGATGATATGTATTAGCGAGACCTCTTGAGCCTATGCACCTATGTTGCGTCAAGATTAGCACTATCTCCAAACGGATGGAAACAAGCTTCCACTTGAGCCTTGTCACCTAGTGATACCATTAGGTGTGTCCAAAATGATTTCTGAGCCTATGGTGCAGCTAGCGCAAACCATGCACATATCTTGCTTCAAGATTAGCACTATCTCTAAATGGACTGAACCAACCTTCCACTTGAGCCTCGCAACGTAGGAGTACCATCGGGTCCGTCCAAAATGATTTTTGAGGCTATGGTATGTTCGGCACAAACTGTGCAGCTACCTTGCCTCAAGATTAGCACTATCTCTAAACGGACCAAAATAAGCTTTCACTTGAGCCTCATCACATAGTGATATGAACCCGCTAGGGTTTATGGACGATCTTTCGATGAGAGGCGTGAGATCACTCGATTTGGTGGATGGAGATGACGTTTACGGCCCGACTACAGCCTTCCAAGACCGCGCCTTAGCAACCGATACACCACCTCCAAAGGCTGTCACGATCTTGTGGAGCGCGACAACCAGCCACTAGGGCGCCCGTCCTGCAAGCAATCGATGAACTAGCAAGAACAAGGAAACAAGCACTGAATTTGCAAGATGAAATTGAAAACCTCAAACTGAATCTTATTATGAGTGGAGTTCTGAAGACAAGGAGATGGGTGGCTGGATCAGCATACGTGCCTACAAGCAAGTAGCAAAGGCTAAACTTGATCTAAACAAAACCCAAGTGTTCCTGGTGGCGGCTAAGGGGTATATGATGTGTGGAGGACGACCACAAGAGAGTTTGGGTCGTGCTCCAACCCTAGGACGCGTCCCTACTGGACTCTAAAAGATACAAGTCCATTGGGCTAACTTAATGTGGCGCAGCACCCTGGACAGAATAGACCTCTCGGTGATTTTTGGACTGTTGACGCCGTTTCTGAGCAGGTATGAGTATGAGGTTAGATCCGTATAAAAGTAGACTTTATTAGCTTTCCAACAAGTCCAGAATCACCCCAATCCGACTCCGTATGTAATAGTGGCGACCATCACAAGTTGGAGGTGTGCTGCAGTCCGAATCCAGCCTACGCGAGTCCTTTTCCCTTTTGGTCTTCTCCTTGATTCCTAATCAAAACAAGAGTGCACGTGTCTCCAAGATCTAAACAGGATGGACAAGAGCTCAAGAAGGAACTCACTTGATGATTAAGTGTTTGAGCACGAGCACGGGTAATAGGACCAGCAGGTGTTGGCGTGGACGGCGTGGATGTATGATCGGTGTTGATGTCCTCATCATCCTCCCTTTCTTGAATTTGAGTCGTCCTCGACTCAAGCTCATCTTCCTCACCCAAATAAGGCTTCAAATCTGCAATGTTAAATGTGGGACTAACCCCAAAATCTGCAGGAAGATCAAGCTTATATGCATTCTCATTTATTCGTTGCATCACTTTAAAAGGACCATCCGCTCTAGGCATCAATTTAGATTTTCTTAATTCAGGAAACCTATCCTTTCGCAAATGCAACCAAACCCAATCTCCAGGTTCAAGAATCAATTCCCTTCTACCTTTATCTACAGCAAATTTGTACTTAGCATTCATGCGCTCTATGTTTTCTTTAGTGGTTTCATGTAGTTTTAGCATCAATTCAGCACGTTGCTTAGCATCAAAATTCAACTTTTCAGAACTTGGCAATGGCATTAAATCAATAGGAGCACGTGGTAACAAGCCATAAACAATCTCAAAGGGACACATCTTCGTAGTAGAATGCAGCGAACGATTATAAGCAAACTCAATATGAGGCAAACAATCTTCCCACATCTTAATATTCTTCTTTAAAACAGTCCTTAACATAGTAGACAAAGTTCTATTCACAACTTCAGTTTGACCATCAGTTTGGAGGTGACAAGTGGTGGAAAATAAAAGCTTAGTCCCCAATTTGGCCCATAAAGTTCTCCAAAAATGGCTAAGAAATTTAGCATCACGATCAGAAACAATTGTATTTGGCACACCATGCAAGCGAACAACTTCTCGAAAGAACAAATCAGCAATATTTGTAGCATCATCAGTTTTATGACATGGTATGAATGTGCCATTTTAGAGAATCGATCCACAACCACAAAAACACTATCTCGCCCTTTCCTAGTCCGTGGCAATCCCAACACAAAATCCATAGAAATATCCTCCCAAGGAGCACTAGGAACAGGAAGAGGCATATACAAACCGTGTGGATTCAACCGGGACTTAGCCTTTTGACATGTTGTGCAGCGAGCAACAAATCTCTCCACATCTCGTCGCATCTTGGGCCAAAAGAAATGACCAGCAAGAATGTCCTCCGTCTTCTTCGCTCCAAAATGCCCCATCAAGCCACCTCCATGCGCTTCCTGCAGCAACAATAAGCGAACGGAGCTAGCTGGAATGCATAGCTTGTTAGCTCTAAACACAAACCCATCATTGAGGATGAATTTGTTCCATGTTTTCCCATCTTTACAATGCAGCAGCACTTCTTTAAAATCAGCATCATGAGCATATCGTTCTTTAATTGTTTCTAACCCAAAGATCTTGTAATCAAGTTGATTCAGCAAAGTATACCTCCTAGACAATGCATCTGCAATGATATTATCCTTCCCTTTCTTGTGTTTGATAACATAAGGAAAAGATTCAATAAATTCAACCCATTTTGCATGTCTACGATTCAGTTTTCCTTGACTACGAATATGCTTCAAAGATTCATGATCAGAATGTATAACAAATTCTTTGGGCCACAAATAATGCTGCCATGTTTCTAATGTCCGCACTAGAGCATATAATTCCTTATCATATGTAGAATAATTAAGAATAGGCCCGCTCAATTTCTCACTAAAGTATGCAACAGGTTTTCCTTCTTGTAACAAAACACCACCCAATCCAATTCCACTCGCATCACATTCAAGCTCGAAAGTCTTATTAAAATCAGGGAGTTGGAGTAGAGGTGCATGTGTTAACTTATCTTTCAGCACATGGAAGGCGTGCTCTTGTGCTTTGCCCCAAGAAAAGGACACTCCCTTCTTTGTAAGCTCATTCAATGGTGCAGCAATGGTGCTGAAGTCCTTCACAAAACGGCGATAGAAACCAGCAAGTCCTAGGAAACTCCACACTTGTGTGACCGTCGTGGGTACAGGCCATCCTTGTATAGCTTCCACCTTGGCTTTATCAACCTCAATTCCCTGTGGAGTGACAACATAGCCAAGAAACGATACTCGATCGGTGCAGAAAGTGCACTTCTCAAGGTTACCAAACAAACGTGCATCACGTAGAGCATTGAAAACAGCACGTAAGTGATCAAGGTGTTCATCAATGGATTTGCTATAAATCAGTATATCATCAAAGTAGACAACAACAAATTTCCCAATGAAAGCACGCAAAACCTCGTTCATTAATCTCATGAAAGTACTAGGTGCATTAGTTAACCCAAAAGGCATGACTAACCACTCATATAGACCGAACTTGGTTTTGAAAGCAGTTTTCCATTCATCTCCCAATTTCATATGAATCTGGTGGTACCCACTACGCAAATCAACCTTTGAAAACACAACAGCACCACTCAATTCATCAAGCATATCATCTAATCGTGGAATAGGGTGTCGATATCGAATGGTGATATTATTAATAGCCCTACAATCAACACACATGCGCCATGTTCCATCTTTCTTAGGCACTAAAATCACTGGAACAGCACAAGGACTAAGAGACTCACGCACATAACCTTTGTCTAGTAGTTATTGCACTTGTCGCTGAATTTCCTTCGTTTCCTCCGGATTTGTCCTGTATGGCGCACGGTTTGGCAAAGACGCTCCAGGGATAAGATCAATTTGGTGCTCAATCCCTCGTATTGGTGGCAGCCCCGCTGGTATCTCAATGGGAAACACATCAGAATACTCCTGCAAAATGTTAGCAATAGCAGGGGGCAAAGAACGTTGCATATCCTCAAATGAAATCAAAGCATCCTTGCATACCAAAGCATAAGCAACAGAGGTGGATGCATTGAACTCATTAATATCAGATTTTGTAGCAAGCATACAACGTCCTTTCAATGTTATCTCATCTTTGTCATCAACAACAGATTTGTCACTCTCGCTCTTTGCTTTTGCAGCCTTAGTAACATCAGATTGCATAATAGCTTCAGGAGACATAGGATGCAACACAATTTTTCGATCATGGTATAGAAACGAATATTGATTTGATCTACCATGATGCATCGAATCTCTATCAAATTGCCATGGTCTACCTAGCAGAATATTGCAAGCTTGCATAGGCACAACATCACATTCAACAATATCTTTGTATGATCCGATGGCAAAATTGATTCACACCAGTCTCGTTACCTTTGCCTTACCACTGTTGTTCAGCCATTGGATGTAGTAGGGATGGGGATGTGGTTTGGTGGTGAGGGCGAGCTTCTGTACCATGTCGCTACTTGCCAAGTTGTTGCAGCTACCTCCATCAATGATCATGCGACACGAACGCTCCTTGATGACACACTTTGTTTGGAATAAAGTGTGTCGCTGATTTTGCTCAGCCTTCTCCATTTGTGCACTAAGCACTCGCTGTACAATCAAGCTCTCATAGTGCTCCGCGTCACCTGCATTGATGTGTTCTTCTATGTGTTCCTCACTACCTGCATAGTCAGCCGCAAGCAATGCAAGTGTATCTTCATCAAAATCACTAGCAGATGAACACTCACCATCATCTTTGACAATCATAACACGCTTGTTTGGGCATTCACGCATCATATGGCCATATCCCTTGCACCGATGACATTGTATGTTGCTTGTTCTACCTGTCGATGCCACGGATGAAGTACTCGCAGCCGGCTTTTGCGCTGTCTTCACTACTGAATTGGTGGGGGCAGCTCGAGTCTTGTCACTAGATGATGGCGTAGGAGTACGTGTAGACGGAGTTGTAGATGTGCGCGGCTGCCATGAACAAGCTTTCCCTGCAGAAACATTAGTCCTTGCGCTAGCACGTCGTCCCTGCACTTCCCGTTCAGCTTTACAAGCAAGATGAAACAGTTTGGTTACGTTATTGTATTCTTTGTAAGCGAGGATATCCTGAATTTCCTGATTTAATCCACCTAAAAATCTAGCCATAGCAGGTTCCTCATCCTCCTCTAAATTACAACGCAACATACCCGTTTGTAATTCCTGATAGTATTCTTCTACACATTTAGAACCTTGTCTCAATTGCTGCAACTTATTTATCATATCACGGGCATAGTAAGATGGAACAAATCTAGCTCTCATGGCTCGTTTCAGTGCATTCCAAGTTCTAGGTATGTTATTAGGATTTTTCTTGCCATATTCGATCCACCAAACAGAAGCAAAATCTGTGAACTCACTAGTAGCAGCCCTAACACGCGTGTTCTCAGGAAATTCATGGCATGCAAACTTTTGATCAACAGCAATCTCCCAAGTAATGTATGCATCAGGGTCATATTTACCATCAAAAGGAGGTATTTTAAATTTAATCTTACTGAAAGCATCATCATTATTGTGTACCTCGCGTCGGCGGCGGCCACCCATACCTCTACAGTTGTGATGTAGGCGACGTCGATCACGAGTGTCTCGATCATCATGTTCAGTATCACCTGTGTATTCTTCATCATAACTACCATCCTCTCGATCTTCCTCCTTCTTTTCTTTTTTATGCTGGTCTTGATCATTGTTGTGGAGGTCATCAAAACGCCTCAGTAGAGCAGCAAGGCTTTTGTCCACACTAGCAATGGACTGCTCCAAACCTGCAAGCTTGTTGTTTGTGGCAATCTGAGTAGCCTCCAACTGCCCAAGTTTGTCATTTGTCACCTGCAAGTCATTATCAAGTCCCTCCGTGTGCAACTTCACTTTCCTTTCAAAATGTTGTATGATGCCCTTTGTGCGAGGCGAATGTGGAATTTGGTTATCTTCGTCGGTCCCTGACATAGTTCAAAGACAAAGACAACAAGAAGACAAGTGAAGAAATAAAAGCCCTACAACTACTAGGATGTAGCTACAGCAAGTCGCTCACTCACCACCTATTACACAAGTTCTTACCAGTTCTTACCTTGCTCGACAGGAGGGGTCATCTACCAACAAGTCTGCAGCAATGGATGAAGTGTATCGGTGCCGCAGCACGAGACCTGTCAAGCTGTAGAATATGTGGAGCTATAGGTGGGCTGAAACAAGGAACGAACTAGCACCACGTTAGTTACAAAAAGCAAGCTGAATAATCGTTCAACCGGCGGTACTGTGCTGGTCCTAGTCTAGACCGTGCTAGAGACGCGAGCCTGGACACAAAGGAGAGCACAACACACCACCCAAAGTGAACGAAGAATCTCTAAGATCAGCCCCTTTCTCTTCTTTTCTTTTGCTTCTTTCTTTTTCTTTTTTTCTTTTTTTTTCTTTTTTTTTCTTTTTCTTTTTTTTTCTTTTTTTTTGAATATTTTTTTAGGGGCACTCAAAACTGATTATATGAACAAGAACACTCCCAAAGAACAACTCAGCACACACACTTTTTCCAAAAGGGCAGGGGTATTCCGGTAAAAAAAAGATACTCAAACTTGAAAACCTACTCAAACTTGATCCGACTCAAACTTGAAAACCTATTTGGATTCGGCCAACAGAGAGGAACAGCCGATTCCTTGTCCGATTCAAACTTCAAACCCTACTTGGATTCGACCAACAGAGAGACTATATGATAGCGCGTGTTGTGATAGAACGTGACAAGAACTCAAAACTCTAAAGGACTAAAACTAAGACCAGCAACTTGACACAACCGATGCAACCGACGACTCAACAAGCCCTAACTAGGTAGCACTAGCCACGGCCCAAAAGTCTATAGGATTGTAGGAAACTAATCTACTTTTTTTTGGCTTTTTCTTTGGACTGTAGGAAAAATAAAAACAGCAAAGAACTAGAAGTCTCTCACCGATCAACCTTGCTCTGATACCAACTGATATGAACCCGCTAGGGTTTATGGACGATCTTTCGATGAGAGGCGTGAGATCACTCGATTTGGTGGATGGAGATGACGTTCACGGCCCGACTACAGCCTTCCAAGACCGCGCCTTAGCAACCGATACACCACCTCCAAAGGCTGTCACGATCTTGTGGAGCGCGACAACCAGCCACTAGGGCTCCCGTCCTGCAAGCAATCGATGAACTAGCAAGAACAAGGAAACAAGCACTGAATTTGCAAGATGAAATTGAAAACCTCAAACTGAATCTTATTATGAGTGGTGATATGAACCCGCTAGGGTGAATCCTGATCTTTCGATGAGAGAAGGTGGATAACTCGATTTGGGGATGGAGATGACGTTCACGGCCCGACTACAACCATCCAAGGATGCTGCGCCTTAGCAACCGATACACCACCTCCAACAGCCGTCGCGATCTTGTGGAACACGATCAACCAAACCACTAGGGTAATTCCTGCAAGCAATCGAGGAACAAGCAAGAACAAGTATAACAAGCAACTCAATTGCAAATATGGAAATGAAAACCAATCTGAAATCACAAAGTTGGGGTTCTGAATCGAGTAGAACGGATGGTCTAGTCGACACACGCGTCTACAAGGAAGTAGCAATGGCTAAACTTTCAACAAAACAAAACCCCATCTGTTTGTGGCGGCTCTAATCCTTATTAATACCTAGGGGAACGACCAGGGGGTGTTGGGGTCGTTCTCCAACCCTAGGACACGTCCCTAATGAACCCAACTTGATACATGGGCCATCAGCCCAAAATAGGGTGACACAGCACCAAAGGCAGAAAAGGCCCCGGCGTTGAAACGACAATTGCGGAAGCATCAGATAAGATATAGCCATGAGTCCAGATCCGTTGGAAAATAGACATGATAAGCTTTCCAAAAAGTGCTAGAACGTCCCAATCCGAGTCCTTATGCGACCGTGGTGAACATCACAAGTTGGAGCTGTCCTGGAGTCCGAATCCAGCCCCAAAACGTGTTGGATTTGATCTCTTTCTTTCCTTGGACCAAAAGTGACGTGGTGTCCAGGTGCAGGACGTTGGGAATACTTGGATTTGGTCCCCAATCAACTTCATTAACCTTCCATGCTTTCCATATGCAATCAAACCTTTCCTTGATCCATGTAAGTAATTCTGAAAATGAAAATATACACATTTTATGGTGGAGCACCAATTCATCAAATACATCAATGATAAGCCTCATATAGAATGGTTGCACCTTTGGTATAGAAGTGGTTGACATGGTCATATTTGAGCCAATGATGTCCTCATCATTCTCCCCTTCTTGACAGCAAACCGTCCTCGGTTTGACCTTTGTTGGAGGATGTGTTGTAGGTAAAAGTGAACCGTGCTCCCCTTCTTGATATTTATCCTGTTGCATTTGGGAAAAACTAGAAAAACTTTGCAAGACATCATTAGTGTTAGTGCAGCCCTCAATTTGATCATGGTATTGTGGCCCAAAAGGATATTTCAGATTAGAGCAAATATAAACTTTATGCACCAAATATTCTCCTTTGTTGTCATATTTGCCAATTGCATGAAGCGAACAATGATTAAAACTTGGCAAAATAGAATCAAATTTAAGTTTCTCTTTTAGACAATTTAGATTACACAGAATATCAAATTCAATATAACCCAAAGTATTTAAAGAGGACAACAAATTCAGTTCATCTTGTGCACATGTAATAGGATGAAAAAGCTTATCTTCAGCACATTTGTATGGTTCCAAACCAAAAGTATCACACTTATTTGCTACTTGTGGCATAGGAGTAAAAGAATCATCAACACACAACTCCTCTTTATCACAAGGAACCACGAGTAATTCATTTTGTGACAAAGGAAAATCAGTAGTGGGTTCCACTATTTGTTGCTCTTCATTAGCATGCAGAGTGGACAAATTTTGGACATTATGGGTCAAATCATTCTGGCAAGTATTCACAGATAATAGAATCTCCTTTTCAGCATTAAGAGCCAGACAAAACAATTGACCAATATGGCAATATGATTTGCTAATTAATAAGGTTCGAATTTCAGAATTGAGCCCTTTCATGAATCTACTCATAACATCTTCCATGCATTCATCCAATCCACCAAACATGATACAAATCTTAAAATTATGGTAGTATTGTTTCACAGTCTTGCTACCCTGCTTCAAGTTGTCTAATTTTGCAAGCAAATAATCAACATAATATGCAGGAACGAATGCATCTCTAAAAAGAAATTTAAAGTCTTTCCAAGATTCTGGAACTTTGATGTGCCTACAAATGTGTTTCCATTCTAGCAAAGCATATTCAATCAAAATATTAGAGGCAATACAAATCTTTTGTTTCTCAGATAGGTCATGCTCATCAAATTCATTATCTACTTTTAACTCCCAATCAATGTAAGCTTGAGGATCAAACTTACCATCATATAATGGCAAGTGTTGAATGACATCCTGAATATGAGGGTCTAGTTTCAACAGCTCAAAAATCTCCATATCACCTGCCATGATTAGTAGGAAACAAGAAACACAAAAATAATATGTATCCTCCTATCAACTACTAGGATGTGTCAGATGTAATTCTCTCAAACTCAACTTGTTAAAACAAGCCCTTACAAGTTCTTACCAAGCCAAACAGGAGGTGACGGCAACCAACAAGTCTACAACCGTGGAGTGAAGTGTATCGGTGCCGCAACAACAACACCTGTCAAGCTGTAGTCGAAATATATGGAGCTATAGGTGGGCTAAAGCAAGGAAGTACTAGAACCACGTTAGTTGCAAGCAAATTGAACAAACGCTCAACGACGTTATTATGCTGGTCCTAGGCTAGTACATGCTAGAGACGCGAGCCTGGACACAAATGAAGTCACTGAGCAGCAGCAAAGAAGGATCACAAGGACAGGAATAACAACAAAAGAAAAACTCTTCTCTTCTTCTATCTCTTTCTTTTCTTTCTTTCTTTCTGTCTTTCTTTTCTTTCTTTCTTTTCTTTCTTTCTGTCTTTTTTTTCTTCTGTTTTTTTTTCTTTCAACTAGCACAAAACTGAAATTTTGCAACAAGAAATAACAAGCTACTTACAGCAATTAAATATTTCCTTGGGAAGGGTGATTCAGTAGCAAAGTGAAACAAGTGGTTGTTTTGCAAAACCAGCAGACGCGCAAATCTCTAGGGCAATTGCGAAGCGCTCAGAATGAATTTGGGACCAAGCTCTGATCCATTGGAAAGAGGACAAGTTAACCTTTACAGATTGTATTTAAACTCCCTATTCAGACTCCTGACAAAGGAAATATGGTACTTTTGTTTTCAAGATAAAACAGGACTCCGAATCAAATTCTATCTTGATCTTGTTGGATTTCCTTTTTGTAGATGGAAATATGGATGTGGATGAAACCTCCAAGGACGTGGCTAGGATAATGGTGGTAAACAAAACAAAGGAATTTGAAAATCCACTCGGATTCCTAGAGAGAAACAAATAAACTCAAATCTGCGATGGTGACAGAAACGTGACTAGAACTCGAAACTCTAAATGACTAGACGCTAAGACCAGCAACTTGCACGACGATGCAACCGTTAATTCAATAAGCCCTAACTAAGCAGTAATAGTATTAAGCTCAAAGGGGTTTTGGGATTATGAAGAACTAATCTACTAATTTTGTTTTGGCTTTTTTCTGGACCATAGGAGATTAAAAACAGCAAAGAACTAGAAGTCTCTCACCGATCAACCTTGCTCTGATACCAACTGATATGAACCCGCTAGGGTGAATCCTGATCTTTCGATGAGAGAAGGTGGATAACTCGATTTGGGGATGGAGATGACGTTCACGGCCCGACTACAACCATCCAAGGATGCTGCGCCTTAGCAACCGATACACCACCTCCAACAGCCGTCGTGATCTTGTGGAACACGATCAACCAAACCACTAGGGTAATTCCTGCAAGCAATCGAGGAACAAGCAAGAACAAGTATAACAAGCAACTCAATTGCAAATATGGAAATGAAAACCAATCTGAAATCACAAAGTTGGGGTTCTGAATCGAGTAGAACGGATGGTCTAGTCGACACACGCGTCTACAAGGAAGTAGCAATGGCTAAACTTTCAACAAAACAAAACCCCATCTGTTTGTGGCGGCTCTAATCCTTATTAATACCTAGGGGAACGACCAGGGGGTGTTGGGGTCGTTCTCCAACCCTAGGACACGTCCCTAATGAACCCAACTTGATACATGGGCCATCAGCCCAAAATAGGGTGACACAGCACCAAAGGCAGAAAAGGCCCCGGCGTTGAAACGACGATTGCGGAAGCATCAGATAAGATATAGCCATGAGTCCAGATCCGTTGGAAAATAGACATGATAAGCTTTCCAAAAAGTGCTAGAACGTCCCAATCCGAGTCCGTATGCGACCGTGGTGAACATCACAAGTTGGAGCTGTCCTGGAGTCCGAATCCAGCCCCAAAACGTGTTGGATTTGATCTCTTTCTTTCCTTGGACCAAAAGTGACGTGGTGTCCAGGTGCAGGACGTTGGGAATACTTGGATTTGGTCCCCAATCAACTTCATTAACCTTCCATGCTTTCCATATGCAATCAAACCTTTCCTTGATCCATGTAAGTAATTCTAAAAATGAAAATATACACATTTTATGGTGGAGCACCAATTCATCAAATACATCAATGATAAGCCTCATATAGAATGGTTGCACCTTTGGTATAGAAGTGGTTGACATGGTCATATTTGAGCCAATGATGTCCTCATCAAGTGGAGTTCTGAAGACAAGGAGACGGGTGGCTGGATCAGCACACGCGCCTACAAGCAAGTAGCAAAGGCTAAACTTGATCTAAACAAAACCCAAGTGTTCCTGGTGGCGGCTAAGGGGTATATGATGTGTGGAGGACGACCACAAGAGAGTTTGGGTCGTGCTCCAACCCTAGGACGCGTCCCTACTGGACTCTAAAAGATACAAGCCCATTGGGCTAACTTAAGGTGGCGCAGCACCCTGGACAGAATAGACCTCTCGGTGATTTTTGGACTGTTGACGCCGTTTCTGAGCAGGTATGAGTATGAGGTTAGATCTGTATGAAAGTAGACTTTATTAGCTTTCCAACAAGTCCAGAATCACCCCAATCCGACTCCGTATGTAATCGTGGCGACCGTCACAAGTTGGAGGTGTGCTGCAGTCCGAATCCAGCCTACGCGAGTCCTTTTCCCTTTTGGTCTTCTCCTTGATTCCTAATCAAAACAAGAGTGCACGTGTCTCCAAGATCTAAACAGGATGGACAAGAGCTCAAGAAGGAACTCACTTGATGATTAAGTGTTCGAGCACGAGCACGGGTAATAGGACCAGCAGGTGTCGGCGTGGACGGCGTGGATGTATGATCGGTGTTGATGTCCTCATCACATAGGAGTACGCTTGGGTGTGTCCAAAATAATTTTTGAGCCAATGCTATGTTTGGCGCAAACTGTGCACCATACACCAACACTAACACCATCTCCAAATGGATCGATGCGAGATTCCACATGACCCATGTCACCTAGGAGTTCCTTTGGATGTGCCCAAAATGATTTCCAAGCCTAATGGTACATTCAGCACAAACCATGCACCTATCTTGATTCAAGATTGGTACTATCTTGAAGCGGAACAAAATGAGCTTTTACTTGAGCCTTGTCACCTAGGAGTACCATTGGGTGCGTCAAAATCGATTTACAGGCCTACGATACATTCGGTGCAAACCGTGCACCTATCTTGTATTAAATTAGCACTATCTCCAAACTGACCGAGTTGAGCTTCCACTTGAGCCTCGTCACCTAGGAGTACCATCGGGTATGTCCAAAATGATTTTTGATCCAATGGTATGTTTGGCTCAAACCACGCATCTATCTTGCTTCAAGATTAGCACTATTTCCAAACTGACAGAAACAAGCTTCCACTTGAGCTTGTTACCTAGTGGTACCATCAGGTGTGTCCAAACTGTCTTCTGAGCCTATGGTGCATCTAGTGCAAACCAATCACCTATCTTGCATCGACACTAATACTGTCTCCATAGAAAGAAGCGAGATTCCACATGACCCAAATCACCTAGGAGTTCCATCGAGTGTGCCCAAAACAATTTTTGAGCCAATGGCACGTTCGGCTCAAACCGTGCACCTATCTTGTGTCAAGATTAGCACTATCTCTAAATTGACCGAACAAACCTTCCACTTGAGCGTCGTCATGTAGGAGTACCATTAGGGGCATCCAAAATGACTTTAGAGGCTATGGTACATTTGGTGCAAACTGTGCACCTATTTTGCATCAAGATTAGCACTATCTCCAAGCGGACCAAAATGACCTGTCACTTGAGCCTTGTCATCTAGTAGTACCATCGGGTGCGTCCAAAATAATTTACTAACCTATGGTATGTTCGGCGCAAACCATGCACCTATCTTGCATCAAGATTAGCACTATCTCCAACTGGACCAAAATGAGCTTCCACTTGACTCACCTTGGAGTACAATCGGGTGCGTCCAAAATGATTTCTGAGCCGATGGTACGTTGCTGCAAACTGGGCACCTATCTTGCACCGACACTAACACTATCTCCAAATGGTAAGAAGTGAGATTCCACATGACCCACATCACCTAGGAGTTCCATTGGGTGCGTCTAAAACGATTTCTGAGCCAATGGTACGTTCAGCGCAAACCGTGCACCAACCCTGTGTCAAGATTTGCACTTTCTCTAAATGGACCGAACCGACCTTCCACTTGAGCCTCGTCACGTAGGAGTACCATTGGGTGTGTCCAAAATGATTTTTGATGCTATGGTATGTTCGGCGCAAACCGTGCACCTATCTTGCCTCACGATTAGCACTATCTCCAAATTAACCAAAATGGGCTTCCATTTGAGCCTCGTCACCTAGGAGAACCATCGGGTGCGCCCAAAATAATATTCGATCCTCGTCACCTAGGAGTACCATCGGGTACATTTGGCGCAAACCGTGCACCTATCTTGCGTCAAGATTAGCACTATCTCCAAGTAGACTGAAACGAGCTTTCACTTGAGCCTCGTCACTAAGTAGTACCATCGGGTGCGTCCAAAACGATTTACATGTCTATGGTACGTTCGGTGCAAACCGTGCACCTATCTTGCGTCATGATTAGCACTATCTCCAAATGGACCGAAGTGAGCTTCCACCTGAGCCACTCTCCTAGGAGTACCATCGGGTGCGTCCAAAAGATTTCTGAGCTGATGGTACATTTGGCGCAAACCGTGCACCTATCTTGCACCGACACTAACATTGTCTCCAAATGGAAAGAAGTTAGATTCCACATGAAACATGTCATCTAGGAGTTCCATAGGGTGTGTTCAAAATGATTTCTGAGCCTATGATATGTTCAACGCAAACAGTGCATCTATCTTGCGTCAAGATCAGCACTATCTCCAAACGGAATGAAACGATCTTTCACTTGAGCCTCGTCACCAGGAGCCACATCAAGTGTGTCCAAAATGATTTACTAGCCTATGGTATGTTCGGCGCAAACCGTGCACCTATCTTTCGTCAAGATTAGCACTATCTCCAAGCAAATCGAAATGAGTTTTTACTAGAGCCTCGTCACCTAGGAGTACCATCAGGTGTGTCTAAAATGATTTACAAGCCTATGGTATGTTTGGTGCAAACTATGCAATACTTTGCGTCAAGATTGGCACTGTCTCCAAACAGACTAAAACAACATTCCACTTGAGCCTCTCACCTAGGAGTACCATCGGGTGCATCCAAAATGATTTCTGGGCCGATGGTACGTTTGGCGCAAACTGTGCACCTATCTTGCACTAACACTAACATTGTCTCAAAACAGAAAGAAGTGAGATTCCACAACCCACGTTACCCAGGAGTTCCATCAGGTGCGTCTAAAACAATTTTCAAGCTTATGGTACATTCGATGCAAACCGTGCACCTATCTTGCACCAAGATTAGCACTATCTCCAAATGGATCGAAACGAGCTTCCGCTTGAGCTTTGTCACCTAGTGGTACCATCAAGTCTGTCCAAAAAGATTTCTGAGCCTATGGTACGTCTAGCGCAAACCATGCACCAATCTTGCACAGACACTAACACTGTCTCCAAATAGAAAGAAGCGAGATTTCACATGACTCACATCACCTAGGAGTTCCATCGGGTGTGCCCAAAATAATTTTTGAGCCTATGGTATGTTTAGCGGAAACCATGCAACAATCTTGTGTCAAAATTAGCACTATCTCTAATGGACCGAACTGACCTTCCACTTGAGCCTCGTCACGTACGAGTACCATCGGGTGTGTCCAAAACGATTTTGAGTCTATGGTATATTCGGCACATACCGTACATCTCCCTTGCCTCAAGATTAGAACTATCTCCAAACGGATCGAGTTGAGCTTCCACTTGAGCCTCGTCACCTAGGAGTACCATCGGGTGTGTCCAAAACGATTTTTGAGCCAATGGTACATTTGGTCCAAACCGTGCACCTTACACCGACACTAACACCATTTCCAAATAGATAGATGCGAGATTCCGCATGTCCCATCTCACCTAGGAGTTCCATTGGATGTGTCCAAAATGATTTTCAAGCCTAATATTACATTTCCCAAACCATGCACCTATCTTGCGTCAAGCTTAGCACTATCTCCAAGCACATTGAAACGAGTTTTTACTTGAGTCTCATCACCTTTGTGTACCATTGGGTGTGTCCAAAATGATTTATAAGCCTATGGTGCATTCGGTGCAAACTGTGCACTATTTTGCGTCAAGATTAGCACTATCTCCAAATGGACCGAAATGAGCTTCCACTTGAGCCTCTCACCTAGGAGTACCATCGGGTGCGTCCAAAATGATTTCCGAGCCGATGGTACATTTGGCGCAAACCGTGCACCTATCTTGCACTAACACTAACACTGTCTTCAAACAGAAAGAAGTGAGATTCCACATGACCTACGTTACCTAGGGGTTCCGTCAGGTGCATCCGAAATAATTTCCAAGCCTATGGTATGTTCGACGCAAACCGTGCACCTATCTTGTGTTAAGATTAACACTATCTCCAAACGGACTGACACGAGCTTCCAATTGAACCTCATCAGCTAGTGGTACCATTAGGTCCATCCAAAATGATTTCTGAGCCTATGGTACATCTAGCGCAAACCATGCACCTATCTTGCACTGACACTAACACTGTCTCCAAACAAAAAGAAGCGAGATTCCACATGACCGTCGATGTAGGATCCACAGGGTTCCCTAGCGATATGACTACGAGTCGTGGGCCCTGGCCTGGCCAGGACTAGTGCAAGAAGAGGTGCAGCGTCTGCTACACCGAATCCGAGTAGAATAGGCCAGACTAGCCGAATTTCCTATGGAAAGTAACTTCTGTATTTAGTTTAGGACTCCTTTGGATCCGACTCGGGTTATAACCGCACGACAGCCTTCTCTATAGATATAAAGAGAGGGCGTAGGCACCCTTGTAATGAGAGACAAGACAATCAATCCAATGCAAAGGCTAACGCCAACTGGACATAAAGGCTATTACTTGATTACAATCGAGGCTCTAAACCAGGATAAATCGACTGTCTCTGCGTTCACCATCAAGCTCTAGCATACGTCGAAGCCCAAACAACTATCCCGAGTACCCCCGTGATGGGCTAACAGTGGTCAAACACTGACAACTGGCACGCCAGGTAGGGGCTTTCGGTGCAATCGCGATCAAGAACTCTACGGATTCTAATGGCATGATCTTCTCGATGGGATCAATCTTCATCTTCGGACCGTGGGTTTGCAGGCAGACGATGAGGGCAACCTCTGAGGATGCCTCATCGAAGCTCAAGAAGCCCACGAGGAATTCACTCTTCCAACAGGGTCAGCCAAAGATATCATCAAAAGGTTCTCATGCCTTATAGTGTCCGAATCGACTCAAGCTTTGATAACAACCAGACTTGACTTAGTGTCACAGTTGGATTCCTCTTCGGAGTCCAATTTAGGTTCCTTTAGAGACAAGCCGAGTTCTTTTCCAATTGGACTCCGGAACATGGCATCAACTCTTCAAGAGATCAATTCAAATGTATTTTAGGGGTTCCTCCAGGAAGTTAGGTCGCCTCCTAACCGGACTCAACAACATGGCGAGGGCTTATCAAGAATTACTCCAAAAAGTAGCCAGTCTAGTATGGAGGTTACGTCTTACAGGAGCACAGGAAGGCCTTATATTAACCGTAACATCTCAAGATTGCCTAGTCCACTGGCCGGGTACTTTTTCTAGAGCAGCAATACTCGACTAGTTGATGAAGCTATCACTCTACCATACCAAGAAGGTAGTGTGTTCTATGATGCCGATGCTCTAACTGAAGTCATCAGCAGTTCCAGCATGGTAGGGGTGGTGCCAGCCCAAGACTCCTCATGATTCGATGGCCACCACCGATGCCACCAACTGCACCTGACGTCAGGTCTTCAGATGAATCAGAATCAAACATATCACCCAATGCTCCTGAGCATGATGGTGAGTTTGAGGACCAAAAATGAGCTAGAGAAAGAAGGAACAAACTAAAAGAAGGTCGCAGACGCCGTGCTAGGCAACGAAAAGAAGTGTGGGACACATACGAAGTAGAGCTGGCCAAATACAACAAGAGGAAATCAAGAGAGAAGGTAAAGAGAGGCACGCGGCCAGAGCACATAGAGCTCCTTATGACAAGATACGAGAGGCGCTAGAACTCAAAGCGATCTCGCATCCCAATGAGGAACAAGTACAACTCCAAGAAGTTCTCCGGACAACGGCCCTAAAGGCACATGATGGAAGAACTCGTTCCAAGCTATCCGCTAGGACAGCATCACATGGACAAGAAGCACAAAGCCAAAGGAGGTCTGCCTTTGAAAGGCTAGGACCAAACAGGAGGCAGAATCGAGAGAAAAAAAGAAACCACGCCCAAAGTATCAAGTCGAGCATCTAAGAGAAGAAAGGAGTAGTGAGCATCTTACCACTCATCCCCACGGTTTCTTCCTAGGCTAAATGATAGCCGGCAAGAAGAGGGCTGAGTCAGAACACCGAGAAGCCGAAATGCATGATAGGTTTCCCTGTTTTTTGAGGCGACTTGCTTTAGTACGACTGCCTCACAAGTTCAAGCCGTCAAACCACTCTAACTATGATGGGCGGACCGAACCAAGGCAGTGACGCAGAATCTACTCGCAATCAATTGAACTCGCCGGTGGAGACGACGATATCAAGGCATTGTTCTTTCCCATGGCCCTAGAAACCATGCCCCTCCAATGGTTTGACAAATTGAACCTGGGGTCAATTAGAGGGTAGGAGGATTTGCAAAGAGCTTTCTGCGAAAATTTCACAAGCATCATTACACATCCCATCACGCATGTAGAGCTAAAAGGACTCAAGCAGAAGGGAGGCTAAAGCCTTAGGGATTATTATTGATGTTTTGGAGAATTACGAGCCCAAGTACATGACATCACCAAATGAGAAGTGATCGAAGCCTTTTTTCATGGGATCATGGCTAAATGGCAATTTTAGGATTTTTGCAAAGAGAACCCAAGGAATAGTGAAGAATTCAGATGTGCAGTAGAAAAGATGATCATGGCAGAAGAAAATACAAGGGAAAGATTCCTAGACAAAAACACCCGAGAAAACAATAGAGACAGCTCGGATAGGAGAAATTTTTTGAACATCGGACATCCAGACAGGAAGCATGGACCAGACAACACCATCGCAATGGCTAACAAGACAAAAGATTTTCAAAATTCAGGAGATTTGAAGGCATTGAGAATATGCATTGTATATGACACCCGCAAGGAAACCACACAACAGGAGATTGTTGAATCTTCATTGATCGATACGTAAGAAAAGGAAAAAATAAGGATAAAGAAGAGGATAACAAGAAGAAAGATGAAGACAACCCGAAAGACAAAGGTTTCCAATAGTCAAAGGGAATAGTTGCTATAATCTTCTCTGGAGTTCCAAGTTCTAGAAGCAAGCACCAAGACAAGCTGGCTCTTCGCAGCATCATGGCAGCGGAACTAGCCGTCCCAAGATACCTGAATTGGTCACAATACCCAATCCACTTTTCAAGAGAAGATCAATGGACTAGCATTGGGAATGCTGGCCTATATCCACTAGTCTTAGATCCAACTATAGCAGGGACGACAGTCACCAAGGTTCTGATCGATGGAGGAGTTGGACTCAACAACATATTTTTAGAAATGCTAGGAAGATGGGGTTAGATTTTGCCGGGTTGATTACCCCAACAAGAGTACCATTCTATGGAATAGTACCTAGCAAGGCCGCTATGCCACTCGAACAAATCACTCTACTAGTTACATTTGAAACACCGACCAATTATCAAACCAAATTCATTCAGTTTGAAGTTGCAGACTTTGAGACATCATATCATGCCATCCTTGCCAAGATGTCAGGGCCTCACGGAATACTCTACCTCCAGGGCGACTTGAAGTGTGCTTTTGATTGTGACATTCAAGCAATCCAAATCGTAGCCAAAGCACAGACAACCGATAGTAGAGAAGAAATTACCACCGTTGATGTACGAATGAACCCGGAAGAACTAGAGATCCCAACTAAGAAGCCTTACATCCTTGCACCACAAAAAGAAGCCGATGTGAAGAAAATTGACCTGGGCACTGGTGATCCTGAGAAGATGGCGACCATTAGTGCTTACCTGTCGGCTAAATAGGAATTTGTGCTCACCAACTTTCTTTAGGACAACAAAGATATCTTCGCTTGGAAGCCGACTAACATGCCAGGTGTCCCAAGAAAGTTGGCTAAGCATAGAATTGACATCAATAGAAACTCCAAACCAGTCAAACAACAGTTAAGAAGTTTCACCAGACAAGAAGGTAGCAATCAAGAAATTACAAAACTAATGGCAGCTAGATTTATAAGAGAAATTCTTCATCCAGATTAGCTAGCAAATCCCATTCTAGTACCAAAAAAGAACATGACAGAATGGCGCATGTGCACTAACTACATAGATCTCAACAAACATTGCCCAAAGGACCTATTCAGGTTACCACGAATTGATCAAATTATTGATTCAACGGCAGGATCCACCCTACTATCTTTTCTCAATTGTTATTCAGATATCATCATATCGCACTAAAGGAAGAAGACCAGAGCAAGACATCTTTCATCACACCGTTTGGTGCCTATTGTTATAAAACCATGTTCTTTGGACTCAAGAACACCGGCGCCACCTATCAAAGAGTTATTCAAACATGCCTCGGTGAATAGATTGGTGACAATGTAGAAGCTTATGTCGAGGACATAGTAGTAAAGACAAAGAACCCAGACATGCTAATTGAAGACTTGAAGCAAACTTTTGAAAACCTAAATAAATGGAAGTGGAAATTGAACCCAAACAAGTGTGTTTTCAGGGTACCATTAGGACAACTACTCGGATTCTTAGTTAGTAATCGAGGGATAGAAGCAAGTACTAAGTAGATTCAAGCCATAACAGAAATGGGACCCCTGCGCTGTGTAAAAGAGGTTCAAAAACTAATAGGAAGCATGGCAGCCCTCAATCGCTTTATCTCATGATTCGGCGAAAAAGGACTCCCTTTCTTCAAGCTAATAAAAAAGACAAGCAAATTTGAGTGGATAAAGGAAGCCAAGGAGGCTTTTTTAAGCCTTAAGGTGTACCTCACCCCATCATCCATACTCACACAGTCTAAGAAGTAGAAGACATGATGTTATACATAGCGGCAACGTCTACGACGGTCAGTGCAGCAATCGTGGTAGAAAGAGAAGAAGAAGGGCATGTATACAAAGTATAGCGGCTGGTATACTATGTAAGTGAAGTTCTGACAAACTCAAAAATGTGATATTCGCATGTACAAAACTACTCTATGTCCTCCTGATTACTTCCCGCAAGCTACGGCACTACTTCGAAGACCATAAGATTACCGTGATAACATATTTCCCTCTTGGAGACATCCTGCACAATAGAGATGTGACAGGACGCATATCAAAGTGGGCAGTAGAATTCAGATCTATAAATATTGATTTCTCTCCACGAAAAGCAATAAAATCATAAGCACTCGTAGACTTCATGGCTGAATGGATAGAAATCCAACAACCTGCGCTAGATGCCATCCTTGACCATTGGAAGTTGTACTTTGACGGATCACTCAAGTTAGGCGGAGCTGGCGCAGGTATTCTTTTCATATCCCTAGAAGGGAAATAACTTAAATACGTACTCCAGATACTGTGGCCATCCACAAACAAAAAAGCAGAGTATGAAGCACTCATCTGTGACTACGGATTGTGACTTCTCTTAGAATCAAACGACTACTTGTCTTTGGTGATTCAGCTGTAGTCATCAATCAAGTCAACAAAGATTGGGACTGTACCAGGGACAACATGGACGCCTACTGTGCTAAATTATGAAAACTAGAGAAAATTTTCTAAGGACTAGAAATCCTACATGTTCTATGAGATTCAAACATAGCAGCAAATGTTCTCGCCAAGCTAGGATCGGATAGGGTGAAGGTCCCACCAGGTGTGTTTGTAGAGGAGTTGCCGTCACCCTCCATAAAACAACCCGGTGAGATAACCTCTGAGCCACCAGCACCAACAACCCAGATCATGGTAGTCACCAGATCATGGACTTACACTTCATCGGTTACATCAGAGAAAACAAGTTACCATCTAATAAGGAAGAAACCACCAGGATAATCAGGAGAAGAAAGAACTATGTCCTTGTAGGGGATAGCCTATACAGAAAAGTCGCGTCATCAGAAGTACTTCTTAAGTGTGTCTCAAGAGAGAAAGAAAAAGAAATCCTAGACAAAATCCACTCAGGTTGCTGCAGCAACCATGTAGCCTCAAGGACACTGGTGGGCAAAACTTTTTGTATCAGGTTCTATTGGCAATGATGCAGCCTCAAGGACACTGCGGCAACCATGCAACCTTGAAAGACATAGAAGAACTGGTCAAACAGTGTAAAGGATGCCAAGGCAAACTCACGTTCCAGCACACGACCTAATTTGCATCCCTCCTGCCTAGCCGTTCGCATGCTGGGGGCTGGATCGAGTAGGACCACTCAAAAAGTCCAAAAGCAGATTTGAGTACATCTTCGTTGCAATCAAAAAATTCACCAAGTGGATCGAATACAAGCCGCTCGTGAAGTACAGTGCAGCAAAAGCAGTTGAGTTCATCCAAGACATCATGCACCACTTTGGAATACCCAACCGCGTCATCACAGATTTGGGTTCCCCTTTTATAGCCATTGAGTTAAGAAATTGGGCACAGGACTGCTGCATCAGTATAGATTATGCGTCAGTCGCACACCCTGAAGCCAACAGACAAGTGAAAAGAGCCAATGGACTCATACTAGCTGGGTTGAAACCAAGATTGTATGAACTAGAAGATTATGGCTCCAATTGGATTGAAGAATTACCCATAGTCTACGGGCTACACACTCAACTAAGCAGAGCGACTAGATACCCACCTTTTTTCCTAGTATATGGATCAGAAGACGTGCTACGAGCAGACTTGATCTGACATCCCCAAAAATCGAACAATACGAGGAGGGAGAAGCATAACACACCCAAAGATTGGAACTCGACAGTATAGAAAAAGTCAAAGTAAACGCTACCCTCCAGTCAGCTCGATACCTCCAAGGTTTAAGGCGCCACTACAACAAAAGTACTCAGCAATGCTCATTTGAAGTCACAGACCTAGTACTATGAAGAATACAAAAAACTAATGGACGCCATAAACTACTCAGCCCATGGGAAGATCCTTTTATTATTGCAAAAGTCACCGAACCAGGCACATATGAGTTAGTGACTGAAGATGGAATATAAGCAAATAATACATGGCATATCAGCCAGCTAAGAAGATTCTACGCTTAAAGAACTCAAGACAGAATTTATGTAGCAAAACAGCAACATGTAATCAGGATTTACGATCAATAAAATAAAGATGATGTTCCTCGTCAATATTTGTCTCATTATGACCTATCCTGATTTGTTCTCAACCGAATGAGAGCAAAAGAGCTAAAAAGATGTTTGAGCTCGCTATCCTAAGTCTTTTCAAGCATAGATGAGAGTAAGGCTAGTTAGCTGACACTTAAACCTATCCTAGGTTGTTTTCATGGTCTGGATGAGAGCCAGAGGGAGCTTGCCCTATCCTGAGTTATTTTCACAACTAGATGAGAGCAAAAGAGCTGAAAAGATGCTTGAGCTCGCTATCCTAAGTCTTTTCAGGCTTAGATGAGAGTAAGGCTAATTAGCCAACACTCGAACCTATCCTAGGTTGTTTCCACAGCTTAGATAAGAGCTAGAGGGAGCTCGCCCTATCCCAAGTTGTTTTCACAACCAGATGAGAGCAAAAGAGCTGAAAAGATGCTTGAGCTCGCTATCTTAAGTCTTTTCAGGCTTAGATAAGAGTAAGGCTATTTTTTTGTGAAAAAGAGTAAGGCTAATTAGCCAACACTCGAACCTATCTTGGATTGTTTTCATGGCCTAGATGAGAGCCAGAGGGAGCTTGCCCTATCCTAAGTTGTTTTCTCAACCGAATGAGAGCAAAAGAGTTGAAAAGATGCTTGAGCTCACTATCCTAAGTCTTTTTAGGCTTAGATGAGAGTAAGGCTAATTAGCTGACACTCGAACCTATCCTGGGTTGTTTTCATGGCTTGGATGAGAGCCAGAGGATGCTCGCCCTATCCTGAGTTGTTTTCACAACTGGATGAGATCAAAAGAGCTAAAAAGATGCTTGAGCTCGCTATCCTAGGTCTTTTCAGGCTTAGATAAGAGTAAGGCTGACAAGCTGACACTCGAACCTATCCTAGGTTGTTTTCATGGCCTAGATGAGAGCCAGAGGGAGCTCACTCTATTCTGAGTTGTTTTCTTAACAGGATGAGGGCAAAAGAGCTGAAAAGACGCTTGAGCTCACAATTCACAAATCAAGAGCAAAAGAGTTGAAAAGATACTTGAGCTCGTTATATCTAGAACCCTTCAAACTTGGATCGAGAATAAGTCTACTCTAGGCTGAGTAAAAGCCAGGCTACAAAAGAAGCCTAAGCCCACCAAGACAACTCCTAATACGAACAAAGGCACCGATGCTCGCCAAAGTTCAAGATCAATGAACAAGACAGAAAGATGTCACAAAAAGGAAACTTTCTTACAAAACAAGGAGAAGGCCTAATTCTTAGAATTGTCGTCAGAAGAAGAAAAAGACACTCTTGAGAGCAGAGGCAATCCTTGATGATAGATCTTCAAGAACGGACTACACCACAAGAAACTACTCGAATTTAAGAAAGAACAAAAGAATTACACGACATACAGAACTACTGGATACATCGACAACCTAACAAGATGAATCTATGACTGGACAGCCCACCCTTCGATCTCCTTTATGCCAACATCAAAGCGAGGGCTAACAACAGCGTATCCAAGCCGCCGTTAGATCCTTAATGGGGACCAGCTACCCACATACTTGATGTCGTCGACATCTTCAGCAGTAAGAGCTTCCCAGTAAACTTCATCCCCGACGACGAGCGCTTCCCAGTCAACTTCGTCCTCGCTATCGCTGCTAGGGACGATCAAATCCACCTCCATCGAGGTGGCATTAACAGGAGGGACAGAGACCAGATTGACCACAGGAGCAGCCGTTGGATCCTCCTTCTGCAAAGATGGAACTGGCATTGATGTTCACATGTGGAGCCTTCTCCACCGCCGGAGCCTCATGAACACTAAAAGGCAACGATGCCGGCCACGATGATGATGATGAAGATGAAGACCCACCGCTCGATGGTGTCACTGTAACTGCTGCCCTTGAAGTGTGAGTGAGCGATGAACATGGCACCTTACAAACGTAGTGCCTTTGGATAAACTTCTTCTTCACCATTTTGGCTATGAAAAGGTAGAATGGCAAGATGAAAAAGATGAAAGTGGTGAAACCATCGTGAAAGGGCTAGTTAAATAGGACCAAATCACCTACCCAAGCAGTCCAACAGTCTCATCAAGATAAAGGGGGAGTTAAATTTTTTCTCCTCAAAATAAAGGAGTTAATTCCTTCACCAAAACCAATGTGGCGCTCTGGTTCCTGCCATTATCTGCGCAACACAACCAATGCGATAGTGACACATCTTTTCACATGGAGCAGCACAAACAGACAGATTTTAGATTCCTTCATCCAATGAGAATCCGCACAAATGCACAAGGATGAAACAACCAAAAGGTACTCTTCAATTGATCAAACAGAGGGTTACAGAATACAGGGAATAATAGTACAAGACCCAACAAAGGCAACAAGAGTAACAATACAAATAGCAATATGGAAACCGGTGGAATGCTAACTCTAAGGAGACTAGTTGCCTCAAAGCAGACCAATCGAGTCTTCTTGTTACTAGGGAGAAGACAAAACACTTGGACAATCCCAGAGTTGTTCAACCCGGATGAGAGCAAAAGAGCTGAAAAGATGCTTGAGCTCGCCCTATCCCAAGTCATTTTAGGCTTGGATGAGAGTAAGAAGGCTGACAAGCCAACACTCGACCTATCCTGGGTTGTTTTCATGGCCTGGATGAGAGCCAGATAGCGCTCGCCCTATCCTGGAGTTGTTCAATCTAGATGAGAGCAAAAGAGCTGAAAAGATGCTTGAGCTCGCCCTATCCCAAGTCTTTTCAGACTTGGATGAGATCCCAACTAATCTAGCTCCTACGCTCGACAAGACTCACAAAAAACAAGAGTATGGCTAGTTGGAGGGACATAACTCAAAGGCACCTAGATACGTCTACAACGATTAAGGTTTATATATCCAGCACATATTTAAAGAAAATTCCAAGATCTAGGAAAACAACTCGAACAAATTCACTCGAATAATTCAAGCAAAATAGTAAAGATGTATCTAAAGAGCCAGAATTTTTTTACAAGGCATCATATAAAGTATATCTTTACAAGAGGGAGGTGCCCGGGCACTACAAAGTCTAACTATCAGCTTCATCAGAAGAAGAAGGCAGCTGAATATCAAGCTTCTCGATGATGAAGTTGGCCAAATCTTCAACTTCAGGTTCAGCTTTCTCGATGGACTCTAAATAATCATCATCATCGGCTTCCTCCCTAAATTTTTCTTGAGGGACCAATTGAGCAAGAACATGGATATGAGCTAAAATGTTCTTGACACACGTCTGGACCCCATTCTTGATGAAGCTCTGGAGGCGCACATGAACCAGTGGGATGAAGTCGCCCCAGGTCCTTCCATCATCTTTAGAAGTCCGAAGAAGCTTCTCAATGGTCTTGAAAGATTTTCACAAAGTGGCAAATCATTGGTCAGATATCGCCAGCTTCTTGGACAAATCTTCAATAGTTTTCATTCCCTGCATAAGATCCTGGTCAGCACCAAGTCTAATCAGCTAGGCACGAGCAAATTCTTCAACACGAGCTTTTACCTCCTTGGCCCTATTGTGATTAGAGCGAACTGATATCTTCATATCCTCAACATTATTCAAGAGCGTCTGCTTTTCTCTATGAAGGGCTGATCAAGTCAATCAGAGAAAATCAGACAAATGAAGGACAAAGAAATAAGAAATAAGAGGAAACAAAGCATAAAAGAACTCAGAATACCATAGCACTCCTTAATGGCCTCCACCTTCAAGGCCTCCTTGATAGTAGCATCCCTCTGCTCTTCTGCCTCAATCACCTAGGCACGGAGAGCCTTTTCCTCCCTCTGGTGCATCTGATGCTCGGTCTCCATCTTGGCCCGACAGAGGTCTAGCTCCGTCTTTAGAACGCTAATTTCGGAGGACAACTTTTCTTGGTTTCAGACGAGAAAAAGAAGTTAGTATGGTACCAAGAGAAAGACTGATCAAATAAGACAAAAAGAGAGAGATAGGATGTAAGAACATAAGAAGCCTAGAAACCGAAGAAAAAGTTTAAGGAAAACTTACCTGGTGTTTTTCCCCAAAAGAAGCCGCACCAGCTGCAAGAATTCCCCAGGCCACAGTCAGCTTCGACAAGCGATGGATGGCGTCGAATTCCTACATCATGTCATCATCCAGGCGCTGACTGCTAGTAGCAAGAGCAACAGAGGGACAAACGACCGATGCGAAGATGACAAGACCAAGGCCATATCCTAGGTAGTAGAAGCCCCACCTACCTCATTAGATGGATCCGCCACCACGGTCACCGTCACCTCCAGAGTTGGTGACTCCGCGGTAGCATGATCATCGGGGGCCCCCATCTCCCTCACAGACGCCTCGCCGATCGTATGTTTTGAGTCCTAAGACTCAGTACGCAGGGACACACCAGTGGACTGAGAAGAAGCCGACTGGGGGTTGGCACAAGGTGAGGGTGAGGACCTACAAGATGATGAAGAAACTCAACAATAAAAAGATAAACAAGAAAAAGGGAAAACAGAATCAAATAACCTAATCAATATTCACTTACTTGGTTGTCTTCCTCTTCATACTAAAACCCCCAAGCCAAACTGAAGGCTTGCTAAAATATCGTCACCACCCCACATAAAGGATAGCGTGACCAGCACGGAGCCCCTAAAGAACTCAGGCTTGACAACCGCTTACTGCAAAAGGACAAGTCAAAAGAAGTGCTCAAGAATAACAGCAAGAAAACAAAAATACAATGACAACTCACTGACATGCATCGAGGGCTGCATCATCATCCTCACCCTCAAGCAACTCAACCATAGTACTATCTGAAAAAGGAAAAAGTACTCGATTAAGGGCGCAAACAAACAACAAATAAGGTAAAACATATTGATATGCTCACCTAGGAGCATGCTACCTAGAACTAGAGTACCTGGATGAGTACTCGATTGACAAGGCTTCTTGGTAGCAAAAATGCCAGTGAAAGCATCATCCACTTGTGCCCTCTTGCTAACACTATGAGGAGCTTAAGGAACTAGACGAGGAACATACTCAACGTACGGGTCAAGTGCTGCAGGAGAAACACCGGGAAGGATTGTGGTGATTTGAAACTTACTAGCTAAAGACGCTCCGGCAAGGTTCTCCCCAACTTCCACCCTAGCAGGGTTGTCATTGTTGGGGATCAGGTCAACAAAATTACACCCCAGTTCCTACGAATAAGCAGAACGACCAAAGGAGAAAGATTAAGCAAGAAAGTGTAGACAAAAAGTACCAGTAATGAAAGAAATATAAATAAAAGTACTCATAGAAGAAAACAACTCATAGAAGGAGGCGGGTTGTTGGTACAGTACTTAGGGACCGTGTGCGGGACAACACTCACTTCCTTCAAGATCTTCTGAAGGCGCTCGAGCACCTCCTCATCAGTCAACTCAAGGGCAGGGACCATACGAGAGGGGTCCTCTACCCTAGAGTACTCGAAGCCATAGTGCTCTCGCTCCTTCAGAAGTTAAACCTGGCGACGCAGAAAGCTAGTGATGATCCCGAAGCCGGTCAAGCCTTGCTGCTTCAGAGTACGTATCCTCTTAAGAAACAGCTTGATCACCTAGAGCTTGTCACTCGTAAAGAGGTTCTTTTCCCAGTGGTCATTGATCGTGGGACCAGAGCTAGAGTGAACAGCAAGGGGAGGAATCATATTGGCAGCATAGAACTAGTTGCCGCGGTAATCCCTCACAGAATCAACCAAGTCTAATCAAAGAATTGATTTTTATGACCATAGCAAAATTGGATCCCGCAGCCACCAAGAACATGGGTGTCATCACTGCGGGGTTGGGGTTTCAGACAAAAGAAGTAGTGAAAGAGAGAAAGGGAAGGAGGAATTCCAAGAAAAGTTTCGCAAAGATGAACAAAAATAGAGAGATGGAGGATAGCATTGAGAGCAAGATGGTTCAAGGTAATCTCAAAGTAACTAAGGAAGTGAAGAAGAAAAGCAAAGGCGGGAAGACAGAGTCCGGCACGAATGGAGACAAAAAGAACAATCTCACCAGAATCTAGATTTGAAACCCGGTGCTGGCTTGAGGTTTTCCAATCGGCAAACTCCTTGTCCTAGATTAGGCCATCACGGACAAGCTTGCGCAACTGATCCTCCATTGTGGTTGGAGCCGACCAGATCTTCTACACAGCCCTCATGGCCATGACTCCTAGTTCTCGATCACTGAAAGTGACGCCTCCTCGTCCACGAAGACCGTCTTGGACTTGCTCGATGACTTCTTCTTGCCCATACAAAAGCAAAGCACTAAGAACAAATGGCAATGGCGCTCAGATGACAGCGGTAATGGCGGCAGTGGTGCTCTAGGTGCTAGGGTTTCACAAAAGATAAAAGCTAGAAGGCAAAAGTAGGGTAAGAAGGAAGAAGAAGAAATGCCTCTTAAATAGAATTACAGCGGTGAAAACGTGCCACACCAGGCCTGATTAACACGGCATGGGAACACAACGGTCTATTTCCCGCCATAACTAACACGACTAAAATGACAGACGGCACGCCTTTTCACAACGGTATAGTATAATGGGTAGATTTTAGACTTATCTGTCCAGTACCATGGCAGAGTTCTTATATTACTCAAAAAAAGAACTCATTTAACAATGAGGCAAACAAGGGTTACCACACTAGGAAGACAAAGAACTCAGTTTTCATAGAAAGAACTCGAGAGTCTCAGACACAACCAGGGCATTATAGTAGGAAGAAGAAAACAGCTCATAAAACAAGATTCTTTCCATTACAAATGACTTTAAAAGATACAAGATTACATACCTTACAAGACCCAATGAACTCGGGACTACAATGAGCAAGGTAGCAACAAGGAGCCCAGAAAGAATACGGCTCTGGACATGACTATGTGCTCCTAGTTACTACACGGTAGAAGACACTCAACTCGAAAACACTGTTTTTTTCAAAGGAAGGGCGTAATGCATCCAGGACGGATATCAGCGGCACAATGGGACAACACGGACTAGGGGAGGCACGCAGGCATCAATCTACCCAAGCCCGATGTGATCCTAGATCTGATGTTGATCTACATTGGACAGCCGTAAGGTGATGTGGAAGGATCAACCCGAGACTGCTGGATGAGGAAACACATCCCACATCACAAGACTTCTTTCACCTACCGACACGCACTACCTGGTACAATGTGCTGCGAGATTAGTCTACCTCTAATCTTGATCACAAGACTTCTTCCATCTACTACAAGATTTATAAGAATTACAACTCATGCCCAAGGCTGCTCTACTTCACAAACTATCATGTCCATGACTACAGGGACTTCAGACCATATAACAAAATGCTTGATGAATCGAAGCAGCACACCAGGAGGGTATTTATAGGCCAAAGAGCGATGCACACAGACCGAGAGCACCAACAGAACAAGCCTGACAAAGGTTTCAGTGAAAAAACAAAAAGCAATAAGAGAGGACACGCGTGTGAAGGAATAGTACTCAAGGACAAGCATATTCGAAAGAATATACCAACACTGCACACTCATGACTATAGTGAATTCAATTCAACCACCAACCACCACTAACCTCAGACATAAAGTTGTCTACCTAAGAAGATGATAAAAGACCCTCTATCTGAGTTCTTGATGATCAAAAAGAACCTAGAAAGATGCTTGGGGATTGCAGGGTACAAATCCTCAGAAGAGATTTTCAATTCTTTTTCAACAATCGAAATTCAAGACCCTCCAACTTTTTGTTCCAAATAGCAAGAGGCTCGAGGGCTACACTCAGTGAGTGCCCTTTTTCTTCAAAAAAGCGTATGCCACTCAAAAGACTTCTTCAAGACATGACCACTTCAAGGCTGATTCATCAAGCAAAGCCAGAGAAACAAGGGGGTATTCGAGTTCAACCATGAAATGCTCGGGGGCTTGTCGATGCGGGACCCACAGGGTTCCCCAGTGATATGACTATTAGTCGTGGGCCCTGGCCTTGGCCATGGACTGGAGCAAGGAGAGGTGCAGCATCCGCTACAACAAATCCAAGTAGAATAGGCCAGACTAGCCGGATTCCAATGGAAAGTAACTTTTGTATTTTGTTCAGAATACCTTCTTGGATCCAACTAGGGTTGTAACCGCACAACCTACTCTATAGATATAAAGCAAGGGCGTGGGCACCCCTGTAACAAGAGACAAGATAATCAATCCAACACAAAGGCTAACGTTGACCAGACATAAAGGCTATCACTCGATTACAATCGAGGGCCCAAACCAGTAGAAATCGACTGTCTCTGTGTTCACTGTTGAGCTCTAGCATACGCCAAAGCCCGAACAACTGTCCTAGGTACCTCCGTGACAGGCAATCGGTGGTCAAACACCGATAATGAGCCACATCACCTAGGAGTTCCATTGGGTGCACCCAAAACAATTTTCGAGCCTATGGTCCGTTCGGCGGAAACCGTGCACCTATCTTGTGTCAAGATTAACACTATGGCTAAATGGACCGAACCAACCTTCCACATGAGCCTCGTCATGTAGGAGTATTATTAGGTGCGTCCAAAAGGATTTTTGAGGCTATGGTGCATTCGCCACAAACCATGCACCTACCTTGCCTCAAGATTAGCACTATCTCCAAACGGACCGAGGTGAGCTTCCACATGAGCCTCGTCACCCAGGAGTACCATCGGGTGTGTCCAAAATGATTTTTGAGCCAATGGTACGTTTGGCGCAAACTATGCAGCTTTCACCGACACTAACACCATCTCCAAATAGACCGATGCGAGATTCCACATGTCCCATGTCCCCGAGGAGTTCCATCGAGTTTGTCCAAAATGATATTGAAGCCTAATGGTACATTTAGCGAAAACCGTGCACCTATCTTGCGTCAAGATTAACACTCCCTCCAAGGAGATCGAAACAAGTTTTCACTTGAGCCTCGTCACCTTGGAGTACCATCGGGTGCATCCAAAATGATTGACAAGCCTACGGTACGTTCGGCGCAAACTATGACCTATTTTGCATCAAGATTTGAACTATCTCCAGACAAACCAAAATGAGTTTCCACTTGATCCTCTTACCTAGGAGTACCATCGGGTGCATCTAAAATGATTTCTGAGCCGATGGCATGTTGGGCGCAAACCATGCACCTATCTTGCACTCACACTAACACTGTCTCCAAACAGAAAGAAGTGAGATTCCACATGACCCACGTTACCTAGGAGTTCCATCGGTTGTGTCCAAAACGATTTCTGAGCCTATGGTACATTCGACGCAAACCGTGCACCTATCTTGCTTCTAGATTCACACTATCTCCAAACGGACCAGAACGAGCTTCCACTTGAGCCTCGACCCCTAGTGGTACTATTAGGTCCATCCAAAATGATTTATGAGCCTATGGTATCTCCAGCGCAAACCATGCACCTATATTGCACCAACACTAAAACTATCTCCAAACAGAAGGAAGCAAGATTCCACATGACCCATTGACCCATGTCACCTACGAGTTCCATTGGGTGTGCCCAAAACAATTTCTGAGCCTATGGTACGTTTAGCCGAAACCATGCACCTATTGTGTCAAGATTAGCACTATCTCTAAATAGACCAAACCGACCTTCCCCTTGTGTCTCATCACGTAGGAGTACCATCGGGTGTGTCCGAAATGACTTTTAAGGCTATGGTATGTTTAGAACAAACTGTGCACCTACCTTGCCTCAAGATTAGCACTATCTCCAAACAGACCGAGTTGAGCTTCCACTTGAGCCTCGTCACCTAGGAGTACCATCGGGTATGTCCAAAATGATTTTTGAGCAAATGGTATGTTTGGCACAAACCGTGCACCATACACAGACACTAATACCATCTCCAAATGGACCGATGCGAGATTCCACATGACCCATGTCACCTAGGAGTTCTATCAGATGTGTCCAAAATGATTGCTAAGCCTATTGGTACATTCGGCGCAAACCGTGCACCAGTTTTGCGTCAAGGTTAGCACCATCTCTAAGCGGACTGAAATGAGCTTTCACTTGAGCCTCGTCTCCTAGTAGTACCATCGGGTGCGTCCAGAATGATTTACTAGCCTATGGTACATTTAGCACAAACCATGCACCTATCTTGTGTCATGATTATCACCATCTCCAAACAGACCGAAATGAGTTTCCACTTGAGCCTCTCTCCTTGGAGTAACATCGGGTGCGTCCAAAATGATTTCTGAGCCGATGGTACATTTGGTGCAAACTGTGGTCCTATCTTGTACCAACACTAACACTGACTCCAAACGGAAAGAAGTGAGATTCCACATGACCCAAGTCATCTAGGAGTTCCATCGGGTGCGTCCAAAATGATGTCCAAGCCTATGGTATGTTCGACGCAAACCGTGCACCTATCTTGCGTCAAGATCTGCACTGTCTCAAAACCGACTGAAACGATCTTTTACTTGAACCTCGTCACCTAGGAGTACAATCAGGTGCGTCCAAAATGATTTACTAGCCTATGGTATGTTCAACGCAAACCGTGCACCTATCTTGTATCAAGATTAGCACTGTCTCTAAATAGAATGAACCAACCTTCCACTTGAGCCTCATTACGTAGGAATACCATCGGGTGCATCCAAAATGATTTTTGAGCCTATGGAACATTTGACAAAAAGCGTGCACCTATCTTGCCTCAAGATTACCACTTTATCCAAATGGACCGAAACTAGCTTCCACTTCAGCCTCGTCACCTAGAAGTACCATCAAGTGTGTCCAAAATGATTTCTGAGCCTATAGTAAGTTGGGCACAAACCGTGCAACTATCTTACACTGACACTAACAACGTCTCCAAACAGACTGATGCGAGATTCCACATGACCCATGTCACCTAGGAGTTCCATCGAGTGTGTCCAATATGATTTCCAAGCCTAAGGGTACATTCGGCGCAAACCGTGCACTCATCTTGAGTCAAGGTTAGCACTATCTCCAAATGGACCGAAACGAGCTCTCACTTGAGCCTCGTCATCTAGGAGTACCATTGGGTGTGTCCAAAATGATTCACTAGCCTATGAGCAAACCGTGCACCTGTCTTGTGTTAAGATTAGCACTATCTCCAAATGGATTGAAACAAGCTTCCACTTGACCTCTCACCTAGGAGTACCATCAGGTATGTCCAAAAGGATTTCTGAGCTGATGGTACGTTTGGCGCAAACCGTGCACCGATCTTGCACCGACACTAACACTGTCTCCAAACGGAAAGAAGTAAGATTCCGCATGACCCACGTCACCTAGGAGTTCCAACGGGTGAGTCCAAAACGATTTCTGAGCCAATGGTACATTCAACACAAACCGTGCACCAATCTTGCGTGTTAGCACTATCTGCAAATAGAACAAAGCAAGCTTCCACTTGAGCCTCGTCAACTAGTGGTACCATCAGGTGCATCCAAAATGATTTCTGATCCTATGCTATGTCAAGCACAAACTATGCACCTAGCTTGCCCCGAAACTAACACTATCTCGAAACTGAAAGAAGCGAGATTCCACATGACCCATGTCACCTAGGATTTCCATTGGGTGTGTCCAAAATAATTTCTAAGCCTGTGGTACGTTCGGCACAAACCGTGCACTATTTTGTGTCAAGATAAGCACTATCTTTAAATGGACCGAACCTACCTTCCACTTGAGGCTCATAACCTCGGAGTACCATCGGGTGCGTCCAAAATGATTTTTGAGCCTATGGTACATTTGGCGTAAACCGTGCACCTATCTTGCCTCAAGATTAGCACTACCTCCAAACGCACCGAGTTGAGCTTCCACTTGAGCCTCGTCACCTGGGAGTACCATCAGGTGTGTCTAAAATGATTTTTGAGCCAATGGTACGTTTGGTGCAAATCGTTCAAATTATACCGACACTAACACCATCTCTAAACGGAGACCCATGTCACCTAGGAGTCCCATCGGGCCTGTCCAAAATGATTGCCAAGCCTAATGGTACATTCGGCGCAAACCGTGCACCTATCTTGCGTCAAGATTAACACTATCTCCAAGCGGACCAAAGTGAGCTCCCACTAGAGCCTCTCTCTTAGGAGCACCATCGGGTGCGTCCAAAATGATTTCTGAGACGATCGTACGTTTGGCGTAAATCGTGTAGCTATCTTGCACCGAGGCTAACACTATCTCCAAAGAGAAAGAAGTGAGATTCCACACGACCCACGTCACCTAAGATTTTCATCGGGTGTGTCCAAAATGATTTCCGAGCCTATGATACGTCTAGCACAAACCGTCCAAAATGATTTCTGAGCCTATGGTACATCTAGCGCAAATCATGCACCAACACTAACACGATCTCCAAAGAGAAAGAAGTGAGATTCCACATGCCCACGGCATCTAGTAGTACCATCGGGTGCGTCCAAAACGATTTACTAGCCTACGGATGTTCGGCGCAAACTGTGCACCTATCTTGTGCAAGATTTGCACTATCTCAAAACGGACCGAAATGAGCTTATACTTGAGCTTCTCTCCTAGGAGCACCATCGGGTGCGTCCAAAACGATTTATGAGCCGATGGTAATTTTGGCGCAAACCGTGCACCTATGTTGCACTAACACTAAAACTATCTCCAAACAGAAAGAAGTGAGATTCCAACTAACCCACATCGTCTTGGAGTTCCTTCGGGTGTGCCCAAAATGATTTCCGAGCCTATGGTATGTTCGACGCAAACCATGCACCAATCTTGCATCAAGATCAGCACTATCTCCGAACGGATCGAAAGGAGCTTTCACTTGAGCCTCATAACCTAGGAGTACCATCACGTGCATCCAAAATGATTTACTAGCCTATGGTATGTTCATCGCAAACTGTGCACCTATCTTGTGTTAAGATTAGCACTATCTCTGAATGGACCGAACCGACCTTCCACTTGAGCCTCATCATGTAGGAGTACCATCGGGTGCATCCAAAATGATTTTTGAGCCTATGATATGTTTGGCACAAAGCATGCACCTATCTTGCCTCAAGATTAGCACTATCTCTAAACATACCAAAAACGGGCTTCCACTTGAGCCTCGTCACCTAGGAGTACCATCGAGTGTGTCTAAAACAATTTCTGAGCCTATGTTACATTTAGTGCAAACCATGAACCAATCATGCACTAACACTAGCATGGTCTCCATAACGAAACAAGTTACAGTCCACATGACCCACGTCATATAGGAGTTCCATCGGGTGCGTCAAAAACAATTTCCAAGCCTATGGTACGAACGGTGCAAACCATGCACCTCTCCTATGTCAAGATAAGCACTACTCTAAATGGACTGAAACCGACCTTCGACTTGAGCCTCGTCTCATAGGAGTACCATCGGATGCGTTCAAAATTATTTTTGAGCCTATGTTACGTTTGGCACAAACCATGCACCTGTCATGCTTCAAGATTAGCACTATCTCCAAACGGACTGAAACGAGCTTCCACTTGAGCCTCGTCACCTAGGAGTACCATTGGGTGTGTCCAAAATGATTTTTGAGCCTATGGTACGTTTAGCGCAACCATGCACCTATCTTACACTAACACTAACGTTGTCTCCAAATGTACCGATGCATGATTCCACATGACCCATGTCACCTAGGAGTTTCTATCGGGTGTGTCCACAATGATTTCTAAACCGCACACCTATCTTGCGTCAAGGTTAGCACTATCTCCAAACGGACCGAAATGAGCTTTCACTTGAGCCTCATCAGCCAGGAGTACCATCGGCTGCGTCCATAACGATTTGTGAGTCTAAGGTATGTTCGGCGCAAACCGTGGACCTATCTTGCGTTAGGATTAGCACTATCGCCAAACGGAGGGAAACGAGTGTTGTAACATCCTGGGTTTTCGGATAGCCAAAAATACAAACTTTTAAAAAATTTTCCTACAACTGTGTGAAACATGTAGATCTTAGGTCGGATCCGAGACTAACTTGCTAACAATTCGTTCACTCATTTAGGATTGTTTGTAGGAGTGTGCCGGAGTTCCTTAGTTGCTCTAGGGTTTTTGCGTCAGAGTGCACAATCCGCAGCAACTTCCTCTCAATCCTTCGTGACCTCTCTCACCTCCTTCAGTTTTCCCTCTGATATCTTTTGGAATTCCTACCAAGATCTTAGTGTCATAAAAGGAAAACCCTTTTTCCTTTATCACTTTTTAATTCCCTTTTAATTCCCCTTTGGGTTCTACCCAAATCTCCCTTAAAACTCTCTTTCAATCTCTTTTTCGAATCTTCGCCAAACTCCCTTCGAACTCATAAAATTTCTTGTTTCATAATTCATAAATGGGGGAAACCCTTTTTCCCTTCCAAAAAGAAATTGGAATATTCCTTTGCCTTCTCTCCTAGAACTCCTCCCAATTTCTTCTTAAAATCCTTTCATATCAATCACCATAAATGGAGAACCATTTTCCTCTCTCATGTGCCCATTTGTATATGTGTATGTACTACAATGCCCCAACCACATGCAGACAGCACTAGCACGTTCATAAAAGCTCCTATGTCCTGTTTGCTAGCTATATGAAGCACATGAGGACTAACCAAGCAGCAGCACATCATCACGATCGTGCATGCTACTGTGGTTTGCCATGGCAAGTACATGAGCACTTGAGTTCTCTAAGCCAAAGCCTTTGTACGTGTGTATGTATGTACATATATACGTATATACGTACTATGCCAACCGCAAATCCGGAGCCCAACCCCTTTCTTGGCCAGCTTTGCAGGCTGTACCAAGCTACGTGCATGCTTCCGTATCGTATACGTGTATGTACGTACAATTGCTGCAGCGATGAATACCTAAGCCCAGCTCCTATTCGGCCCAACTCCAGCACCAGTCGGTAATCAACAGCCCAGCTGTCTCCTTTTCCACTTCACGTGCGCCGCACGCACAACAGGAGGCCGCCGCCGCCCTTCTAGCTAGTTTCCTCTTCATCGCTCGCATGCACCTGTACAGCCCTATCTACGGGACCTGCTCGCCAACTGCTAAAGGAGACGCAAATAAAGGGCGTTGTCCCTTCCGTTCCATCACCCAGCCTCTCCTTGCGCTCCCCATGCGCGACAAGCACAGGAGGAAACCGACCGCCCCCTCACTTTTCCGTTTGTCAGGGAGCGGCTCTGCTTTTCTGACCGGCGCCGCTGCCTTCCGTCGAAGCCCAATCCAGAGACCATGCACCCAGCCTCGGATGCCCCAGCCCATGACCGCAGCCGTGGGTCTCGCCGAGCGGCATCCAGCGTCACAAGTTGGGGAGCGCCCGTGACCGCACGCCTCCTGTCGAAACTCCACAGATCGGCGACCTACCCCGCCCCGGATGGATGCCACGTGCTCTGGCCGTCCCATCAACGGCGTAGACAATGGCGCTCTCACCTGCAACCCTAGCTCACGCCTATAAGAGGACCAGCAGCCGCCGCGTAGCTCCTCTGCTCCTCTGCATTCCCAAATCAGCCGTCGCCACTCCATCCTCGCCCCTCCTCGCTCCTTCGCTCCGTGGGCGCCACCGTCGAGCCAGGCCACGGGCTCACCTCAACCAAGCTCTGCATGTCCGAGGAAACCACCAGTGCCACCCTGCCTCCCCGTGCTACTGCTCGTTGTGGCGCCATGCACCGCCCCGAGCTTCGCCAAGCCGATGCCGAAACCGCGTCACCACCCCGTGCAGTCCGTGGGTCGTGCCTCCGTCACAGCGGTAAGCGCGAGCCCTCCCACCGCAAGCCACCGGTCTCCAACACCACCACCGGGAATGCTGAGCCACAGCCTGCCTCATCGCGCTCCCGCCTAGCGCCGTGCCCCTTTGTTTGACGAGCAGGCCATCGCACGAGCACGACCTAGCCATGCCCCTGCTCCATTCCCGTTGCATCCGTGGATGCTGCAAGCAACGCCCTTCCTCACTGGATGACAGCATGACCACGCCAAGCCCATCTCCTCTGCTGGTGAGCCACAGCCCTCAAGGCCTTTGCTTGGGAGCTGGATGCCTATGAATGGGATTGTTCATGACCTTTCTACTTCTGCCATTGTTCATGACCGATGCCTATGAATGGGATTGTGCTGCAGCTCTGCTGCGCCTTTGCTTGGGAGCTGGATGACGACGACACCACGGCACCACCGCTTCTACTATGAGCTACTCATGACACCACCTATGTTCACCATCATTGCGACGCGCCGTGCATGGATGCCACACACCAGCCATGAGAAGGTCGCATTCGTGCTCTGCAGCTGTCCGCACGGAGCTGCCAGCCGTTCCCAAGCCCAAGCTGTCACCTTGGGCCTCACCTGCACTCCTTGCTCCGTTGAGCTACGTCCACGCTGGAGCCGCCAGTGGATGCTGTTGCCGACGGCTGTGGCCGATGAGCTTCGGTAGCAGAAGCCAACAAGGCCTCGGACTGCTACACAGTATGGGTAAGAAGAGCACCCCCTCCCTAACCAAACCGCTCATTTCGGTTTGCCGTGACCCTGACCTCTACCCGCCACGAGCCCAAGGTCGTGGCTTTCCAGAGCTGTAGAACCCGAACGCCATGATTGCAGATGTACTAGGACCTGCGGGGGCACTGCCACACCCCGCTAGAGAACAGCAGCCACCGACGGTGACCCTCGAAGCCAAGCTTGCACCATTTTACACAGCACCGTTAAGCTCTTGTCTGAGACCGGCCTTCCGCTGCCGTTTATCGCTTTGCAGGAAGGCCGCACACCACTTCTTCTTGGCATGGCCACCATGTTCAGTGGCATCGACCTCCCACTGTTGTCCGTGGCATGGCTTGCGGACCTGTCCAACAGCTGCAGCCGCTCCCCGTCCACCGGCAGCCGAACCTGCTGCCTTGCCGAACCCACCCTGCAGCTGGCCGCAGCATGCTTAGATGCTCCGCAGCGAGTCTCATCATCTTCCCAACCAAGGCCGAACTCCTCCAACCTTGTTAGCGCCAAACTCGATGTCGACAAGAACCTCTTTTTATTATCATCTACACTTATACATGATCTATCAATATCTATCTATTTGAATGCCTATGCCGAGCCTTCATGCTGGTGTATCTATTCATCAATCTCTCATGAATGCTTGGACATGTGCTACTCTGTGTCGTGTAGTCGGTTGCATGTCGGTTGTCGTTTGGCTTGTGTCATGTTCTTTGTGTGTTGGTTGTGTGTGCTTTGCTTGTTTGAGGACCGTGCTGTCGAGCCGGTCGAGAGAACGAGTGCTTGCTCGATATGACGGCGAGTCACCCTGGCATGGTCATAGTGCCAAGCATGTTCCTTCTCTCGTGTTTTAGTTGTCTCCGTTAGGTTACGGACTTGAGCTCCTATCTTCGTCCCTAGGACACGGTCATCATGGGCTCGAAGTCATATCGACATGGTCCTTATCCGCACATTTTGAAGCCTCCGTGACCAACTCTAGTGGGATAAGAATAGGAGACAAACTTTGTAAACCGACGGGTGCCAACTCGTTGGGGTGGAGCTTGTGGCCACGAGTTGCCTCGCCATGACCTTCGGGCTTGACCTCTTTTGTCCAATTCCTTGGCGTTTGTTGCTCTCTTGGTTCTATTCCTATGATTTGCGTCATGCTATGGCTAGTGGATCAAAGGGAGGTGAATCATGTGCATCTTCTCTGGCTTCTGGCTCTTTCGTGCTTGAGCCCTTGTATGCTTGTACTTATTTAGACCATAGCATTTCCTCGGTTCTTGCGGTGACAACCGCACCGCTAAGAACCTGGGGTGTCTTAGTGCATTTAGAGCACCTAGGTCTTGGTACCCTACAAGTAGCCTGGGCACTCATGTTCTTTTTGTGTGTCGCTCCCTCCCAATGCCTCGCTTCTTGCCATGGCGTGTGTGTTGGAAGAAGCAGACCACTTGTCTTCTCTCTTCCCTGTTCCACCCTCTGTTAGTTCTCATCAATCGCAATGGCGTGTGGATTAAGAGAGATCAGAACTGCATTAGCTGCTCCTTTCAGTTCCCATGATTTCCCTGTGACGTTCAGATCAGAAGCCACGAGCCATGGTGATTGCTTAAGAGCTAGGTCCTACGCCATTTTCATTAAGCCGTACAGGTCGACACGATCGACTCGGGAAGTATTGGCTAGGCTAAGGCTTAAGCTTGTGCTTAGCAAATGACTACTATTCTTCTGGCCCAAGGATTGGACATCCGCCGAGAGGGCCAATCCATTTCTCTTTGTGTTCTTTCAGCATTGTCCCGTTCGAGTCTTGCGTCTTTTTGAGAGTATTGATTGTTCTCTTGCCTTGTGTGATGCTCCCGCGAGGTAGCGTTGATCGGATCAGAACCCGTTAGAAGAAGGGAAAGCAGAGGATAGCAAACCCATGGTGTGGACTTGGCGTGGGAGATGGAGACCCGTACTGATCGACTGCACTAGCTGACAGAGACTTGTACCTCTAGTACCTCGACATCGTAGGTGTCATGGCAGCACCTTACCTTAGAGAATCCTATCAGGCATGCTATAATGTAGATGCTAGTGCTTTACTTTTATGCAAATGAACTGTGATAGGTTGCATGGTAGATTGCTTGTGAGCCATTACGTTGTTGCAACCTTTTCCCCTGCACACCTGCTGTTAGGCTAGACGCTCGCTTACTACTTGCTGCTTTGCTCTTACTCGCATTATATCTGAGATGTGATGCTGGTGAGGGAGAGACGTAATGAGATAAGGCACATGGTGCCGATAACCTGATAATAATGTGATAATGAACATGGGGAGATCTTGGCATGAGTCTTGGGTGTGTGGTGAAGGTCGAGTCGACCGAGCAGGATCTACAACGAGTCACGAGGACGAGTCTTGTCGGAGGGCGCTACCTGGGCGTTCACCATGTGAGATGCCTGTGGCAGGCAATGTGACAGGGAGAGGTCCCGGGGTAGAGTGTCTTCATGGGATGAAGCCCCAGGATGGGAGGTGCTGTGATGGCACGGGGTGTCGGGTGTCCCGTCGAGTGAGAAACGGTAACCCCTTGTGAAGATATCCTCCTTAGTCACCTTAAGGACTTATATGTCCTGTGGACTGGGTCTTAGGAAGCCTTACACTCCCATTTGCTCTAAATGGGTATGAGGTGAACGTTCGACTTTCTAGTGCGGTACCACTACTATTGGGAGGTTAGCAGATAGTGTAGGGAGGTATGGCGTCGAGCGCCCACACCCTCCTAAGACAGTGTAGTACCCGAGGGGCCAAGTACTATGTCTCACAGTCTCAGTGTGCCGGTGTACGGGGTACTCCGACACGGCCCTAGTTCTGAGTGATAGGGTGGCATCGTGTCTAGTTGGAAGGCGGCCCGTTATCAGCCTAGACGACCCGGATCATCGATGATGGTGATCTTGTGGGTAGTGTAAACCTCTGCAGAGTTTCTGGTTGATCGATCGATACATATGCTGACTTGTCGGCTATTGACCTTTCCTAAGTACAGCTTCACTTGACTAGTGAGAGGAGTCCTTCTACCTTCCCTGAATTTCTAGTGTTCCGGCCCGAGGCCGATGAGACATGGGCGAGTAGGAGTCGCCCATGCCGATGAGAGTGTGAGATGAGATGAGATGAGAGTGTGAGATGAGACTTGTGTTGGGATGGGAGAACATGTGTGTGAATGAGATGGGTTAAAACTTGATGAACGTATATTATTATTAAAATATTGATACATGCATTATAGGAAACCCGCAGCCAAATATTCTAGGATCACAGATCCCTTTTTCTCTTTTCCACTAAAGCTCATTGGTGCTGACCATGGCCTGCACACATCTGGCGGTGTGCAGATTTCCTGACTTACAGTAATAACGAAGTAGAAGGATTAGATGGTCTCATTCCTACGCTCGAGATTGGTTTTGAAGATGGAGTGTACACCCGCTGACTTTCTACGCCAACTTTGATGACTACCCATGGAGGAGCCTTCACCTGCTGATATGCTACAATGACTCTGATGAAGATGTGTGTGTTTCCGCTAGAATACAATGCAATAGGTGTAATAACCAGTGTTGTAAAACCTTGTAACTTGTAATTCTACGATGTATGACTGTGATATCATCTGATAGTTGATAATGTGATGGCTTGCCCTCGTGGACTATCACATTATAATTCTTATCTGTGGATTTTCCCTTCGAGGAAAATCAAGATCGTTTCAAGTGTCCACTTGAGCCTCGTCTCCTAGGAGTACTACTGGGTGCATCCAAAATGATTTCTGAGCCGATGGTACATTTGGCGCAAACCATGCATCTATCTTGCACCGACACTAACACTGTCTCTAAACAGAAAGAAGTGAGATTCCACATGACCCACGTCACATAGGAGTTCCATTGGGTGCGTCCAAAATGATTTCTAAGCCTATGGTATGTTCGACGCAATCCGTGCACCAATATTGCATCAAGATTAGCACTCTCTCTAAACGGACCGAAACAAGCTTCCACTTGAGCCTCGTCACATAGTTGTTCCACTAGGTGCGTCCAAAATGATTTCTGAGCCTATGGTACGTCTAGTGCAACCAACGCACCCATCTTGCACCAAAACTAACACTGTCTCCAAACAGAAAGAAGTAAGATTCCACATGACCCACGCCACATAGGAGTTCCATCGGGTGTGTCCAATACAATTTTTTAGCCCATGGTATGTTCGGCGCAAACTATATGCCTATCTTGTGTCAAGATTAGCACTATCTCTAAACGCACTGAACTGACCTTCCACTTGAGCCTCATCTCGTCGCAGTACCAATAGGTGCGTCCAAAATGGTTTTTGAGCCTATGGTACGTCTGGTGCAAACTATGCACTTATCTTACCTCAAGATTAGCACTATCTCCAAACAGATGGAAACGAGCTTCCACTTGAGCCTCGTCACCTAGGAGTACTGTTGGGTGTGTCCAAAATGATTTCTGAGCCAATGGTACCTTTGGCGCAAGCCATGCAACTTACACCAACACTAACACTATCTCTAAACAGACAGATGCAAGATTCCACATGACCCACGTCACCTTGGAGTTCTATCAGGTGTGTCAAAACAATTTATGAGCCTATGGTACGAACAGCACAACCGTGCACCTATCTTGTGTCAAGATTAGCACTACTCTAAATGGACCGAACTGACCTTCGACTTGAGCCTCGTCATGTAGGAGTACCATCAGGTGCGTTCAAAATGATTTTTTAGCCTATGGTACGTTTGGCGCAAACCATGCACCTGTCATGCCTCAAGATTAGCACTATCTCCGAATGGACCGAAACGAGCTTCCATTTGAGCCTCGTCACATAGTGGTACCGCCAGGTGCGTCCAAAATGATTTTTGAGCCTGTGGTACATCTAGTGCAAACAATGCACCCATCTTGCACCAAAACTAACACTGTCTCCAAACAGAAAGAAGTGAGATTCCACATGGCCCACGCCACATAGGTGTTCCATCGGGTGTGTCTAAAATAATTTTTGACCCTATGGTACGTTTGGCGCAAACTATATGCCTATCTTGTGTCAAGATTAGCACTATCTCTAAATAGACGAACTGACCTTCCGCTTGAGCCTCATCTCATAGGAGTAGCATGGGGTGTATCCAAAATGATTTTTGAGCCTATCGTACGTCAAGTAAAAACTATGCAGCTATCTTGCCTCAAGATTAGCACTATCTCCAAATAGACAGAAACGAGCTTCCACTTGAGCCTCGTCACCTAGGAGTACCATTGGGTGTGTCCAAAATGATTTCTGAGCTAATGGTACATTTAGCGCAAGCACCTTACACCAACACTAACACGATCTCCAAATGGACCAATGCGAGATTCCACATGACCCATGTCACCTAAGAGTTCCATTGGGTGCGTCAAAAACAATTTCCTAGCGTATGGTATGAACAGCGCAACAGTGCACCTATCTCTGTCAAGATTAGCACTATTCTAACTGGATTGAATCGACCTTCGACTTGAGCCTCATGACATAGGAATACCATCGGGTGCATTCAAAATGATTTTTGAGCCTATGGCACGTTTGGCACAAACCATGCACCTGTCATGCCTCAAGATTAGCGCTATCTCCAAACGGACCGAAACGAGCTCCACTTGAGCCTCATCACCTAGCAGTGCCATCGGGTGTGTCCAAAATGATTTCTGAGCCCATGGTACGTTTAGCGCAACCATGCACCTATCTTGCACCGACACTAACATCGTCTCCAAATGTACCGATGTGTGATTCCACATGGACCGTCACCTAGGAGTTTCCTTTGGGTGTGTCCAAAATGATTTCTAAGCCGAATGGTACATTCGGCGCAAACCGTGCACCTATCTTGCGTCAAGGTTAGCACTATCTCCAAACGGACCGAAATGAGCTTTCACTTGAGCTTCATCACCCATGAGTACCATTGGGTCTGTCTAAAACGATTTCTAAGCCTATGGTATGTTCGGCGCAAACCATGGACCTATCTTGCGTTAGGATTAGCACTATGTCCAAACGGAGGAAAATGAGTGTCCACTTGAGCCTCGTCTCCTAGGAGTACTATGTCCAAACGGAGGAAAATGATTTCTGAGCCGATGGTACATTTGGCACAAACCGTGGACCTATCTTGCACCAACACTAACAGTGTCTCTAAATAGAAAGAAGTGAGATTCCACATGACCCACGTCACCTAGGATTGCACCGGGTGCGTCCAAAATGATTTCTGAGCCTATGGTATGTTCGACGCAAACCGTGCACCTATATTGCGTCAAGATTAGCACTCTCTCTAAACGGACCGAAACAAGCTTCCACTTGAGCCTCGTCACATAGTGGTACCACCAGGTGCGTCCAAAATGATTTCTGAGCCTCTGGTACGTCTAGTGCAAATAGTGCACCCATCTTGCACCGAAACTAACACTATCTCCAAATGGAAAGGAGTGAGATCCACATGACCCACGTCACATAGGAGTTCCATCAGGTGTGTCCAATACAATTTTTGAGCCTATGGTACATTCGGCACAAACTATATGCCTATATTGTGTCAAGATTAGCACTATCTCTAAATGGACCGAACCGACCTTCCACTTGAGCCACATCTCATAGTAGTACCAGCGGGTGCGTCCAAAATGAGTTTTGAGCCTATGGTACGTCTGGTGCAAACCGTGCACCTATCTTGCTTCAAGATTGGCACTATCTCCAAACAGACCAAAACGAGCTTCCACTTGAGCCTCGTCACCTAGGAGTACCATCGTGATAAGAACCCACTGGGGTTTGATGGCCGATCTTTCAATGAGAGATCGTGACGAACTCGATTGGTGGAAAAAGATGACGTTCACGGTCTGACTACAATGGTCTAGGGACGTTGCGCCTTGGCAACCGATACACCACCTCCAATGGTTGCCGTGATCTTGCGGTGCGACAACCAGCCACTAGGGCACCCGTCCTGCAAGCAATCGAAGAACTCGTAAGAACAAGAGAACAAGTACTGAATTACTAGATGTAAATGAAGGTTTCAAACTCAATCTCCAATGACGTGGGGTTCCGAAGACAAGTAGACGGGCGGCTGATCCAGCACGCGCTTTTACAGGCAAGTAGCGAAGGCTAACTTGATCTAAACAAAACCCCCAATCTGTTCTGGCGGCTCTAGAGACATATAAGTAGATGAGAGGACGACTAAGGCAGTGTTTGGGTCGTCCTCCAGCCCTAGGATGCGTCCCTAATGGACCCAACTTCATACATGGGCCAACAGCCCAAAAATTAGATGACGCAGCACCGCAGACAGAGAAGGATGTGACAATAAAACAATGACTGCAAGCGCCTCCGACGTGATATGGATATGAGGTTGGATCCATTGGAAAGTAGACTTGATAAGCTTTCCAACAAGTGCTAGAACGTCCCAATCGGAGTCCGTATGAAGTCATGGCGGCCATCACAAGTTGGTGCTGTGCTGCAGTCCGAATCCAGCCAACGCGAGTCCGTTTCCCTTTCGGTCTTCTCCCTGATTCCTAATCAAAACAAGAGTGCATGTGTCTCTAAGATCTAAACATGACGGACAGGAGCTCAAGAAGGAACTCACTTGATGATTAAGTTGACGAACGCGAGCACGAGTAAGAGGACCTAGTATCGGTGTGGATGCATCGTTGGTGTTGAAGTCCTCATCATCCTCCCTTTCTTGCATTTGAGTCGTCCTCGACTCAAGCTCCTCTTCCTCACCCAAATATGGCTTTAAATATGCAATGTTAAATGTGGGACTAACCCCAAAATCTGCAGGAAGATTAAGCTTATATGCATTCTCATTAATTCATTGCAATACTTTAAATGGTCCATCAGCTCTAGGCATCAGTTTAGATTTTCTCAATTCAGGAAACCGCTCCTTTCTTAAATGCAACCAAACCAAATCTCCAGGTTCAAATTTTAATTCTTTGCGACCTTTATCACCAGCAAGCTTATATTTAGCATTCATACACTCTATATTTTGTTTGGTTGTCTCATGCAGTTTCAACATCAATTCAGCACGTCGCTTAGCATCAAAATTTAACTTTTCTGAAGTTGGGAAAGGCATTAAATCAATAGGAGCACGTGGCAACAAACCATAAACAATCTCAAATGGACACATCTTTGTAGTAGAATGCATTGACTGATTATAAGCAAACTCAATATGAGGTAAACAATCTTCCCACATCTTAATATTCTTCTTTAAAACAGCCCTTAACATAGTTGATAAAGTTCTATTCACAACTTCAGTTTGACCATCAGTTTGGGGATGACAAGTGGTAGAAAATAAAAGTTTAGTCCCCAATTTAGCCCATAAAGTTCTCCAAAAATGGCTAAGAAATTTAGCATCTCGATCAGAAAATTGTATTTGGCACACCATGCAAACCAACAACTTCACGAAAGAACAAATCAGCAATATGTGTCGCATCATCAGTTTTATGACAAGGTATAAAGTGTGCCATCTTAGAAAATCTATCCACAACCACAAAAACACTATCACGACCCTTCCTAGTCCTTGGCAATCCCAACACAAAATCCATAGAAATATCTTCCCAAGGAGCATTGGGAACAGGTAGAGGCATATACAAACCGTGTGATTTAACCGTGACTTAGCCTTTTGACATGTAGTGCAGCGAGCGACAAATCTCTCCATGTCTCTTCTCATCTTTGGCCAAAAGAAATGACCAGCAAGGATGTCCTCCGTCTTCTTTGCTCCGAAATGTCCCATCAAGCCACCTCCGTGCGCCTCCTGTAGCAACAACAAACGAACGGAGCTAGCTGGAATGCATAGCTTGTTAGCTCTAAACACAAAGCCATCATTTACAACAAATTTATTCCATGCTTTTGCATCTTTACATTGCAGTAACACGTCCTTAAAATCATCATCATGCACATATTGTTCTTTGATTGTTTCCAAACCAAAGATCTTATAATCAAGTTGTGTCAACAAAGTATATCGCCTAGACAAAGCATCAGCAATGATATTCTCTTTTCCTTTCTTGTGTTTGATTACATAAGGAAAAGATTCAATAAATTCAACCCACTTAGCATGTCTACGATTCAGTTTTCCTTGACTACGAATATGCTTCAACGATTCATGATCAGAATGTATAACAAATTCTTTGGGCCACAAATAATGCTGCCTTGTTTCTAATGTCCGCACAAGAGCATACAATTCTTTGTCATAAGTAGAATAATTCAGCACAGGTCCACTTAGTTTCTCACTAAAATATGCAATGGGTCTTCCTTCTTGTAATAAAACACCACCCAATCCAATTCCACTAGCATCACATTCAAGTTCGAAAGTCTTATTAAAATCAGGAAGTTGGAGAAGAGGTGCATGTGTCAGCTTATCTTTCAACATGATGAAGGCATTCTCTTGTGCTTTGCCCCAATTAAAGGGCACTCCTTTCTTTGTAAGATCATTCAATGGTGCAGCAATGGTGCTGAAATCCTTCACAAAACGGCGATAGAACCCCGCAAGTCCTAGGAAACTCCGCACCTGTGTGATAGTCTTTGGTACAGGCCATCCCTGTATAGCTTCCACCTTGGCTTGATCAACCTCAATTCCCTGTGGAGTCACAACATAGCCAAGAAAAGACACTCGATCGGTGCAAAAGGTGCACTTCTCAACGTTACCAAATAAACGTGCATCTCGTAGAGCATCAAAAACAGCACGTAAGTGAGCTAGGTGTTCATCCATAGATTTGCTATAAATCAATATATCATCAAAGTAGACTACAACAAATTTCCCAATGAAAGCACGCAAAACCTCGTTCATTAATCTCATGAAAGTACTAGGTACATTAGTTAACCCAAAAGGCATTACCAACCACTCATATAAGCCAAACTTAGTTTTGAAAGCAGTTTTCCATTCATCTCCTAATTTCATACGAATCTGGTGGTACCCACTACGCAAATCAACTTTGGAAAACACAATAGCACCACTCAATTCATCAAGCATATCATCTAAATGGGGAATAGGGTGTCGATATCGAATGGCGATGTTATTAATAGCCCTACAATCAACACACATACGCCACGTTCCATCTTTCTTAGGCACCAAAATAACCGGAACAACACAAGGACTAAGAGACTGACGCACATAACCTTTGTCAAGTAGTTCCTGCACTTGCCGCTGGATTTCTTTTGTTTCCTCTGGATTTGTCCTGTATGGCGCATGGTTTGGCAAAGATGCACTAGGAATAAGATCAATTTGGTGCTCAATCCCACGTATAGGTGGCAGCCCCGCTGGTATTTCACTTGGAAACACATCAGAATACTCCTGCAAAATGTTAGCAATAGCAGGTGGCAAAGAATGCTGCATATCGTGAAGGGAGATCAATGCATCTTTGCATACTAAAGCATAAGCAATGGAAGCTGATTCATTAAACTCATTTATATCAGATTTAGTAGCAAACAAACAAGTCCCTTTCAATTTTATCTCATTCTTGTCATCAGCCACAGATTTGTCACTTTTGTTGTTCTCATTCTGAACCTTTGCAGCCGTAGCAACATCATTTTGCGTAATAGTGTCAGGAGACATGGGATGCAACACAATTTTTCGATCATGGTATAGAAAGGAATACTGATTTGTTCTACCATGATGCATAGAATCTCTATCAAATTGCCAAGGTCTACCTAGCAGAATATTACAAGCTTGCATCGGCACAACATCACATTTGACAATATCTTTATAGGATCCAATGGAAAAATTGATTCTCACAAGTCTAGTTACCTTTGCCTTACCACTATTGTTTAGCCATTGAATGTAATAGGGATGTGGGTGTGGTTTGGTGGTAAGCGCCAGTTTTTGCACCATATCGCTGCTAGCTAAGTTGTTGCAGCTACCTCCATCAATGATCATACGGCACGAACGCTCTTTGATGACACACTTTGTTTGAAACAATGTGTGTCGCTGATTTTGCTCTGCCTTCTCCATTTGTGCACTAAGCACTCGCTGTACAATGAGGCTCTCATAGCGGTCTGCTTCACCTGCATCAATATGTTCTTCCAAGTGTCCTTCACTACCTACATGGTCAGCTGCAAGCAATGCAAGTGTATCTTCATCAAAATCACTAGCAGATGAATACTCACCATCATCTTTGATGACCATAACACGCTTGCTTGGACAATCACGAATCACATGTCCATATCCCTTGCACCGGTGACATTGAATGTCCCTTGTTCTACCTGTAGATGCCATGGAAGTAGCACTCGCAGCAGGCGTTGTGCTGTCTTTGTCGCTGAGTTTGCAGGAGTAACGCGAGGCTTATCACTGGATGATGGCATAGGAGTACGTGTAGTCGTGTGGGCTGCCACGAATTAGTCCTCCCTGCAGAAAAATTAGTCTTGGCACTGGCACGTCGCCCCTGCACTTCTCTTTCAGCTTTACAAGCAAGATGAAACAAACGGGTTATGTTAGTATAATCTTTATAAGCAAGGATGTCCTGGATTTCACGATTTAGCCTGCCCAAAAATCTAGCCATAGCAGATTCCTCTTCCTCCTCTAAGTTACAATGCAGCATACCCATTTGTAATTCCTGATAATATTCTTCTACACTTTTGGCACCTTGTCTCAATTGCTGTATCTTATTTAACATATCACGTGCATAATAAGAAGGAACAAATCTAGCCCTCATGACTCGTTTCAAAGCACCCCAAGTTCGAGGAGCTGGGCCCTTGTTTAAGGGGGTGGGAACGATGAGGACATCCTCCGCTATTACCCGCTGGCAAAGACGCAACAAAAAGGGCTAAGTGGCCTAGTTGTAGTCGGGCGGCGACCGTGTGAGCCTCTGAATAATCCCACCTTGCTTAGCTTGGGAGGAGGAAGCCACCTTAAAAGAGAGAGTCACCCTTCCCCTATCAGACTAGTCTTTTAGGGACATTGGGCCTTTCCCCGAGTGGGTGTGCATAAGAACTGTTGGGGTCCGGGCAACCTTAATTTATTGGGCCTCGGTCAACCTCACCTGGGCCGGATGTATCAACCATGCACCTATCTTACATCAAGATTAACACTATCTCCAAATGGACTGAAACAAGCTTTCACTCAAGCCTCCCCACCAAGGAGTACCATCGGGTGCGTCCAAAGCGAATTTTGAGCCTATGGTACATTTGGCACAAACCGTGCACCAATCTTGCCTCAAGATTAGCACTATCTCCAAACGGACCGTAACGAGCTTGCACTAGAGCCTCGTCACCTAGGAGTACCATTGGGTGTGTCCAAAATGATTTTTGAGCCTATTGTATGTTTGACACAAACCGTCTAGCTATCTTACACCGACACTAACACCGTCTCCAAATGGACCGATGCGAGATTCGACATGATCCGTGACACCTAGGAGTTCCATCGGGTGTGTTTAAAATGATTTCCAAGCCTAATGGTACATTGGCGCAAACTGTGCACCTATCTTCTATCAAGATTAGCACTATCTTCAAACAGACTGAAATGAGCTTTCACTCGAACCTCGTCACCTAGGAGTACCATCAGGGGTGTCCATAGCAATTTTTGAGCCTATGGTACGTTTGACACAAACCGTGCACCTATCATGCCTCAAGATTTGCACTATCTCCAAACGAACCGAAACGAGCTTCCACTTGGGCCTCGTCACATAGGAGTACCATCGGGTTTGTCCAAACCAATTTCTAAGCCTATGGTACGTTTGGTGCAAACCGTGCACCTATCTTACACTGACAATAACATCGTTTCCAAGTGGACCGAAACGAGATTCCACATGACCCATATCACCTAGGTACGTCTGGCGCAAACCGTGCACCTATCTTGTGTCAAGATTAGAACTATCTCTAAATGGACCGAACCGACCTTCCACTTGAGGCTCATCACGTAGTAGAACCATCGGGTGCATCCAAAATGATTTTTGAGCCTATGGTACATTTGGCACAAACCACGCACCTATCTTGCCACAAGATTAGCACTATCTCCAAACAGACCGAAACTGCTTCCACTTGAGCTTTGTCACCTAGGAGTACCATCGGATGTGTCCAAAGTGATATTTTGAGCCTATGGTATGTTTGTCTCAAACTGTGCACCTATCCTACACCCACACTAACACCGTCTCCAAACGGGCTGATGCGAGAATCCATATGACCCATGTCACCTAGGAGTTCCATCGGGTGTGTCCGAAATGATTTCCAAGCCTAATGGTACATTCGATACAAACCATGCACCTATCTTGCGTCAAGATTAACACTATCTCCAAATGGACTGAAACAAGCTTTCACTCAAGCCTCCCCACCTAGGAGTACCATCGGGTGCGCCAAAAGCGATTTTTGAGCCTATGGTACATTTGGCACAAACCGTGCACCAATCTTGCCTCAAGATTAGCACTATCTCCAAATGGACCGTAACGAGCTTCCACTAGAGCCTCGTCACCTAGGAGTACCACCGGGTGTGTCCAAAATGATTATTGAGCCTATTGTATGTTTGACACAAACCGTCTATATTACACCGACACTAACACCATTTCCAAATGGACGGATGTGAGATTCCACATGATCCATGACACCTAGGAGTTCCATCGGGTGTGTTCAAAATGATTTCCAAGCCTAATGGTACATTGGCGCAAACTGTGCACCTATCTTGCATCAAGATTTGCACTATCTCCAAACGGACTGAAACGAGCTTTCACTCGAACCTCGACCTAGGAGTATCATCAGGGGTGTCCATAGCAATTTTTGAGCCTATGGTACGTTTGGCACAAACCGTGCACCTATCATGCCTCAAGATTAGCACTATCTCCAAACGAACCGAAACGAGCTTCCACTTGAGCCTCGTCACCTAGGAGTACCATTGGGTTTGTCCAAACCAATTTCTAAGCCTATGGTAGGTTTGGTGCAAACCGTGCACCTATCTTACACTAAGAATTACATCGTCTCCAAGTGGACCGATACGAGATTCCACATGACCCATATCACCTAGGTACGTTTGGCGCAAACCGTGCACCTATCTTGTGTCAAGATTAGCACTATCTCTAAATGGACCCAACTGATCTTCCACTTGTGCCTCATCACGTAGCAGAACCATCGGGTGCATCCAAAATGATTTTTGAGCCTATGGTATGTTTGGCGCAAACCGCGCACCTATTTTGCCATAAGATTAGCACTATCCTCAAATAGATTGAAACTGCATCCACTTGAGGTTTGTCACCTAGGAGTACCATCGGGTTTGTCCAAAATGATTTGTGAGCCTATGGTATTTTTGTGGCAAACTGTGCACCTATCCTACACGGACACTAACACCGTCTCCAAACAGGCCGATGCGAGATTCCACATCACCCATGTCACCGAGGAGTTCCATCGGGTATGTTTGAAATGATTTCCAAGCCTAATGGTACATTTGGCGCAAACCATGCACCTATCTTGCGTCAAGATTAACACTATCTCCAAATGGACTGAAACAAGCTTTCACTCAAGCCTCCCCACCTAGGAGTACCCTCGGGTGCGTCCAAAGTGAATTTTGAGCCTATGGTACATTTGGCACAAACCGTGCACCAATCTTGCCTCAAGATTAGCACTATCTCCAAACGGACCGTAACGAGCTTCCACTAGAGCCTCGTCACCTAGGAGTACCATCGGGTGTGTCCAAAATGATTTTTGAGCCTATTGTTTGTTTGACACAAACCGTCTAGCTATCATACACCGACACTAACACCGTCTCCAAATGGACCGATGCGAGATTCGACATGATCCGTGACACCTAGGAGTTCCATCGGGTGTGTTTAAAATGATTTCCAAGCCTAATGGTACATTGGCGCAAACTGTGCACCTATCTTCTGTCAAGATTAGCACTATCTCTAAACAGACTGAAACGAGCTTTCACTCAAACCTCGTCACCTAGGAGTACCATCAGGGGTGTCCATAGCAATTTTTGAGCCTATGGTACGTTTGACACAAACCGTGCACCTATCATGCCTCAAGATTTGCACTATCTCCAAACGAACTGAAACGACCTTCCACTTGGGCCTCGTCACATAGGAGTACCATCGGGTTTGTCCAAACCAATTTCTGAGCCTATGGTACGTTTGGTGCAAACCGTGCACCTATCTTACACTGACAATAACATCGTCTCCAAGTGGACTGAAACGATATTCCACATGACCCATATCACCTAGGTACGTCTGGCGCAAACCGTGCACCAATCTTGTGTCAAGATTAGCACTATCTCTAAATGGACCGAACCGACCTTCCACTTGAGGCTCATCACGTAGTAAAACCGTCGTGTGCATCCAAAATGATTTTTGAGCCTATGGTACATTTGGCGCAAACCGCGCACCTATCTTGCCACAAGATTAGCACTATCTCCAAACAGACCGAAACTGCTTCCACTTGAGCTTCGTCACCTAGGAGTACCATCGGATGTGTCCAAAGTGATATTTTGAGCCTATGGTATGTTTGCCTCAAACTGTGCACCTATCCTATACCCACACTAACACCGTCTCAAAACAGGCTGATGTGAGAATCCACATGACCCATGTCACCTAGGAGCTCCATCGGGTGTGTCCGAAATGATTTCCAAGCCTAATGGTACATTTGGCGCAAACCATGCTCCTATCTTGCGTCAAGATTAACACTATCACCAAATGGACTGAAACAAGCTTTCACTCAAGCCTCCCCACCTAGGAGTACCATCGGGTGCGTCCAAAGCGATTTTTGAGCCTATGGTACATTTGGCACAAACCGTGCACCAATCTTGCCTCAAGATTAGCACTATCTCCAAACGGACCGTAACGAGCTTCCACTAGAGCCTCGTCACCTAGGAATACCACCGGGTGCGTCCAAAATTATTATTGAGCCTATTGTATGTTTGACACAAACCGTCTATCTTACACCGACACTAACACCGTCTCCAAATGGATGGATGCGAGATTCCACATGATCCATGACACCTAGGAGTTCCATCGTGTGTGTTTAAAATGGTTTCCAAGCCTAATGGTACATTGGCGCAAAATGTGCACCTATCTTGCATCAAGATTTGCACTATCTCCAAACGGACTGAAATGAGCTTTCACTCGAACCTCGACCTAGGAGTACCATCAGGGGTGTCCATAGCAATTTTTGAGCCTATGGTATGTTTGGCATAAACCGTGCACCTATCATGCCTCAAGATTAGCACTATCTCCAAACGAACCGAAACAAGCTTCCACTTGAGCCTCGTCACCTAGGAGTACCATCGGGTTTGTCCAAACCAATTTCTGAGCCTATGGTACGTTTGGTGCAAACCGTGCACCTATCTTACACTGAGAATGACATCGTCTCCAAGTGGACCGATACGAGATTCCACACGACCCATATCACCTAGGTACGTTTGGCGCAAACCGTGCACCTATCTTGTGTCAAGATTAGCACTATCTCTAAATGGACCCAACCGACCTTCCACTTGTGCCTCATCACGTAGCGGAACCATCAGGTGCATCCAAAATGATTTTTGAGCCAATGGTATGTTTGGCGCTGATGAGGACATTATTGGCTCAAATATGACCATGTCAACCACTTCTATACCAAAGGTGCAACCATTCTATATGAGGCTTATCATTGATGCATTTGATGAATTGGTGCTCCACCATAAAATGTGTATATTTTCATTTTCAGAATTACTTACATGGATCAAGAAAAGGTCTGATTGCATATGGAAAGCATGGGAGGTTAATGAAGTTGATTGGGGACCAAATCCAAGTATTCCCAACGTCCTCCACCTGGACACCACGTCACTTTTGGTCCAAGGAAAGAAAGAGATCAAATCCAACACGTTTTGGGGCTGGATTCGGACTCCAGGACAGCTCCAACTTGTGATGTTCACCACGGTCACATACGGACTCGGATTGGGACGTTCTAGCACTTTTTGGAAAGCTTATCAAGTCTATTTTCAAACGGATCTGGACTCATGGCTATATCTTATCCGATGCTTCCGCAATCGTCATTTCAACGCCGGGGCCTTTTCTGCCTTTGGTGCTGTGTCACCCTATTTTGGGCTGATGGCCCATGTATCAAGTTGGGTTCATTAGGGACGTGTCCTAGGGTTGGAGAACGACCCCAACACCCCCTGGTCGTTCCCCTAGGTATTAATAAGGATTGGAGCCGCCACAAACAGATCGGGTTTTATTTTGTTGAAAGTTTAGCCATTGCTACTTCCTTGTAGACGCGTGTGTCGACTAGACCATCCGTTCTACTCGATTCAGAACCCCAACTTTGTGATTTCAGATTGGTTTCATCTCCATATTTGCAATTGAGTTGCTTGTTCTACTTGTTCTTGCTTGTTCCTCGATTGCTTGCAGGAATTACCCTAGTGGTTTGGTTGATCGTGTTCCACAAGATCGCGACGGCTGTTGGAGGTGGTGTATCGGTTGCTAAGGCGCAGCATCCTTGGATGGTTGTAGTCGGGCCGTGAACGTCATCTCCATCCCCAAATCGAGTTATCCACCTTCTCTCATCGAAAGATCAGGATTCACCCTAGCGGGTTCATATGTCCTCATCAGGCGCCAACCGTGCACTTATTTTGCCATAAGATTAGCACTATCTCCAAACAGATTGAAACTGCATCCACTTGAGCTTCGTCACCTAGGAGTACCATCGGGTTTGTCCAAAATGATTTGTGAGCCTACGGTATTTTTGTGGCAAACCGTGCACCAATCTTGCCTCAAGATTAGCACTATGTCCAAACGGACCGCAACGGGCTTCCACTAGAGCCTCGTCACCTAGGAGTACCATCGGGTGTGTCCAAAATGATTTTTGAGCCAAATGGATCGATGCGAGATTCCATATGATCCGTGACACCTAGGAGTTCCATCGGGTGTGTTTAAAATGATTTGCAAGCCTAATGGTACATTGGCGCAAACTGTGCACCTATCTTGCATCAAGATTTGCAGTATCTCTAAACGGACTGAAACGAGCTTTCACTCGAACCTCAACCTAGGAGTACCATCAGGGGTGTCCATATCAATTTTTGAGCCTATGTTACGTTTGGCACAAACCGTGCACCTATCATGCCTCAAGATTAGCACTATCTCCAAACGAAGCGAAACGAGCTTCCACTTGGGCCTCGTCACATAGGAGTACCATCGGGTTTATCCAAACCAATTTCTAAGCCTATGGTACGTTTGGTGCAAACTGTGCACCTATCTTACACTGACAATAACATCGTCTCCAAGTGGACCGAAAGGAGATTCCACATGACCCATATCACCTAGGTACATCTGGCACAAACCGTGCGCCTATCTTGTGTCAAGATTAGCACTATCTCTAAATGGACCCAACCGACCTTCCACTTGAGGCTCATCACATAGTAGAACCATCGGGTGCATCCACAATGATTTTTGAGCCTATGGTACATTTGGCGCAAACCGTGCACCTTTCTTGCCACAAGATTAGTACTATCTCCAAACAGACCGAAACTGCTTCCACTTGAGCTTCGTCACCTAGGAGTACCATCGGATGTGTCCAAATTGATATTTTGAGCCTATGGTATGTTTGTCTCAAACTGTGCACCTATCCTACACCCACACTAACACCGTCTCCCAACAGGCTGATGCGAGAATCCACATGACCCATGTCACCTAGGAGTTCCATTGGGTGTGTCCGAAATGATTTCCAAGCCTAATGGTACATTTCGCGCAAACCATGCACCTATCTTGCGTCAAGATTAACACTATCTCCAAATGGACAGAAACAAGCTTTCACTCAAGCCTCCCCACCTAGGATTACCATCGGGTGCGTCCAAAGCGATTTTTTAGCCTATGGTACATTTAGCACAAACCATGCTCCAATCTTGCCTCAAGATTAGCACTATCTCCAAACGGACCGTAACAAGCTTCCACTAGAGCCTCGTCACCTAGGAGTACCATTGGGTGTGTCCAAAATGATTTTTGAGCCTATTGTATGTTTGACACAAACCGTTTAGCTATCTTACACCGACACTAACACTATCTCCAAATGGACCGATGCGAGATTCCACATGATCCGTGACACCTAGGAGTTCCATTGGGTGTGTTTAAAATGATTTCCAAGCCTAATGGTACATTGGCGCAAACTGTGCACCTATCTTGCATCAAGATTTGCACTATCTCCAAATGGACTGAAACGAGCTTTCACTCCAACCTCAACCTAGGAGTACCATCCGGGGTGTCCATAGCAATATTTGATCCGATGGTACGTTTGGCACAAACCGTGCACCTATCATGCCTCAAGATTAGCACTCTCTCCAAACGAATCGAAACGAGCTTCCACTTGAGCCTCGTCACCTAGGTGTACCATTGGGTTTGTCCAAACCAATTTCTGAGCCTATGGTATGTTTGGTGCAAACCGTGCACCTATCTTGCACAGACAATAACATCGTCTCCAAGTGGACCGATACGAGACTCCACATGACCCATATCACCTAGGTACGTTTGGCACAAACCATGCACCTATCTTGTGTCAAGGTTAGCACTATCTCTAAATGGACCCAACCGACCTTCCACTTGTAACTCATCACATAGCAAAACCATCGGGTGCATCCAAAATGATTTTTGAGCCTATGGTATGTTTGGCGCAAACCGCGCACCTATGTTGCCACAAGATTATCACTATCTCCAAATAGATAGAAACTACATCCACTTGAGCTTCGTCACCTAGGAGTACCATCGGGTTTGTCCAAAATTATTTGTGAGCCTATGGTATTTTTGTGGCAAACTGTGCACCTATCCAACACCGACACTAACACCATCTCCAAACAGGCCGATGCCAGATTCCATATCACCCATGTCACCTAGGAGTTCCATCTTGCGTGTTCGAAATGATTTTCAAGCCTAATGGTACATTCGGCGCAAACCATGCAATTATCTTGAGTCAAGATTAACACTATCTCCAAATAGACTGAAACAAGCTTTCACTCAAGCCTCCCCACCTAGGAGTACCATCGGGTGCGTCCAAAGCGATTTTTGAGCCTATGGTACGTTTGGCACAAACCGTGCACCAATCCTGCCTCAAGATTAGCACTATCTCCAAACGGACTGTAACGAGCTTCCACTAGAGCCTCGTCACCTAGGAGTACCATCGGGTGTGTCCAAAATGATTTTTGAGCCTATTGTATGTTTGACACAAACCGTCTAGCTATCTTACACCGACACTAACACCGTCTCCAAATGGACTGATGCGAGATTCGACATGATCCGTGACACCTAGGAGTTCCATCGGGTGTGTTCAAAATGATTTCCAAGAATAATGGAATATTGGCGCAAATTGTGCACCTAACTTGTATCAAGATTAGCACTATCTCCAAACGGACTGAAACGAGCTTTCACTCGAACCTCGTCACCTAGGATACCATGAGGGGCGTCCATAGCAATTTTTGAGCCTATGGTACGTTTGGCACAAACCGTGCACCTATCATGACTCAAGATTTGCACTATCTCCAAACAAACCGAAACGATCTTCCACTTGGGCCTCGTCACATAGGAGTACCATTGGGTTTATCCAAACCAATGTCTAAGCCTGTGGTACGTTTGGTGCAAACCGTGCACCTATCTTACACTGACAATAACATCGTCTCCAAGTGTACCGAAACGAGATTCCACATGACCCATATCACCTAGGTACGTCTGGCACAAACCGTGCGCCTATCTTGTGTCAAGATTAGCACTATCTCTAAATGGACCCAACCGACCTTCCACTTGAGGCTCATCACGTAGTAGAACCATCGGGTGCATCCACAATGATTTTTGAGCCTGTGGTACATTTGGCGCAAACCGTGCACCTTTCTTGCCACAAGATTAGCACTATCTCCAAACAGACCGAAACTGCTTCCACTTGAGCTTCGTCACCTAGGAGTACCATCGGATGTGTCCAAAGTGATATTTTGAGCCTATGGTATGTTTGTCTCAAACTGTGCACCTATCCTACACCCACACTAACACCGTCTCCAAACGGGCTGATGCGAGAATCCACATGACCCATGTCACCTAGGAGTTCCATTGGGTGTGTCCGAAATGATTTCCAAGTCTAATGGTACATTTCGCGCAAACCATGCACCTGTCTTGCGTCAAGATTAACACTATCTCCAAATGGACAGAAACAAGCTTTCACTCAAGCCTCCCCACCTAGGATTACCATCGGGTGCGTCCAAAGCAATTTTTTAGCCTATGGTACATTTGGCACAAACCGTGCTCCAATCTTGCCTCAAGATTAGCACTATCTCCAAACGGACCGTAACAAGCTTCCACTAGAGCCTCGTCACCTAGGAGTACCATTGGGTGTGTCCAAAATGATTTTTGAGCCTATTGTATGTTTGACACAAACCGTCTAGCTATCTTACACTGACACTAACACTGTCTCCAATTGGACCGATGCAAGATTCCACATGATCCGTGACACCTAGGAGTTCCATCGGGTGTGTTTAAAATGATTTCCAAGCCTAATGGTACATTGGCGCAAACTGTGCACCTATCTTGCATCAAGATTTGCACTATCTCCAAACGGACTGAAACGAGCTTTCACTCGAACCTCAACCTAGGAGTACCATCCGGGGTGTCCATAGCAATATTTGAGCCTATGGTACGTTTGGCACAAACCGTGCACCTATCATGCCTCAAGATTAGCACTGTCTCCAAATGAACCGAAATGAGCTTCCACTTGGGCCTCGTCACATAGGAGTACCATCGGGTTTGTCCAAACCAATTTCTAAGCCTATGGTACGTTTGGTGCAAACCGTGCATCTATCTTACACTAACAATAAAATCGTCTCCAAGTGGACCGAAACGAGATTCCACATGACCCATATAACCAAGGTACGTCTGGCACAAACCGTGCGCCTATCTTGTGTCAAGATTACCACTATCTCTAAATGGACCCAACCAACCTTCCACTTGAGGCTCATCACGTAGTAGAACCATCGGGTGCATCCATAATGATTTTTGAGCCTATGGTACATTTGGCGCAAACCGTGCACCTTTCTTGCCACAAGATTAGCACTATCTCCAAACAGACCGAAACTACTTCCACTTGAGCTTCGTCACCTAGGAGTACCATCAGATGTGTCCAAAGTGATATTTTGAGCCTATGGTATGTTTGTCTCAAACTGTGCACCTATCCTACACCCACACTAACACCGTCTCCAAACAGGCTAATGCGAGAATCCACATGACCCATGTCACCTAGGAGTTCCATTGGGTGTGTCCGAAATGATTTCCAAGCCTAATGGTACATTTCGCGCAAACCATGCACCTATCTTACGTCAAGAACACTATCTCCAAATGGATAGAAACAAGCTTTCACTCAAGCCTCCCCACCTAGGATTACCATCGGGTGCGTCCAAAGTGATTTTTTAGCCTATGGTACATTTGACACAAACCGTGCTCCAATCTTGCCTCAAGATTAGCACTATCTCCAAACGGACAGTAACAAGCTTCCACTAGAGCCTCGTCACCTAGGAGTACCATTGGGTGTGTCCAAAATGATTTTTGAGCCTATTGTATGTTTGACACAAACCGTCTAGCTATCTTACACCGACACTAACACTGTCTCCAAATGGACCGATGCAAGATTCCACATGATCCGTGACATCTAGGAGTTCCATCGGGTGTGTTTAAAATGATTTCCAAGCCTAATGGTACATTGGCGCAAACTGTGCACCTATCTTGCATCAAGATTTGCACTATCTCCAAACGGACTGAAACGAGCTTTCACTCGAACCTCAACGTAGGAGTACCATCCGAGGTGTCCATAGCAATATTTGAGCCTATGGTACGTTTGGCACAAACCGTGCACCTATCATGCCTCAAGATTAGCACTATCTCCAAATGAACCGAAACGAGCTTCCACTTGGGCCTCGTCACATAGGAGTACCATCGGGTTTATCCAAACCAATTTCTAAGCCTATGGTACGTTTGGTGCAAACCGTGCACCTATCTTACACTGACAATAACATCGTCTCCAAGTGGACCGAAACGAGATTCCACATGACCCATATCACCTAGGTACGTCTGGCACAAACCGTGCGCCTATCTTGTGTCAAGATTAGCACTATCTCTAAATGGACCCAACCAACCTTCCACTTGAGGCTCATCATGTAGTAGAACCATCGGGTGCATCCATAATGATTTTTGAGCCTATGGTACATTTGGCGCAAACCGTGCACCTTTCTTGCCACAAGATTAGCACTATCTCCAAACAGACCGAAACTGCTTCCACTTGAGCTTCGTCACCTAGGAGTACCATCAGATGTGTCCAAAGTGATATTTTGAGCCTATGGTATGTTTGTCTCAAACTGTGCACCTATCCTACACCCACACTAACACCGTCTCCAAACAGGCTAATGCGAGAATCCACATGACCCATGTCACCTAGGAGTTCCATTGGGTGTGTCCGAAATGATTTCCAAGCCTAATGGTACATTTCGCGCAAACCATGCACCTATCTTACGTCAAGAACACTATCTCCAAATGGATAGAAACAAGCTTTCACTCAAGCCTCCCCACCTAGGATTACCATCGGGTGCGTCCAAAGTGATTTTTTAGCCTATGGTACATTTGACACAAACCGTGCTCCAATCTTGCCTCAAGATTAGCACTATCTCCAAACGGACAGTAACAAGCTTCCACTAGAGCCTCGTCACCTAGGAGTACCATTGGGTGTGTCCAAAATGATTTTTGAGCCTATTGTATGTTTGACACAAACCGTCTAGCTATCTTACACCGACACTAACACTGTCTCCAAATGGACCGATGCAAGATTCCACATGATCCGTGACACCTAGGAGTTCCATCGGGTGTGTTTAAAATGATTTCCAAGCCTAATGGTACATTGGCGCAAACTGTGCACCTATCTTGCATCAAGATTTGCACTATCTCCAAACGGACTGAAATGAGCTTTCACTCGAACCTCAACGTAGGAGTACCATCCGAGGTGTCCATAGCAATATTTGAGCCTATGGTACGTTTGGCACAAACCGTGCACCTATCATGCCTCAAGATTAGCACTATCTCCAAATGAACCGAAACGAGCTTCCACTTGGGCCTCGTCACATAGGAGTACCATCGGGTTTATCCAAACCAATTTCTAAGCCTATGGTACGTTTGGTGCAAACCGTGCACCTATCTTACACTGACAATAACATCGTCTCCAAGTGGACCGAAACGAGATTCCACATGACCCATATCACCTAGGTACGTCTGGCACAAACCGTGCGCCTATCTTGTGTCAAGATTAGCACTATCTCTAAATGGACCCAACCAACCTTCCACTTGAGGCCATCACGTAGTAGAACCATCGGGTGCATCCACAATGATTTTTGAGCCTATGGTATATTTGGCACAAACCGTGCACCTTTCTTGCCACAAGATTAGCACTATCTCCAAATAGACCGAAACTGCTTCCACTTGAGCTTCGTCACCTAGGAGTACCATCGGGTTTGTCCAAAATGATTTGTGAGCCTATGGTATTTTTGTCTCAAACTGTGCACCTATCCTACACCCACACTAACACCGTCTCCAAACGGGCTGATGCGAGAATCCACATGACCCATGTCACCTAGGAGTTCCATTGGGTGTGTCCGAAATGATTTTCAAGTCTAATGGTACATTTCGCGCAAACCATGCACCTGTCTTGCGTCAAGATTAACACTATCTCCAAATGGACAGAAACAAGCTTTCACTCAAGCCTCCCCACCTAGGATTACCATCGGGTGCGTCCAAAGCGATTTTTTAGCCTATGGTACATTTGGCACAAACTGTGCTCCAATCTTGCCTCAAGACTAGCACTATCTCCAAACGGACCGTAACAAGCTTCCACTAGAGCCTCGTCACCTAGGAGTACCATTGGGTGTGTCCAAAATGATTTTTGAGCCTATTGTATGTTTGACACAAACCGTCTAGCTATCTTACACCGACACTAACACTGTCTCCAATTGGACCGATGCAAGATTCCACATGATCCGTGACACCTAGGAGTTCCATCGGGTGTGTTTAAAATGATTTCCAAGCCTAATGGTACATTGGCGCAAACTGTGCACCTATCTTGCATCAAGATTTGCACTATCTCCAAACGGGCTGAAACGAGCTTTCACTCGAACCTCAACCTAGGAGTACCATCCGGGGTGTCCATAGCAATATTTGAGCCTATGGTACGTTTGGCACAAACCGTGCACCTATCATGCCTCAAGATTAGCACTATCTCCAAATGAACCGAAATGAGCTTCCACTTGGGCCTCGTCACATAGGAGTACCATCGGGTTTATCCAAACCAATTTCTAAGCCTATGGCACGTTTGGTGCAAACCGTGCACCTATCTTACACTGACAATAACATCGTCTCCAAGTGGACCGAAACGAGATTCCACATGACCCATATCACCTAGGTACGTCTGGCACAAACCGTGCTCCTATCTTGTGTGAAGATTAGCACTATCTCTAAATGGACCCAACCAACCTTCCACTTGAGGCTCATCACGTAGTAGAACCATCGGGTGCGTCCACAATGATTTTTGAGCCTATGGTACATTTGGCGCAAACCGTGCACCTTTCTTGCCACAAGGTTAGCACTATCTCCAAACAGACCGAAACTGCTTCCACTTGAGCTTCGTCACCTAGGAGTACCATCAGATATGTCCAAAGTGATATTTTGAGCCTATGTTATGTTTGTCTCAAACTGTGCACCTATCCTACACCCACACTAACACCGTCTCCAAACGGGCTAATGCGAGAATCCACATGACCCATGTCACCTAGGAGTTCCATTGGGTGTGTCCGAAATGATTTCCAAGCCTAATGGTACATTTCGCCCCAACCATGCACCTATCTTACGTCAAGAACACTATCTCCAAATGGACAGAAACAAGCTTTCACTCAAGACTCCCCACCTAGAATTACCATCGGGTGCGTCCAAAGTGATTTTTTAGCCTATGGTACATTTGACACAAACCGTGCTCCAATCTTGCCTCAAGATTAGCACTATCTCCAAACGGACAGTAACAAGCTTCCACTAGAGCCTCGTCACCTAGCAGTACCATTGGGTGTGTCCAAGATGATTTTTGAGCCTATTGTATGTTTGACACAAACCGTCTAGCTATCTTACACCGACACTAACACTGCCTCCAAATGGACCGATGCAAGATTCCACATGATCCGTGACACCTAGGAGTTCCATCGGGTGTGTTTAAAATGATTTCCAAGCCTAATGGTACATTGGCGCAAACTGTGCACCTATCTTGCATCAAGATTTGCACTATCTCCAAACGGACTGAAACGAGCTTTCACTCGAACCTCAACCTAGGAGTACCATCCGGGGTGTCCATAGCAATATTTGAGCCTATGGTACGTTTGGCACAAACCGTGCACCTATCATGCCTCAAGATTAGCACTATCTCCAAATGAACCGAAACGAGCTTCCACTTGGGCCTCGTCACATAGGAGTACCATCGGGTTTATCCAAACCAATTTCTAAGCCTATGGTACGTTTGGTGCAAACCGTGCACCTATCTTACACTGACAATAACATCGTCTCCAAGTGGACCGAAAAGAGATTCCACATGACCCATATCACCTAGGTACGTTTGGCACAAACCGTGCGCCTATCTTGTGTCAAGATTAGCACTATCTCTAAATGGACCCAACCAACCTTCCACTTGAGGCCATCACGTAGTAGAACCATCGGGTGCATCCACAATGATTTTTGAGCCTATGGTACATTTGGCGCAAACCGTGCACCTTTCTTGCCACAAGGTTAGCACTATCTCCAAACAGACCGAAACTGCTTCCACTTGAGCTTCGTCACCTAGGAGTACCATCAGATGTGTCCAAAGTGATATTTTGAGCCTATGTTATGTTTGTCTCAAACTGTGCACCTATCCTACACCCACACTAACACCGTCTCCAAACGGGCTAATGCGAGAATCCACATGACCCATGTCACCTAGGAGTTCCATTGGGTGTGTCCGAAATGATTTCCAAGCCTAATGGTACATTTCGCGCAAACCATGCACCTATCTTACGTCAAGAACACTATCTCCAAATGGACAGAAACAAGCTTTCACTCAAGCCTCCCCACCTAGGATTACCATCGGGTGCGTCCAAAGTGATTTTTTAGCCTATGGTACATTTGACACAAACCGTGCTCCAATCTTGCCTCAAGATTAGCACTATCTCCAAACGGACAGTAACAAGCTTCCACTAGAGCCTCATCACCTAGCAGTACCATTGGGTGTGTCCAAGATGATTTTTGAGCCTATTGTATGTTTGACACAAACCGTCTAGCTATCTTACACCGACACTAACACTGCCTCCAAATGGACCGATGCAAGATTCCACATGATCCGTGACACCTAGGAGTTCCATCGGGTGTGTTAAAAATGATTTCCAAGCCTAATGGTACATTGGCGCAAACTGTGCACCTATCTTGCATCAAGATTTGCACTATCTCCAAACGGACTGAAACGAGCTTTCACTCGAACCTCAACCTAGGAGTACCATCCGGGGTGTCCATAGCAATATTTGAGCCTATGGTACGTTTGGCACAAACCGTGCACCTATCATGCCTCAAGATTAGCACTATCTCCAAATGAACCGAAACGAGCTTCCACTTGGGCCTCGTCACATAGGAGTACCATCGGGTTTATCCAAACCAATTTCTAAGCCTATGGTACGTTTGGTGCAAACCGTGCACCTATCTTACACTGACAATAACATCGTCTCCAAGTGGACCGAAACGAGATTCCACATGACCCATATCACCTAGGTACGTCTGGCACAAACCGTGCGCCTATCTTGTGTCAAGATTAGCACTATCTCTAAATGGACCCAACCAACCTTCCACTTGAGGCCATCACGTAGTAGAACCATCGGGTGCATCCACAATGATTTTTGAGCCTATGGTACATTTGGCGCAAACCGTGCACCTTTCTTGCAACAAGATTAGCACTATCTCCAAACAGACCGAAACTGCTTCCACTTGAGCTTCGTCACCTAGGAGTACCATCGGGTTTGTCCAAAATGATTTGTGAGCCTATGGTATTTTTGTCTCAAACTGTGCACCTATCCTACACCCACACTAACACCGTCTCCAAACGGGCTGATGCGAGAATCCACATGACCCATGTCACCTAGGAGTTCCATTGGGTGTGTCCGAAATGATTTCCAAGTCTAATGGTACATTTCGCGCAAACCATGCACCTGTCTTGCGTCAAGATTAACACTATCTCCAAATGGACAGAAACAAGCTTTCACTCAAGCCTCCCCACCTAGGATTACCATCGGGTGCGTCCAAAGCGATTTTTTAGCCTATGGTACATTTGGCACAAACCGTGCACCTTTCTTGCCACAAGATTAGCACTATCTCCAAATAGACCGAAACTGCTTCCACTTGAGCTTCGTCACCTAGGAGTACCATCGGGTTTGTCCAAAATGATTTGTGAGCCTATGGTATTTTTGTCTCAAACTGTGCACCTATCCTACACCCACACTAACACCGTCTCCAAACGGGCTGATGCGAGAATCCACATGACCCATGTCACCTAGGAGTTCCATTGGGTGTGTCCGAAATGATTTTCAAGTCTAATGGTACATTTCGCGCAAACCATGCACCTGTCTTGCGTCAAGATTAACACTATCTCCAAATGGACAGAAACAAGCTTTCACTCAAGCCTCCCCACCTAGGATTACCATCGGGTGCGTCCAAAGCGATTTTTTAGCCTATGGTACATTTGGCACAAACTGTGCTCCAATCTTGCCTCAAGACTAGCACTATCTCCAAACGGACCGTAACAAGCTTCCACTAGAGCCTCGTCACCTAGGAGTACCATTGGGTGTGTCCAAAATGATTTTTGAGCCTATTGTATGTTTGACACAAACCGTCTAGCTATCTTACACCGACACTAACACTGTCTCCAATTGGACCGATGCAAGATTCCACATGATCCGTGACACCTAGGAGTTCCATCGGGTGTGTTTAAAATGATTTCCAAGCCTAATGGTACATTGGCGCAAACTGTGCACCTATCTTGCATCAAGATTTGCACTATCTCCAAACGGGCTGAAACGAGCTTTCACTCGAACCTCAACCTAGGAGTACCATCCGGGGTGTCCATAGCAATATTTGAGCCTATGGTACGTTTGGCACAAACCGTGCACCTATCATGCCTCAAGATTAGCACTATCTCCAAATGAACCGAAATGAGCTTCCACTTGGGCCTCGTCACATAGGAGTACCATCGGGTTTATCCAAACCAATTTCTAAGCCTATGGCACGTTTGGTGCAAACCGTGCACCTATCTTACACTGACAATAACATCGTCTCCAAGTGGACCGAAACGAGATTCCACATGACCCATATCACCTAGGTACGTCTGGCACAAACCGTGCTCCTATCTTGTGTGAAGATTAGCACTATCTCTAAATGGACCCAACCAACCTTCCACTTGAGGCTCATCACGTAGTAGAACCATCGGGTGCGTCCACAATGATTTTTGAGCCTATGGTACATTTGGCGCAAACCGTGCACCTTTCTTGCCACAAGGTTAGCACTATCTCCAAACAGACCGAAACTGCTTCCACTTGAGCTTCGTCACCTAGGAGTACCATCAGATATGTCCAAAGTGATATTTTGAGCCTATGTTATGTTTGTCTCAAACTGTGCACCTATCCTACACCCACACTAACACCGTCTCCAAACGGGCTAATGCGAGAATCCACATGACCCATGTCACCTAGGAGTTCCATTGGGTGTGTCCGAAATGATTTCCAAGCCTAATGGTACATTTCGCCCCAACCATGCACCTATCTTACGTCAAGAACACTATCTCCAAATGGACAGAAACAAGCTTTCACTCAAGACTCCCCACCTAGGATTACCATCGGGTGCGTCCAAAGTGATTTTTTAGCCTATGGTACATTTGACACAAACCGTGCTCCAATCTTGCCTCAAGATTAGCACTATCTCCAAACGGACAGTAACAAGCTTCCACTAGAGCCTCGTCACCTAGCAGTACCATTGGGTGTGTCCAAGATGATTTTTGAGCCTATTGTATGTTTGACACAAACCGTCTAGCTATCTTACACCGACACTAACACTGCCTCCAAATGGACCGATGCAAGATTCCACATGATCCGTGACACCTAGGAGTTCCATCGGGTGTGTTTAAAATGATTTCCAAGCCTAATGGTACATTGGCGCAAACTGTGCACCTATCTTGCATCAAGATTTGCACTATCTCCAAACGGACTGAAACGAGCTTTCACTCGAACCTCAACCTAGGAGTACCATCCGGGGTGTCCATAGCAATATTTGAGCCTATGGTACGTTTGGCACAAACCGTGCACCTATCATGCCTCAAGATTAGCACTATCTCCAAATGAACCGAAACGAGCTTCCACTTGGGCCTCGTCACATAGGAGTACCATCGGGTTTATCCAAACCAATTTCTAAGCCTATGGTACGTTTGGTGCAAACCGTGCACCTATCTTACACTGACAATAACATCGTCTCCAAGTGGACCGAAACGAGATTCCACATGACCCATATCACCTAGGTACATTTGGCACAAACCGTGCGCCTATCTTGTGTCAAGATTAGCACTATCTCTAAATGGACCCAACCAACCTTCCACTTGAGGCCATCACGTAGTAGAACCATCGGGTGCATCCACAATGATTTTTGAGCCTATGGTACATTTGGCGCAAACCGTGCACCTTTCTTGCCACAAGGTTAGCACTATCTCCAAACAGACCGAAACTGCTTCCACTTGAGCTTCGTCACCTAGGAGTACCATCGGGTTTGTCCAAAATGATTTGTGAGCCTATGGTATTTTTGTCTCAAACTGTGCACCTATCCTACACCCACACTAACACCGTCTCCAAACGGGCTGATGCGAGAATCCACATGACCCATGTCACCTAGGAGTTCCATTGGGTGTGTCCGAAATGATTTCCAAGTCTAATGGTACATTTCGCGCAAACCATGCACCTGTCTTGCGTCAAGATTAACACTATCTCCAAATGGACAGAAACAAGCTTTCACTCAAGCCTCCCCACCTAGGATTACCATCGGGTGCGTCCAAAGCGATTTTTTAGCCTATGGTACATTTGGCACAAACCTTGCTCCAATCTTGCCTCAAGACTAGCACTATCTCCAAACGGACCGTAACAAGCTTCCACTAGAGCCTCGTCACCTAGGAGTACCATTGGGTGTGTCCAAAATGATTTTTGAGCCTATTGTATGTTTGACACAAACCGTCTAGCTATCTTACACCGACACTAACACTGTCTCCAATTGGACCGATGCAAGATTCCACATGATCCGTGACACCTAGGAGTTCCATCGGGTGTGTTTAAAATGATTTCCAAGCCTAATGGTACATTGGCGCAAACTGTGCACCTATCTTGCATCAAGATTTGCACTATCTCCAAACGGGCTGAAACGAGCTTTCACTCGAACCTCAACCTAGGAGTACCATCCGGGGTGTCCATAGCAATATTTGAGCCTATGGTACGTTTGGCACAAACCGTGCACCTATCATGCCTCAAGATTAGCACTATCTCCAAATGAACCGAAATGAGCTTCCACTTGAGCCTCGTCACATAGGAGTACCATCGGGTTTATCCAAACCAATTTCTAAGCCTATGGCACGTTAGGTGCAAACCGTGCACCTATCTTACACTGACAATAACATCGTCTCCAAGTGGACCGAAACGAGATTCCACATGACCCATATCACCTAGGTACGTCTGGCATAAACCGTGCTCCTATCTTGTGTGAAGATTAGCACTATCTCTAAATGGACCCAACCAACCTTCCACTTGAGGCTCATCACGTAGTAGAACCATCGGGTGCATCCACAATGATTTTTGAGCCTATGGTACATTTGGCGCAAACCGTGCACCTTTCTTGCCACAAGGTTAGCACTATCTCCAAACAGACCGAAACTGCTTCCACTTGAGCTTCGTCACCTAGGAGTACCATCAGATGTGTCCAAAGTGATATTTTGAGCCTATGTTATGTTTGTCTCAAACCGTGCACCTATCCTACACCCACACTAACACCGTCTCCAAACGGGCTAATGCGAGAATCCACATGACCCATGTCACCTAGGAGTTCCATTGGGTGTGTCCGAAATGATTTCCAAGCCTAATGGTATATTTCGCGCAAACCATGCACCTATCTTACGTCAAGAACACTATCTCCAAATGGACAGAAACAAGCTTTCACTCAAGCCTCCCCACCTAGGATTACCATCGGGTGCGTCCAAAGTGATTTTTTAGCCTATGGTACATTTGACACAAACCGTGCTCCAATCTTACCTCAAGATTAGCACTATCTCCAAACGGACAGTAACAAGCTTCCACTAGAGCCTCGTCACCTAGGAGTACCATTGGGTGTGTCCAAGATGATTTTTGAGCCTATTGTATGTTTGACACAAACCGTCTAGCTATCTTACACCGACACTAACACTGCCTCCAAATGGACCGATGCAAGATTCCACATGATCCGTGACACCTAGGAGTTCCATCGGGTGTGTTTAAAATGATTTCCAAGCCTAATGGTACATTGGCGCAAACTGTGCACCTATCTTGCATCAAGATTTGCACTATCTCCAAACGGACTGAAACGAGCTTTCACTCGAACCTCAACCTAGGAGTACCATCCGGGGTGTCCATAGCAATATTTGAGCCTGTGGTACGTTTGGCACAAACCGTGCACCTATCATGCCTCAAGATTAGCACTATCTCCAAATGAACCGAAACGAGCTTCCACTTGGGTCTCGTCACATAGGAGTACCATCGGGTTTATCCAAACCAATTTCTAAGCCTATGGTACGTTTGGTGCAAACCGTGCACCTATCTTACACTGACAATAACATCGTCTCCAAGTGGACCGAAACGAGATTCCACATGACCCATATCACCTAGGTACGTCTGGCACAAACCGTGCGCCTATCTTGTGTCAAGATTAGCACTATCTCTAAATGGACCCAACCAACCTTCCACTTGAGGCCATCACGTAGTAGAACCATCGGGTGCATCCACAATGATTTTTGAGCCTATGGTACATTTGGCGCAAACCGTGCACCTTTCTTGCCACAAGATTAGCACTATCTCCAAACAGACCGAAACTGCTTCCACTTGAGCTTCGTCACCTAGGAGTACCATCGGGTTTGTCCAAAATGATTTGTGAGCCTATGGTATTTTTGTCTCAAACTGTGCACCTATCCTACACCCACACTAACACCGTCTCCAAACGGGCTGATGCGAGAATCCACATGACCCATGTCACCTAGGAGTTCCATTGGGTGTGTCCGAAATGATTTCCAAGTCTAATGGTACATTTCGCGCAAACCATGCACCTGTCTTGCGTCAAGATTAACACTATCTCCAAATGGACAGAAACAAGCTTTCACTCAAGCCTCCCCACCTAGGATTACTATCGGGTGCGTCCAAAGCGATTTTTTAGCCTATGGTACATTTGGCACAAACCGTGCTCCAATCTTGCCTCAAGACTAGCACTATCTCCAAACGGACCGTAACAAGCTTCCACTAGAGCCTCGTCACCTAGGAGTACCATTGGGTGTGTCCAAAATGATTTTTGAGCCTATTGTATGTTTGACACAAACCGTCTAGCTATCTTACACCGACACTAACACTGTCTCCAATTGGACCGATGCAAGATTCCACATGATCCGTGACACCTAGGAGTTCCATCGGGTGTGTTTAAAATGATTTCCAAGCCTAATGGTACATTGGCGCAAACTGTGCACCTATCTTGCATCAAGATTTGCACTATCTCCAAACGGGCTGAAACGAGCTTTCACTCGAACCTCAACCTAGGAGTACCATCCGGGGTGTCCATAGCAATATTTGAGCCTATGGTACGTTTGGCACAAACCGTGCACCTATCATGCCTCAAGATTAGCACTATCTCCAAATGAACCGAAATGAGCTTCCACTTGGGCCTCATCACATAGGAGTACCATCGGGTTTATCCAAACCAATTTCTAAGCCTATGGCACGTTTGGTGCAAAGCGTGCACCTATCTTACACTGACAATAACATCGTCTCCAAGTGGACCGAAACGAGATTCCACATGACCCATATCACCTAGGTACGTCTGGCACAAACCGTGCTCCTATCTTGTGTGAAGATTAGCACTATCTCTAAATGGACCCAACCAACCTTCCACTTGAGGCTCATCACGTAGTAGAACCATCGGGTGTATCCACAATGATTTTTGAGGCTATGGTACATTTGGCGCAAACCGTGCACCTTTCTTGCCACAAGGTTAGCACTATCTCCAAACAGACCGAAACTGCTTCCACTTGAGCTTCGTCACCTAGGAGTACCATCAGATGTGTCCAAAGTGATATTTTGAGCCTATGTTATGTTTGTCTCAAACTGTGCACCTATCCTACACCCACACTAACACCGTCTCCAAACGGGCTAATGCGAGAATCCACATGACCCATATCACCTAGGAGTTCCATTGGGTGTGTCCGAAATGATTTCCAAGCCTAATGGTACATTTCGCGCAAACCATGCACCTATCTTACGTCAAGAACACTATCTCCAAATGGACAGAAACAAGCTTTCACTCAAGCCTCCCCGCCTAGGATTACCATCGGGTGCGTCCAAAGTGATTTTTTAGCCTATGGTACATTTGACACAAACCGTGCTCCAATCTTGCCTCAAGATTAGCACTATCTCCAAACGGACAGTAACAAGCTTCCACTAGAGCCTCGTCACCTAGGAGTACCATTGGGTGTGTCCAAGATGATTTTTGAGCCTATTGTATGTTTGACACAAACCGTCTAGCTATCTTACACCGACACTAACACTGCCTCCAAATGGACCGATGCAAGATTCCACATGATCTGTGACACCTAGGAGTTCCATCGGGTGTGTTTAAAATGATTTCCAAGCCTAATGGTGCATTGGCGCAAACTGTGCACCTATCTTGCATCAAGATTTGCACTATCTACAAACGGACTGAAACGAGCTTTCACTCGAACCTCAACCTAGGAGTACCATCCGGGGTGTCCATAGCAATATTTGAGCCTATGGTACGTTTGGCACAAACCGTGCACCTGTCATGCCTCAAGATTAGCACTATCTCCAAATGAACCGAAACGAGCTTCCACTTGGGCCTCGTCACATAGGAGTACCATCGGGTTTATCCAAACCAATTTCTAAGCCTATGGTACGTTTGGTGCAAACCGTGCACCTATCTTGCACTGACAATAACATCGTCTCCAAGTGGACCGAAACGAGATTCCACATGACCCATATCACCTAGGTACGTCTGGCATAAACCGTGCGCCTTTCTTGTGTCAAGATTAGCACTATCTCTAAATGGACCCAACCAACCTTCCACTTGAGGCCATCACGTAGTAGAACCATCGGGTGCATCCACAATGATTTTTGAGCCTATGGTACATTTGGCGCAAACCGTGCACCTTTCTTGCCACAAGATTAGCACTATCTCCAAACAGACCAAAACTGCTTCCACTTGAGCTTCGTCACCTAGGAGTACCATCGGGTTTGTCCAAAATGATTTGTGAGCCTATGGTATTTTTGTCTCAAACTGTGCACCTATCCTACACCCACACTAACACCGTCTCCAAACGGGCTGATGCGAGAATCCACATGACCCATGTCACCTAGGAGTTCCATTGGGTGTGTCCGAAATGATTTCCAAGTCTAATGGTACATTTCGCGCAAACCATGCACCTGTCTTGCGTCAAGATTAACACTATCTCCAAATGGACAGAAACAAGCTTTCACTCAAGCCTCCCCACCTAGGATTACCATCGGGTGCGTCCAAAGCGATTTTTTAGCCTATGGTACATTTGGCACAAACCGTGCTCCAATCTTGCCTCAAGACTAGCACTATCTCCAAACGGACTGTAACAAGCTTCCACTAGAGCCTCGTCACCTAGGAGTACCATTGGGTGTGTCCAAAATGATTTTTGAGCCTATTGTATGTTTGACACAAACCGTCTAGCTATCTTACACCGACACTAACACTGTCTCCAATTGGACCGATGCAAGATTCCACATGATCCGTGACACCTAGGAGTTCCATCGGGTGTGTTTAAAATGATTTCCAAGCCTAATGGTACATTGGCGCAAACTGTGCACCTATCTTGCATCAAGATTTGCACTATCTCCAAACGGGCTGAAACGAGCTTTCACTCGAACCTCAACCTAGGAGTACCATCCGGGGTGTCCATAGCAATATTTGAGCCTATGGTACGTTTGGCACAAACCGTGCACCTATCATGCCTCAAGATTAGCACTATCTCCAAATGAACCGAAATGAGCTTCCACTTGGGCCTCGTCACATAGGAGTACCATCGGGTTTATCCAAACCAATTTCTAAGCCTATGGCACGTTTGGTGCAAAGCGTGCACCTATCTTACACTGACAATAACATCGTCTCCAAGTGGACCGAAACGAGATTCCACATGACCCATATCACCTAGGTACGTCTGGCACAAACCGTGCTCCTATCTTGTGTGAAGATTAGCACTATCTCTAAATGGACCCAACCAACCTTCCACTTGAGGCTCATCACGTAGTAGAACCATCGGGTGCATCCACAATGATTTTTGAGCCTATGGTACATTTGGCGCAAACCGTGCACCTTTCTTGCCACAAGGTTAGCACTATCTCCAAACAGACCGAAACTGCTTCCACTTGAGCTTCGTCACCTAGGAGTACCATCAGATGTGTCCAAAGTGATATTTTGAGCCTATGTTATGTTTGTCTCAAACCGTGCACCTATCCTACACCCACACTAACACCGTCTCCAAACGGGCTAATGCGAGAATCCACATGACCCATGTCACCTAGGAGTTCCATTGGGTGTGTCCGAAATGATTTCCAAGCCTAATGGTATATTTCGCGCAAACCATGCACCTATCTTACGTCAAGAACACTATCTCCAAATGGACAGAAACAAGCTTTCACTCAAGCCTCCCCACCTAGGATTACCATCGGGTGCGTCCAAAGTGATTTTTTAGCCTATGGTACATTTGACACAAACCGTGCTCCAATCTTGCCTCAAGATTAGCACTATCTCCAAACGGACAGTAACAAGCTTCCACTAGAGCCTCGTCACCTAGGAGTACCATTGGGTGTGTCCAAGATGATTTTTGAGCCTATTGTATGTTTGACACAAACCGTCTAGCTATCTTACACCGACACTAACACTGCCTCCAAATGGACCGATGCAAGATTCCACATGATTTGTGACACCTAGGAGTTCCATCGGGTGTGTTTAAAATGATTTCCAAGCCTAATGGTGCATTGGCGCAAACTGTGCACCTATCTTGCATCAAGATTTGCACTATCTACAAACGGACTGAAACGAGCTTTCACTCGAACCTCAACCTAGGAGTACCATCCGGGGTGTCCATAGCAATATTTGAGCCTATGGTACGTTTGGCACAAACCGTGCACCTGTCATGCCTCAAGATTAGCACTATCTCCAAATGAACCGAAACGAGCTTCCACTTGGGCCTCGTCACATAGGAGTACCATCGGGTTTATCCAAACCAATTTCTAAGCCTATGGTACGTTTGGTGCAAACCGTGCACCTATCTTACACTGACAATAACATCGTCTCCAAGTGGACCGAAACGAGATTCCACATGACCCATATCACCTAGGTACGTCTGGCATAAACCGTGCGCCTATCTTGTGTCAAGATTAGCACTATCTCTAAATGGACCCAACCAACCTTCCACTTGAGGCCATCACGTAGTAGAACCATCGGGTGCATCCACAATGATTTTTGAGCCTATGGTACATTTGGCGCAAACCGTGCACCTTTCTTGCCACAAGATTAGCACTATCTCCAAACAGACCGAAACTGCTTCCACTTGAGCTTCGTCACCTAGGAGTACCATCGGGTTTGTCCAAAATGATTTGTGAGCCTATGGTATTTTTGTCTCAAACTGTGCACCTATCCTACACCCACACTAACACCGTCTCCAAACGGGCTGATGCGAGAATCCACATGACCCATGTCACCTAGGAGTTCCATTGGGTGTGTCCGAAATGATTTCCAAGTCTAATGGTACATTTCGCGCAAACCATGCTCCTGTCTTGCGTCAAGATTAACACTATCTCCAAATGGACAGAAACAAGCTTTCACTCAAGCCTCCCCACCTAGGATTACCATCGGGTGCGTCCAAAGCGATTTTTTAGCCTATGGTACATTTGGCACAAACCGTGCTCCAATCTTGCCTCAAGACTAGCACTATCTCCAAACGGACTGTAACAAGCTTCCACTAGAGCCTCGTCACCTAGGAGTACCATTGGGTGTGTCCAAAATGATTTTTGAGCCTATTGTATGTTTGACACAAACCGTCTAGCTATCTTACACCGACACTAACACTGTCTCCAATTGGACCGATGCAAGATTCCACATGATCCGTGACACCTAGGAGTTCCATCGGGTGTGTTTAAAATGATTTCCAAGCCTAATGGTACATTGGCGCAAACTGTGCACCTATCTTGCATCAAGATTTGCACTATCTCCAAACGGGCTGAAACGAGCTTTCACTCGAACCTCAACCTAGGAGTACCATCCGGGGTGTCCATAGCAATATTTGAGCCTATGGTACGTTTGGCACAAACCGTGCACCTATCATGCCTCAAGATTAGCACTATCTCCAAATGAACCGAAATGAGCTTCCACTTGGGCCTCGTCACATAGGAGTACCATCGGGTTTATCCAAACCAATTTCTAAGCCTATGGCACGTTTGGTGCAAACCGTGCACCTATCTTACACTGACAATAACATCGTCTCCAAGTGGACCGAAACGAGATTCCACATGACCCATATCACCTAGGTACGTCTGGCACAAACCGTGCTCCTATCTTGTGTGAAGATTAGCACTATCTCTAAATGGACCCAACCAACCTTCCACTTGAGGCTCATCACGTAGTAGAACCATCGGGTGCATCCACAATGATTTTTGAGCCTATGGTACATTTGGCGCAAACCGTGCACCTTTCTTGCCACAAGGTTAGCACTATCTCCAAACAGACCGAAACTGCTTCCACTTGAGCTTCGTCACCTAGGAGTACCATCAGATGTGTCCAAAGTGATATTTTGAGCCTATGTTATGTTTGTCTCAAACCGTGCACCTATCCTACACCCACACTAACACCGTCTCCAAACGGGCTAATGCGAGAATCCACATGACCCATGTCACCTAGGAGTTCCATTGGGTGTGTCCGAAATGATTTCCAAGCCTAATGGTATATTTCGCGCAAACCATGCACCTATCTTACGTCAAGAACACTATCTCCAAATGGACAGAAACAAGCTTTCACTCAAGCCTCCCCACCTAGGATTACCATCGGGTGCGTCCAAAGTGATTTTTTAGCCTATGGTACATTTGACACAAACCGTGCTCCAATCTTGCCTCAAGATTAGCACTATCTCCAAACGGACAGTAACAAGCTTCCACTAGAGCCTCGTCACCTAGGAGTACCATTGGGTGTGTCCAAGATGATTTTTGAGCCTATTGTATGTTTGACACAAACCGTCTAGATATCTTACACCGACACTAACACTGCCTCCAAATGGACCGATGCAAGATTCCACATGATCCGTGACACCTAGGAGTTCCATCGGGTGTGTTTAAAATGATTTCCAAGCCTAATGGTACATTGGCGCAAACTGTGCACCTATCTTGCATCAAGATTTGCACTATCTCCAAACGGACTGAAACGAGCTTTCACTCGAACCTCAACCTAGGAGTACCATCCGGGGTGTCCATAGCAATATTTGAGCCTATGGTACGTTTGGCACAAACCGTGCACCTATCATGCCTCAAGATTAGCACTATCTCCAAATGAACCGAAACGAGCTTCCACTTGGGCCTCGTCACATAGGAGTACCATCGGGTTTATCCAAACCAATTTCTAAGCCTATGGTACGTTTGGTGCAAACCGTGCACCTATCTTACACTGACAATAACATCGTCTCCAAGTGGACCGAAACGAGATTCCACATGACCCATATCACCTAGGTACGTCTGGCACAACCGTGCGCCTATCTTGTGTCAAGATTAGCACTATCTCTAAATGGACCCAACCAACCTTCCACTTGAGGCCATCACGTAGTAGAACCATCGGGTGCATCCACAATGATTTTTGAGCCTATGGTACATTTGGCGCAAACCGTGCACCTTTCTTGCCACAAGATTAGCACTATCTCCAAACAGACCGAAACTGCTTCCACTTGAGCTTCGTCACCTAGGAGTACCATCGGGTTTGTCCAAAATGATTTGTGAGCCTATGGTATTTTTGTCTCAAACTGTGCACCTATCCTACACCCACACTAACACCGTCTCCAAACGGGCTGATGCGAGAATCCACATGACCCATGTCACCTAGGAGTTCCATTGGGTGTGTCCGAAATGATTTCCATGTCTAATGGTACATTTCGCGCAAACCATGCACCTGTCTTGCGTCAAGATTAACACTATCTCTAAATGGACAGAAACAAGCTTTCAATCAAGCCTCCCCACCTAGAATTACCATCGGGTGCGTCCAAAGCGATTTTTTAGCCTATGGTACATTTGGCACAAACCGTGCTCCAATCTTGCCTCAAGACTAGCACTATCTCCAAACGGACCGTAACAAGCTTCCACTAGAGCCTCATCACCTAGGAGTACCATTGGGTGTGTCCAAAATGATTTTTGAGCCTATTGTATGTTTGACACAAACCATCTAGCTATCTTACACCGACACTAACACTGTCTCCAATTGGACCGATGCAAGATTCCACATGATCCGTGACACCTAGGAGTTCCATCGGGTGTGTTTAAAATGATTTCCAAGCCTAATGGTACATTGGCGCAAACTATGCACCTATCTTGCATCAAGATTTGCACTATCTCCAAACGGACTGAAACGAGCTTTCACTCGAACCTCAACCTAGGAGTACCATCCGGGGTGTCCATAGCAATATTTGAGCCTATGGTACGTTTGGCACAAACCGTGCACCTATCATGCCTCAAGATTAGCACTATCTCCAAATGAACCGAAATGAGCTTCCACTTGGGCCTCGTCACATAGGAGTACCATCGGGTTTATCCAAACCAATTTCTAAGCCTATGGCACGTTTGGTGCAAACCGTGCACCTATCTTACACTGACAATAACATCGTCTCCAAGTGGACCGAAACGAGATTCCACATGACCCATATCACCTAGGTACGTCTGGCACAAACCGTGCGCCTATCTTGTGTCAAGATTAGCACTATCTCTAAATGGACCCAACCAACCTTCCACTTGAGGCTCATCACGTAGTAGAACCATCGGGTGCATCCACAATGATTTTTGAGCCTATGGTACATTTGGCGCAAACCATGCACCTTTCTTGCCACAAGATTAGCACTATCTCCAAACAGACCGAAACTGCTTCCACTTGAGCTTCGTCACCTAGGAGTACCATCGGGTTTGTCCAAAATGATTTGTGAGCCTATGGTATTTTTGTCTCAAACTGTGCACCTATCCTTCACCCACACTAACACCGTCTCCAAACGGGCTAATGCGAGAATCCACATGACCCATGTCACCTAGGAGTTCCATTGGGTGTGTCCGAAATGATTTCCGAGCCTAATGGTACATTTCGCGCAAACCATGCACCTATGTTGCGTCAAGATTAACACTATCTCCAAATGGACAGAAACAAGCTTTCACTCAAGCCTCCCCACCTAGGATTACCATCGGGTGCGTCCAAAGCGATTTTTTAGCCTATGGTACATTTGGCACAAACCGTGCTCCAATCTTGCCTCAAGACTAGCACTATCTCCAAACGGACCGTAACAAGCTTCCACTAGAGCCTCATCACCTAGGAGTACCATTGGGTGTGTCCAAAATGATTTTTGAGCCTATTGTATGTTTGACACAAACCATCTAGCTATCTTACACCGACACTAACATTGTCTCCAATTGGACCGATGCAAGATTCCACATGATCCGTGACACCTAGGAGTTCCATCGGGTGTGTTTAAAATGATTTCCAAGCCTAATGGTACATTGGCGCAAACTATGCACCTATCTTGCATCAAGATTTGCACTATCTCCAAACGGACTGAAACGAGCTTTCACTCGAACCTCAACCTAGGAGTACCATCCGGGGTGTCCATAGCAATATTTGAGCCTATGGTACGTTTGGCACAAACCGTGCACCTATCATGCCTCAAGATTAGCACTATCTCCAAATGAACCGAAATGAGCTTCCACTTGGGCCTCGTCACATAGGAGTACCATCGGGTTTATCCAAACCAATTTCTAAGCCTATGGCACGTTTGGTGCAAACCGTGCACCTATCTTACACTGACAATAACATCGTCTCCAAGTGGACCGAAACGAGATTCCACATGACCCATATCACCTAGGTACGTCTGGCACAAACCGTGCGCCTATCTTGTGTCAAGATTAGCACTATCTCTAAATGGACCCAACCAACCTTCCACTTGAGGCTCATCACGTAGTAGAACCATCGGGTGCATCCACAATGATTTTTGAGCCTATGGTACATTTGGCGCAAACCATGCACCTTTCTTGCCACAAGATTAGCACTATCTCCAAACAGACCGAAACTGCTTCCACTTGAGCTTCGTCACCTAGGAGTACCATCGGGTTTGTCCAAAATGATTTGTGAGCCTATGGTATTTTTGTCTCAAACTGTGCACCTATCCTTCACCCACACTAACACCGTCTCCAAACGGGCTAATGCGAGAATCCACATGACCCATGTCACCTAGGAGTTCCATTGGGTGTGTCCGAAATGATTTCCAAGCCTAATGGTACATTTCGCGCAAACCATGCACCTATGTTGCGTCAAGATTAACACTATCTCCAAATGGACAGAAACAAGCTTTCACTCAAGCCTCCCCACCTAGGATTACCATCGGGTGCGTCCAAAGCGATTTTTTAGCCTATGGTACATTTGGCACAAACCGTGCTCCAATCTTGCCTCAAGATTAGCACTATCTCCAAACGGACCATAACAAGCTTCCACTAGAGCCTCGTCACCTAGGAGTACCATTGGGTGTGTCCAAAATGATTTTTGAGCCTATTGTATGTTTGACACAAACCGTCTAGCTACCTTACACCGACACTAACACTGTCTCCAAATGGACCGATGCGAGATTCCACATGATCCGTGACACCTAGGAGTTCCATCAGGTGTGTTTAAAATGATTTCCAAGCCTAATGGTACATTGGCGCAAACTGTGCACCTATCTTGCATTAAGATTTGCACTATCTCCATACGGATTGAAACGAGCTTTCACTCGAACCTCAACCTAGGAGTACCATCCGAGGTGTCCATAGCAATATTTGAGCCTATGGTACGTTTGGCACAAACCGTGCACCTATCATGCCTCAAGATTAGCACTATTCCAAATGAACTGAAACGAGCTTCCACTTGAGCCTCGTCACCTAGGAGTACCATCGGGTTTGTCCAAACAAATTTTTGAGCCTATGGTACGATTGGTGCAAACCGTGCACCTATCTTACACCGACAATAACATCGTCTCCAAGTGGATTGATACGAGATTCTACATGACCCATATCACCTAGGTACGTTTGGCGCAAACCGTGCACCTATCTTGTGTCAAGATTAGCACTATCTCTAAATAGACCCAACCGACCTTCCACTTGTAACTCATCACATAGCAGAACCATCGGGTGCATCCAAAATGATTTTTGAGCCTATGGTATGTTTGGCGCAAACCGCGCACCTATTTTGCCACAAGATTAGCACTATCTCCAAACAGATAGAAACTGCATCCACTTGAGCTTCGTCACCTAGGAGTACCATAGGGTTTGTCCAAAATGATTTGTGAGCCTATGGTATTTTTGTGGGAAACTGTGCACCTATCCTACACCGACACTAACACTGTCTCCAAACAGGCCGATGCGAGATTCCACATCACCCATGTCACCTTGGAGTTCCATCTTGTGTGTCCGAAATGATTTCCAAGCCTAATGGTACATTCAGCGCAAACCATGCACCTATCTTGCGTCAAGATTAACACTATCTCCTAATGGACTGAAACAAGCTTTCACTCAAGCCTCCCCACCTAGGAGTACCATCGGGTGCGTCCAAAGTGATTTTTGAGCCTATGGTACATTTGGCACAAACCGTGCACCAATCTTGCCTCAAGATTAGCACTATCTCCAAATGGACCGTCACGAGCTTCCACTAGAGCCTCGTCACCTAGGAGTACCATCGGGTGTGTCCAAAATGATTTTTGAGCCTATTGTATGTTTGACACAAACCGTCTAGCTATCTTACACCGACAGTAACACCGTCTCCAAATGGACCGATGCGAGATTCGACATGATTCGTGACACCTAGGAGTTCCATCGGGTGTGTTCAAAATGATTTCCAAGCCTAATGGTATATTGGCGTAAACTGTGCACCTAACTTGTATCAACATTAGCACTATCTCCAAACGGACTGAAACGAGCTTTCACTCGAACCTCGTCACCTAGGAGTAACATGAGGGGCGTCCATAGCAATTTTTGAGCCTATCATACGTTTGCCACAAACCGTGCAGCTATCATGCCTCAAGATTTGCACTATCTCCAAATGAACCGAAACGAGCTTCCACTTGGGCCTCGTCACATAGGAGTACCATCGGGTTTGTCCAAACCAATTTCTTTACCTATGGTATGTTTGGTGCAAACCGTGCACCTATCTTACGCTGACAATAACATCGTCTCTAAGTGGACCGAAGTGAGATTCCACATGACCCATATCATCTAGGTACGTCTGGCACATACCGTGCACCTATCTTGTGTCAAGATTAGCACTATCTCTAAATGGACCAAACCGACCTTCCACTTGATTCTCATCACGTAGTAGAACCATCAGGTGCATCCAAAATGATTTTTCAGTGCATGGTACATTTGGCACAAACCGCGCACCTATCTTGCAACAAGATTAGCACTATCTCTAAACAGACCGAAACTGCTTCCACTTGAGCTTCGTCACCTAGGAGTACCACCAGATGTGTCCAAAGTGATATTTTGAGCCTATGGTTTGTTTGTCTCAAACTGTGCACCTATCCTACACCCACACTAACACCATCTCCAAACGGGCTGATGCGGGAATCCACATGACCCATGTCACCTAGGAGTTCCATCGGGTGTGTCCGAAATGATTTCCATGCCTAATGGTACATTCGGCGCAAACCATGCACCTATCTTGCGTCAAGATTAACACTATCTCCAAATGAACTGAAACAAGCTTTCACTCAAGCCTCCCCACCTAGGAGTACCATTGGGTGCGTCCAAAGCAATTTTTGAGCCTATGGAACATTTGGCACAAATCGTGCACCAATCTTGCCTGAAGATTAGCACTATCTCCAAATGGACCGTAACAAGCTTCCACTAGAGCCTCGTCACCTAGGAGTACCATCGGGTGTGTCCAAAATGATTTTTGAGCCTATTGTATGTTTGACACAAACCATCTAGCTATCTTACACCGACACTAACGCCGTCTCCAAATGGACCGATGCGAGATTCCATATGATCCGTGACACCTAGGAGTTCCATCGGGTGTGTTTAAAATGATTTCCAAGCCTAATGGTACATTGGCACAAACTGTGCACCTATCTTGCCTCAAGATTTGCACTATCTCCAAACGGACTAAAATAGGCTTTCACTCGAACCTCAACCTAGAAGTACCATCCGGGGTGTCCATAGCAATATTTGAACCTATGGTACGTTTGGCACAAACTGTGCACCGATCATGCCTCAAGATTAGCACTATCTCCAAACGAACTGAAACGAGTTTCCATTTGGGCCTCGTCACATAGGAGTACCATCGGGTCTGTCCAAACCAAATTCTAAGCCTATGGTACGTTTGGTGCAAACCGTGCACCTATCTTACATGGACAATAACATCGTCTCCAAGTGGACCGAAATGAGATTCCACATGACCCATATCATCTAGGTATGTCTGGCGCAAACCGTGCACCTATCTTGTGTCAAGATTAGCACTATCTCTAAATGGACAAAACCGACCTTCCACTTGAGGCTCATCACGTAGTAGAACCATCGGGTGCATCCAAAATAATTTTTGAGCGTATGGTACATTTGGCACAAACCGCGCACCTATCTTGCCACAAGATTAGCACTATCTCCAAAGAGACCAAAACTGCTTCCACTTGAGCTTCGTCACCTAGGAGTACCATCGGATGTGTCCAAAGTGATATTTTGAGCCTATGGTATGTTTGTCTCAAACTGTGCACCTATCCTACACCCACACTAACACCGTCTCCAAACGGGCTGATGTGGGAATCCACATGACCCATGTCACCTAAGAGTTCCATCGGGTGTGTCCGAAATGATTTCCAAGCCTAATGGTACATTCGGCGCAAACCATGCACCTATCTTGCGTCAAGATTAACACTGTCTCCAAATGAACTGAAACAAGCTTTCACTCAAGCCTCCCCACCTAGGAGTACCATTGGGTGCATCCAAAGCGATTTTTGAGCCTATGGAACATTTGGCACAAACCGTGCACCAATCTTGCCTGAAGATTAGCACTATCTCCAAACGGACCGTAACAAGCTTCCACTAGAGCCTCATCACCTAGGAGTACCATCGGGTGTGTCCAAAATGATTTTTGAGCCTATTGTATGTTTGACACAAACCGTCTAGCTATCTTACACCGACACTAACGCCGTCTCCAAATGGACCGATGCGAGATTCCATATGATCCGTGAGACCTAGGAGTTCCATCGGGTGTGTTTAAAATGATTTCCAAGCCTAATGGTAGATTGGCGCAAACTGTGCACCTATCTTGCATCAAGATTTGCACTATCTCCAAACGGACTGAAATGGGCTTTCACTCGAACCTCGACCTAGGAGTACCATCTGGGGTGTCCATAGCAATATTTGAGCCTATGGTACGTTTGGCACAAACTGTGCACCTATCATGCCTCAAGATTAGCACTATCTCCAAACGAACCGAAACGAGTTTCCATTTGGGCCTCGTCACATAGGAGTACCATCGGGTCTGTCCAAACCAAATTCTAAGCCTATGGTACGTTTGGTGCAAACCGTGCACCTATCTTACACGGACAACAACATCGTCTCCAAGTGGACCGAAATGAGATTCCACATGACCCATATCATCTAGGTATGTCTGGCGCAAACCGTGCACCTATCTTGTGTCAAGATTAGAACTATCTCTAAATGGACAAAACCAACCTTCCATTTGAGGCTCATCACGTAGTAGAACCATCGGGTGCATCCAAAATGATTTTTGAGCGTATGGTACATTTGGCACAAACCGCGCACCTATCTTGCCACAAGATTAGCACTATCTCCAAACAGACCGAAACTGCTTCCACTTGAGCTTCGTCACCTAGGAGTACCATCGGATGTGTCCAAAGTGATATTTTGAGCCTATGGTATGTTTGTCTCAAACTGTGCACCTATCCTACACCCACACTAACACCGTCTCCAAACGGGCTGATGTGGGAATCCACATGACCCATGTCACCTAAGAGTTCCATCGGGTGTGTCCGAAATGAATTCCAAGCCTAATGGTACATTCGGCGCAAACCATGCACCTATCTTGCGTCAAGATTAACACTGTCTCCAAATGAACTGAAACAAGCATTCACTCAAGCCTCCCCACCTAGGAGTACCATTGGGTGCATCCAAAGCGATTTTTGAGCCTATGGAACATTTGGCACAAACCGTGCACCAATCTTGCCTGAAGATTAGCACTATCTCCAAACGGACCGTGACAAGCTTCCACTAGAGCCTCATCACCTAGGAGTACCATCGGGTGTGTCCAAAATGATTTTTGAGCCTATTGTATGTTTGACACAAACCGTCTAGCTATCTTACACCGACACTAACGCCGTCTCCAAATGGACCGATGCGAGATTCCATATGATCCGTGAGACCTAGGAGTTCCATCGGGTGTGTTTAAAATGATTTCCAAGCCTAATGGTAGATTGGCGCAAACTGTGCACCTATCTTGCATCAAGATTTGCACTATCTCCAAACGGACTGAAATGGGCTTTCACTCGAACCTCGACCTAGGAGTACCATCCGGGGTGTCCATAGCAATATTTGAGCCTATGGTACGTTTGGCACAAACTGTGCACCTATCATGCCTCAAGATTAGCACTATCTCCAAACGAACCGAAACGAGTTTCCATTTGGGCCTCGTCACATAGGAGTACCATCGGGTCTGTCCAAACCAAATTCTAAGCCTATGGTACGTTTGGTGCAAACCGTGCACCTATCTTACACGGACAATAACATCGTCTCCAAGTGGACCGAAATGAGATTCCACATGACCCATATCATCTAGGTATGTCTGGCGCAAACCGTGCACCTATCTTGTGTCAAGATTAGCACTATCTCTAAATGGACAAAACCAACCTTCCACTTGAGGCTCATCACGTAGTAGAACCATCGGGTGCATCCAAAATGATTTTTGAGCGTATGGTACATTTGGCACAAACCGCGCACCTATCTTGCCACAAGATTAGCACTATCTCCAAACAGACCGAAACTGCTTCCACTTGAGCTTCGTCACCTAGGAGTACCATCGGATGTGTCCAAAGTGATATTTTGAGCCTATGGTATGTTTGTCTCAAACTGTGCACCTATCCTACACCCACACTAACACCGTCTCCAAACGGGCTGATGTGGGAATCCACATGACCCATGTCACCTAAGAGTTCCATCGGGTGTGTCCGAAATGATTTCCAAGCCTAATGGTACATTCGGCGCAAACCATGCACCTATCTTGCGTCAAGATTAACACTGTCTCCAAATGAACTGAAACAAGCTTTCACTCAAGCCTCCCCACCTAGGAGTACCATTGGGTGCATCCAAAGCGATTTTTGAGCCTATGGAACATTTGGCACAAACCGTGCACCAATCTTGCCTGAAGATTAGCACTATCTCCAAACGGACCGTAACAAGCTTCCACTAGAGCCTCATCACCTAGGAGTACCATCGGGTGTGTCCAAAATGATTTTTGAGCCTATTGTATGTTTGACAATAACCGTCTAGCTATCTTACACCGACACTAACGCCGTCTCCAAATGGACCAATGCGAGATTCCATATGATCCGTGAGACCTAGGAGTTCCATCGGGTGTGTTTAAAATGATTTCCAGGCCTAATGGTACATTGGCGCAAACTGTGCACCTATCTTGCATCAAGATTTGCACTATCTCCAAACGGACTGAAATGGGCTTTCACTCGAACCTCGACCTAGGAGTACCATCCGGGGTGTCCATAGCAATATTTGAGCCTATGGTACGTTTGGCACAAACTGTGCACCTATCATGCCTCAAGATTAGCACTATCTCCAAACGAACCGAAACGAGTTTCCATTTGGGCCTCGTCACATAGGAGTACCATCGGGTCTGTCCAAACCAAATTCTAAGCCTATGGTACGTTTGGTGCAAACCGTGCACCTATCTTACACGGACAATAACATCGTCTCCAAGTGGACCGAAATGAGATTCCACATGACCCATATCATCTAGGTATGTCTAGCGCAAACCGTGCACCTATCTTGTGTCAAGATTAGCACTATCTCTAAATGGACAAAACCAACCTTCCACTTGAGGCTCATCACGTAATAGAACCATCGGGTGCATCCAAAATGATTTTTGAGCGTATGGTACATTTGGCACAAACCGCGCACCTATCTTGCCACAAGATTAGCACTATCTCCAAACAGACCGAAACTGCTTCCAGTTGAGCTTCGTCACCTAGGAGTACCATCGGATGTGTCCAAAGTGATATTTTGAGCCTATGGTATGTTTGTCTCAAACTGTGCACCTATCCTACACCCACACTAACACCGTCTCCAAACGGGCTGATGTGGGAATCCACATGACCCATGTCACCTAAGAGTTCCATCGGGTGTGTCCGAAATGATTTCCAAGCCTAATGGTACATTCGGCGCAAACCATGCACCTATCTTGCGTCAAGATTAACACTGTCTCCAAATGAACTGAAACAAGCATTCACTCAAGCCTCCCCACCTAGGAGTACCATTGGGTGCATCCAAAGCGATTTTTGAGCCTATGGAACATTTGGCACAAACCGTGCACCAATCTTGCCTGAAGATTAGCACTATCTCCAAACGGACCGTGACAAGCTTCCACTAGAGCCTCATCACCTAGGAGTACCATCGGGTGTGTCCAAAATGATTTTTGAGCCTATTGTATGTTTGACACAAACCGTCTAGCTATCTTACACCGACACTAACGCCGTCTCCAAATGGATCGATGCGAGATTCCATATGATCCGTGAGACCTAGGAGTTCCATCGGGTGTGTTTAAAATGATTTCCAAGCCTAATGGTAGATTGGCGCAAACTGTGCACCTATCTTGCATCAAGATTTGCACTATCTCCAAACGGACTGAAATGGGCTTTCACTCGAACCTCGACCTAGGAGTACCATCCGGGGTGTCCATAGCAATATTTGAGCCTATGGTACGTTTGGCACAAACTGTGCACCTATCATGCCTCAAGATTAGCACTATCTCCAAACGAACCGAAACGAGTTTCCATTTGGGCCTCGTCACATAGGAGTACCATCGGGTTTGTCCAAACCAAATTCTAAGCCTATGGTACGTTTGGTGCAAACCGTGCACCTATCTTACACTGACAATAACAGCGTCTCCAAGTGGACCAATACGAGATTCCACATGACCCATGTCACCTAGGTACGTTTGGCGCAAACCGTGCACCTGTCTTGTGTCAAGATTAGCACTATCTCTAAATGGACCCAACTGACCTTCCACTTGTAACTCATCACATAGCAGAACCATCGGGTGCATCCGAAATGATTTTTGAGCGTATGGTACATTTGGCACAAACCGCGCACCTATCTTGCCACAAGATTAGCACTATCTCCAAACAGACCGAAACTGCTTCCACTTGAGCTTCGTCACCTAGGAGTACCATCGGATGTGTCCAAAGTGATATTTCGAGCCTATGGTATGTTTGTCTCAAACTGTGCACCTATCCTACACCCACACTAACACCGTCTCCAAACAGGCCGATGCGAGATTCCAACTCACCCATGTCACCTAGGAGTTCCATCTTGTGTGTCTGAAATGATTTCCAAGCCTAATGGTACATTTGGCGCAAACCATGCACCAATATTGCGTCAAGATTAACACTATCTCCTAATGGACTGAAACAAGCTTTCACTCAAGCCTCCCCGCCTAGGAGTACCATCGGGTGCGTCCAAAGCAATTTTTGAGCATATGGTATATTTGGCACAAACCGTGCACCAATCTTGCCTCAAGATTAGCACTATCTCCAAACGGACCATAACGAGCTTCCACTAGAGCCTCGTCATCTAGGAGTACCATCGGGTGTGTCCAAAATGATTTTTGAGCCTGTTGTATGTTTGACACAAACCGTCTAGCTCTCTTACACCGACACTAACACCGTCTCCAAATGGACCGATGCGAGTTCAACATGATCTGTGAAATCTAGGAGTTCCATCGGGTGTGTTCAAAATGATTTCCAAGCCTAATGGTACATTGGCGCAAACTGTGCACCTCTCTTGTATCAAGATTAGCACTATCTCCAAACGGACTGAAACGAGCTTTCACTCGAACCTCGTCACCTAGGAGTGCCATGAGCGGTGTCCTTAGCAATTTTTGAGCCTATGGTACGTTTGGCACAAACCGTGCACCTATCATGCCTCAAGATTTGCACTATCTCCAAATGAACCGAAACGAGCTTCCACTTGAGCCTCGTCATATAGGAGTACCATCGGGTTTGTCAAAACCAATTTCTAAGCCTATTGTATATATGGTGCAAACCGTGCACCTATCCTACACGGACAATAACATCGTCTCCAAGTGGACCGAAATGAGATTCCACATGACCCATATCATCTAGGTATGTCTGGCGCAAACCGTGCACCTATCTTGTGTCAAGATTAGCACTATCTCTAAATGGACAAAACCGACCTTCCACTTGAGGCTCATCACGTAGTAGAACCATCGGGTGCATCCAAAATGATTTTGAGCCTATGGTATATTTGGCGCAAACCGCGCACCTATCTTGCCACAAGATTAGCACTATCACCAAACAGACCGTAACAAGCTTCCACTAGAGCCTCATCACCTAGGAGTACCATCGGGTGTGTCCAAAATGATTTTTGAGCCTATTGTATGTTTGACACAAACCGTCTAGCTATCTTACACCGACACTAACGCCGTCTCCAAATGGACCGATGCGAGATTCCATATGATCCGTGACACCTAGGAGTTCCATCGGGTGTGTCCGAAATGATTTCCAAGCCTAATGGTGCATTCTCCGCAAACCATGCACCTATCTTGCGTCAAGATTAACACTATCTCCAAATGAACTGAAACAAGCTTTCACTCAAGCCTCCCCACCTAGGAGTACCATTGGGTGCATCCAAAGCGATTTTTGAGCCTATGGAACATTTGGCACAAACCGTGCACCAATCTTGCCTGAAGATTAGCACTATCTCCAAACGGACCGTAACAAGCTTCCACTAGAGCCTCATCACCTAGGAGTACCATCGGGTGTGTCCAAAATGATTTTTGAGCCTATTGTATGTTTGACACAAACCGTCTAGCTATCTTACACCGACACTAACGCCGTCTCCAAATGGACCGATGCGAGATTCCATATGATCCGTGACACCTAGGAGTTCCATCGGGTGTGTTTAAAATGATTTCCAAGCCTAATGGTACATTGGCGCAAACTGTGCACCTATCTTGCATCAAGATTTGCACTATCTCCAAACGGACTGAAATGGGCTTTCACTCGAACCTCGACCTAGGAGTACCATCCGGGGTGTCCATAGCAATATTTGAGCCTATGGTACGTTTGGCACAAACCGTGCACCTATCATGCCTCAAGATTAGCACTATCTCCAAACGAACCGAAATGAGCTTCCACTTGAGCCTCGTCACCTAGGAGTACCATCGGGTTTGTCCAAACCAATTTCTGAGCCTATGGTACATTTGGTGCAAACCGTGCACCTATCTTACACTGACAATAACAGCGTCTCCAAGTGGACCAATACGAGATTCCACATGACCCATGTCACCTAGGTACGTTTGGCGCAAACCGTGCACCTGTCTTGTGTCAAGATTAGCACTATCTCTAAATGGACCCAACTGACCTTCCACTTGTAACTCATCACATAGCAGAACCATCGGGTGCATCCAAAATGATTTTGAGGTTATGGTATGTTTGGCGCAAACCGCGCACCTATTTTGCCACAAGATTAGCACTATCTCCAAACAGATAGAAACTGCATCCACTTGAGCTTCGTCACCTAGGAGTACCATCGGGTTTGTCCAAAATGATTTGTGAGCCTATGGTATTTTTGTGGCAAACTGTGCACCTATCCTACACCGACACTAACACCGTCTCCAAATAGGCCGATGCGAGATTCCAAGTCACCTATGTCACCTAGGAGTTCCATCTTGTGTGTCTGAAATGATTTCCAAGCCTAATGGTACATTTGGCGCAAACCATGCACCTATCTTGCGTCAAGATTAACACTATCTCCTAATGGACTGAAACAAGCTTTCACTCAAGCCTCCCCGCCTAGGAGTACCATCGGGTGCGTCCAAAGCGATTTTTGAGCCTATGGTATATTTGGCACAAACCGTGCACCAATCTTGCCTCAAGATTAGCACTATCTCCAAACGGACCATAACGAGCTTCCACTAGAGCCTCGTCATCTAGGAGTACCATCGGGTGTGTCCAAAATGATTTTTGAGCCTGTTGTATGTTTGACACAAACCGTCTAGCTCTCTTACACCGACACTAACACCGTCTCCAAATGGACCGATGCGAGTTCAACATGATCCGTGAAATCTAGGAGTTCCATCGGGTGTGTTCAAAATGATTTTCAAGCCTAATGGTACATTGGCGCAAACTGTGCACCTCTCTTGTATCAAGATTAGCACTATCTACAAACGGACTGAAACGAGCTTTCACTCGAACCTCGTCACCTAGGAGTGCCATGAGCGGTGTCCTTAGCAATTTTTGAGCCTATGGTACGTTTGGCACAAACCGTGCACCTATCATGCCTCAAGATTTGCACTATCTCCAAATGAACCGAAACGAGCTTCCACTTGAGCCTCGTCACATAGGAGTACCATCGGGTTTGTCAAAACCAATTTCTAAGCCTATGGTATATTTGGTGCAAACCGTGCACCTATCCTACACGGACAATAACATCGTCTCCAAGTGGACCGAAATGAGATTCCACATGACCCATATCATCTAGGTATGTCTGGCGCAAACCGTGCACCTATCTTGTGTCAAGATTAGCACTATCTCTAAATGGACAAAACCGACCTTCCACTTGAGGCTCATCACGTAGTAGAACCATCGGGTGCATCCAAAATGATTTTGAGCCTATGGTATATTTGGCGCAAACCGCGCACCTATCTTGCCACAAGATTAGCACTATCACCAAACAGACCGTAACAAGCTTCCACTAGAGCCTCATCACCTAGGAGTACCATCGGGTGTGTCCAAAATGATTTTTGAGCCTATTGTATGTTTGACACAAACCGTCTAGCTATCTTACACCGACACTAACGCCGTCTCCAAATGGACCGATGCGAGATTCCATATGATCCGTGACACCTAGGAGTTCCATCGGGTGTGTCCGAAATGATTTCCAAGCCTAATGGTGCATTCTCCGCAAACCATGCACCTATCTTGCGTCAAGATTAACACTATCTCCAAATGAACTCAAACAAGCTTTCACTCAAGCCTCCCCACCTAGGAGTACCATTGGGTGCATCCAAAGCGATTTTTGAGCCTATGGAACATTTGGCACAAACCGTGCACCAATCTTGCCTGAAGATTAGCACTATCTCCAAACGGACCGTAACAAGCTTCCACTAGAGCCTCATCACCTAGGAGTACCATCGGGTGTGTCCAAAATGATTTTTGAGCCTATTGTATGTTTGACACAAACCGTCTAGCTATCTTACACCGACACTAACGCCGTCTCCAAATGGACCGATGCGAGATTCCATATGATCCGTGACACCTAGGAGTTCCATCGGGTGTGTTTAAAATGATTTCCAAGCCTAATGGTACATTGGCGCAAACTGTGCACCTATCTTGCATCAAGATTTGCACTATCTCCAAACGGACTGAAATGGGCTTTCACTCGAACCTCGACCTAGGAGTACCATCCGGGGTGTCCATAGCAATATTTGAGCCTATGGTACGTTTTGCACAAACCGTGCACCTATCATGCCTCAAGATTAGCACTATCTCCAAACGAACCGAAATGAGCTTCCACTTGAGCCTCGTCACCTAGGAGTACCATCGGGTTTGTCCAAACCAATTTCTGAGCCTATGGTACATTTGGTGCAAACCGTGCACCTATCTTACACTGACAATAACAGCGTCTCCAAGTGGACCAATACGAGATTCCACATGACCCATGTCACCTAGGTACGTTTGGCGCAAACCGTGCACCTGTCTTGTGTCAAGATTAGCACTATCTCTAAATGGACCCAACTGACCTTCCACTTGTAACTCATCACATAGCAGAACCATCGAGTGCATCCAAAATGATTTTGAGGTTATGGTATGTTTGGCGCAAACCGCGCACCTATTTTGCCACAAGATTAGCACTATCTCCAAACAGATAGAAACTGCATCCACTTGAGCTTCGTCACCTAGGAGTACCATCGGGTTTGTCCAAAATGATTTGTGAGCCTATGGTATTTTTGTGGCAAACTGTGCACCTATCCTACACCGACACTAACACCGTCTCCAAACAGGCCGATGCGAGATTCCAAGTCACCTATGTCACCTAGGAGTTCCATCTTGTGTGTCTGAAATGATTTCCAAGCCTAATGGTACATTTGGCGCAAACCATGCACCTATCTTGCGTCAAGATTAACACTATCTCCTAATGGACTGAAACAAGCTTTCACTCAAGCCTCCCCGCCTAGGAGTACCATCGGGTGCGTCCAAAGCGATTTTTGAGCCTATGGTATATTTGGCACAAACCGTGCACCAATCTTGCCTCAAGATTAGCACTATCTCCAAACGGACCATAACGAGCTTCCACTAGAGCCTCGTCATCTAGGAGTACCATCGGGTGTGTCCAAAATGATTTTTGAGCCTGTTGTATGTTTGACACAAACCGTCTAGCTCTCTTACACCGACACTAACACCGTCTCCAAATGGACCGATGCGAGTTCAACATGATCCGTGAAATCTAGGAGTTCCATCGGGTGTGTTCAAAATGATTTCCAAGCCTAATGGTACATTGGCGCAAACTGTGCACCTCTCTTGTATCAAGATTAGCACTATCTCCAAACGGACTGAAACGAGCTTTCACTCGAACCTCGTCACCTAGGAGTGCCATGAGCGGCGTCCTTAGCAATTTTTGAGCCTATGGTACGTTTGGCACAAACCGTGCACCTATCATGCCTCAAGATTTGCACTATCTCCAAATGAACCGAAACGAGCTTCCACTTGAGCCTCGTCACATAGGAGTACCATCGGGTTTGTCAAAACCAATTTCTGAGCCTATGGTATATTTGGTGCAAACCGTGCACCTATCCTACACTGACAATAACATCGTCTCCAAGTGGACCGATACAAGATTCCACATGACCCATATGACCTAGGTACGTTTGGCGCAAACTGTGCACCTGTCTTGTGTCAAGATTAGCACTATCTCTAAATGGACCCAACGGACCTTCCACTTGTAACTCATCACATAGAAGAACCATCGGGTGCATCCAAAATGATTTTGAGCCTATGGTATATTTGGCGCAAACCGCGCACCTATCTTGCCACAAGATTAGCACTATCACCAAACAGACCGAAACTGCTTCCACTAGAGCCTCATCACCTAGGAGTACCATCGGGTGTGTCCAAAGTGATATTTTGAGCCTATTGTATGTTTGACGCAAACTGAGCACCTATCCTACACCCACACTAACACCGTCTCCAAACGGGCTGATGCGAGAATCCACATGACCCATGTCACCTAGGAGTTCCATCGAGTGTGTCCAAAATGAATTCCAAGCCTAATGGTACATTCGGCGCAAACCATGCACCTATCTTGCGTCAAGATTAGCACTATCTCCAAATCGGCCGAAACGAGCTTTCACTCGAGCCTCCTCACCTAGGAGTACCATCGGGTGCGCCCAAAGTGATTTTTGAGCCTATGGTACATTTGGCACAAACCGTGCACCGATCATGCCTCAAGGTTAGCACTATCTCCAAACAGACCGAAATGAGCTTCCACTAGAGCCTCGTCACCTAGGAGTACCATCGGGTGTGTCCAAAATGATTTTTGAGCCTATTGCATGTTTGGCACAAACCTTCTAGCTATCTTACACTGACACTAACACCGTCTCCAAACGGATCGATGTGAGATTCCACATGATCCCTGACACCTAGGAGTTCAATCGGGTTTGTTCAAAACGATTTCCAAGCCTAATGGTACATTGGTGCAAACTGTGCACCTATCTTGCATCAAGATTAGCACTATCTCCAAACGGACTGAAACGAGCTTTCACTCAAACCTCATCACCTAGGAGTACCATCAGGGGCGTCCATAGCAATTTTTGAGCCTATGGTACGTTTGGCACAAACCGTGCACATATCATGCCTCAAAATTAGCACTATCTCCAAACGAACCGTAATGAGCTTACACTTGAGCCTCGTCACCTAGGAGTACCATGAGGTTTGTCCAATCCAATTTCTGAGCCTATGGTACATTTGGTGCAAACCGTGCACCTATCTTACACTGACAATAACATCATCTCCAAGTGGACTGATACAAGATTCCAGATGAACCATATGACCTAGGTACGTTTGGCGCAAACCGTGCACCTATCTTTTGTCAAGATTAGCACTAACTCTAAATGGACCGCACCGAACTTCCACTTGAGGCTCATCACGTAGTAGAACCATCGGGTGCATCCAAAATGATTTTTGAGCCTATGGTATATTTGGCGCAAACCGCGCACCTATCTTGCCACAAGATTAGCACTATCTCTAAACAGACCGAAACTGCTTCCACTTGAGCTTCGTCACCTAGGAGTACCATCGGATGTGTCCAAAATGATATTTTGAGCCTATGGTATGTTTGCCGCAAACTGTGCACCTATCCTACACCCACACTAACACCATCTCCAAGCGGGCTGATGCGAGATTTCACATGACCCATCTCACCTAGGAGTTCCATCGGGTGCGACCGAAATGATTTCCAAGTCTAATGGTACATTCGGCGCAAAACATGCACCTATCTTGTCGTTATGATTAGCACTATCTCCAAATGGACCGAAACGAGCTTTCACTCGAGCCTCCTCACCTAGGAGCACCATCAGGTGCGCCCAAAGCGATTTTTGAGCCTCTGGTACATTTTCCACAAACCGTGCACCGATCATGCCTCAAGGTTAGCACTATCTCCAAACAAACCGTAATGAGCTTCCACTGGAGCCTCGTCACCTAGGAGTACCATCGGGTGTGTCCAAAATGATTTTTGAGCCTATTGCATGTTTGGCACAAACCTTCTAGCTATCTTACACTGACACTAACACCGTCTCCAAACGGACCGATGTGAGATTCCACATGATCCGTGACACCGAGGAGTTCCATCGGGTTTGCTCAAAATGATTTCCAAGCCAAATGATACATTGGCGCAAACTGTGCACCTATCTTGCATCAAGATTAGCACTATCTCCAAACGGACTGAAACGAGCTTTCACTCGAACCTCGTCACCTAGGAGTACCATCATGGGCGTCCATAGCAATTTTTGAGCCTATGGTACATTTGGCACAAACCGTGCACCTATCATGCCTCAAGATTAGCACTATCTCCAAAAGAACCGAAACGAGCTTCCACTTGAGCCTCGTCACCTAGGAGTGCCATCGGGTCTGTCCAAACCAATTTCTAAGCCTACGGTACGTTTAGTGCAAACCGTGCACCTATCTTACATTGACAATAACATCGTCTCCAAGTGGACCGATACGAGATTCCACATGACCCATATGACCTAGGTACATTTGGTGCAAACCATCCACCTATCTTGTGTCAAGATAAAAACTATCTCTAAAATGACCAAACCGAACTTCCACTTGAGGCTCATCACGTAGAAGAACCATCGGGTGCATCCAAAATGATTTTTGAGCCTATGGCATCTTTGGTGCAAACCGCGCACCTATCTTGCCACAAGATTAGCACAATCTCCAAACAGACCGAAACTGCTTCCACTTGAGCTTCGCCACCTAGGAGTATCACCGGATGTGTCCAAAATGATTTTTGACCCTATGGTATGTTTGTCGCAAACTGTGCACCTATCCTACACCCACAATAACACCGTCTCCAAACGGGCTGATGCGAGATTCCACATGACCCATGTCACCTAGGAGTTCCATCGGGTGTGTCCGAAATGATTTCCAAGCCTAATGGTACATTCGGCGCAAACCATGCACCTATCTTGCGTCAAGATTAGCACTATCTCCAAATGGACCGAAACAAGCTTTCACTCAAGCGTCCCCACCTAGGAGTACCATCGGGTGCGTCCAAAGCAATTTTGGAGCCTATGGTAAATTTGGCACAAACCGTGCACCAATCATGCCTCAAGATTAGCACTATCTCCAAACGGACCGTAATGGGCTTCCACTAGAGCCTCGTCACCTAGGAGTACCATCGGGTGTGTCCAAAATGATTTTTTGAGCCTATTGTATGTTTGGTAGAAACCGTCTAGCTATCTTACACCGATACTAACACCGTCTCCAAATGGACCGATGCGAGATTCCACATGATCCGTGACACCTAGGAGTTCCATTGGGTGTGTTCAAAATGATTTCCAAGCCTAATGGTATATTGGTGCAAACTGTGCACCAATCTTGCATCAAGATTAGCACTATCTCCAAACGGACTGAAACGAGCTTTCACTCTAACCTCGTCACCTAGGAGTACCATCAGGGGCGTCCAAAGCAATTTTTGAGCCTATGGTACGTTTGGTGCAAACCGTGCACCTATCATGCCTCAAGATTAGCACTATCTCCAAACGAACCGAAACGAGCTTCCACTTGAGCCACGTCACCTAGGAGTACCATCGGTTGTCTCCAAAATGACTTTTGAGCCAATTGGTACGTTTCGTGCAAACTGTGCACCTTACAACGACACTAACACCATCTCCGAACGGACCGATGTGAGATTCCACGTGACCCATGTCACCTAGGAGTTCCATCATGTGTGTCCAAAATGATTTCCAAGCCCAATGGTACGTTCGCTGCAAACCATGCACCTAAGTTGCGTCAAGATTGGCACTATCTCAAAATGGACCGAAACGTGCTTTCACTCGAGCCTCCTCACCTAGGAGTATCATCGGGTGAATGCAAAGCAATTTTTGAGCCTATGGTACATTTGGCACAAGCCGTGCACCAATCATGCCTCAAGATTAGCACTCTCCAAACGGACCGTGACGAGCTTCCACTAGAGCCTCATCACCTAGGAGATCCATCGGGGGTGTCCAAAATGATTTTTGAGCCTATTGTATGTTTGGCACAAACCTTCTAGCTATCTTACACTTATAGTAAAACCATCTCCAAATGGACTGATGCGAGATTCCACATGATCCGTGACACCTAGGAGTTCCCTCAGGTGTGTTCAAAATGATTTCCCAGCATAATGGTACATTGGCACAAACTGTGCACCTATCTTGCATCAAGATTAGCACTATCTCCAAATGGACTAAAAGGAGCTTTCACTCGAACCTCGTCACCTAGGAGTACCATCAATGGCGTCAAAAGCAAGTTTTGAGCCTATGGTACGTTTGGCACAAACCGTGCACCTATCGTGCCTCAAGATTAGCACTATCTCCAGAAGAACCGAAACGAGCTTCCACTTGAGCCTCGTCACCTAGGAGTACCATCGGGTCTGTCCAAACCAATTTCTGAGCCTACGGTACGTTTAGTGCAAACCGTGCACCTATCTTACATGTCACCTAGGAGTTCCATCGGGTGTGTCCAAAATGATTTCCAAGAATAATGGTACATTCGACGCAAACCATGCACCTATCTTGTGTAAAGATTAGCACTATCTCCAAACGAACTAAAACGAGCTTTCACTTGAGCCTCGTCACCTAGGAGTACCATCATGTAAATCCAAAACAATTTTTGACGCTATGGTACGTTTGACGCAAACCGTGCAACTATCTTATCTCAAGATTAACACTATCACCAAATGGATTGAAATGAGCTTCCATTTGAGCCTCATCACCAAGGCGTACCATCGAGTGTCTCCAAAATGATTTTTGAGCCAATTGGTAAGTTTTGTGGAAACTGTGCACCTTACAACGACACTAACACCATCTCCGAACAGACCGATGCGAGATTCCATGTGACCCATGTCACCTAGGAGTTCCATCAGGTGTGTCCAAAATTATTTCCAAGCCTAATGGTACGTTCGGTGCAAACCATGCACCTATCTTGCGTCAAGATTAGCACTATCTCCAAATGGACCAAAACGAGCTTTCACTCGAGCCTCCTCACCTAGGAGTATCATCGGGTGTGTCCAAAGTGATTTTTGAGCCTATGGTACATTTGGCACAAACCGTGCAACAATCATGCCTCAAGATTAGCACTATCTCCAAACAGACCGTAATGAGCTTCCACTAGAGCCTCGTCACCTAGGAGTACCATCGGGTGTGTCCAAAATGATTTTTTAGCCTATTGTATGCTTGGCACAAACCTTCCAACTATCTTACACCAACACTAACACCGTCTCCAAATGGACCGATGCGAGATTCCACATGATTTGTGACACCTATGAGTTCCATTGGGTGTGTTCAAAATGATTTTTTCCAAGCCTAATGATACATTGGCGCAAACTATGCACCTATCTTGCATCAAGATTAGCACTATCTTCAAACGGACTGAAATGAACTTTCACTTCAACCTCATCACCTAGGAGTACCATCAGGGGCGTCCAAAGCAATTTTTGAGCCTATGGTACATTTGGCACAAACCGTGCACCTAGGATGCCTCAAGATTAGCACTATCTCCAAACGAACCAAAACAAGCTTCCACTTGAGCTTCGTCACCTAGGAGTACCATCGGGTTTGTCCAGTCCAATTTCTGAGCATATGGTACGTTTGGTGCAAACCGTGCACCTATCTTACAATGACAATAACATCGTCTCCAGTGGACCGATACGAGATTCCACATGACCCATATCACCTAGGTACGTTCTGTGCAAACCGTGCACCTATCTTGTGTCAAGATTAGCACTATCTCTAAATGGACCGAACCGACCTTCCACTTGAGCCTAATCATGTAGTAGAACCATCAGATGCATCCAAAATGATTTTTGAGCCTATGGTATGTTTGGCGCAAACCGCGCACCGATCTTGCCACAAGATTAGCACTATCGCAAAACAGACTGAAACTGCTTCCACTTGAGCTTCGCCACCTAGGAGTACCATCGGGTGTGTCCAAAATGATTTTTTAGCCTTTGGTATGTTTGTCGCAAACTGTGCACCTATCTTACACCGACACTAACACCGTCTCCAAATGGGCCGATGCGAGATTCCACATGATCCATGTCAGCTAGGAGTTCCATCGGGTGTGTCCAAAATGATTTCCAAGCCTAATGGTACATTCGACGCAAACCGTGCACCTGTCTCGTGTAAAGATTAGCACTATCTCCAAACGAACTGAAACGAGCTTTCACTTGAGCCTCATTAGCTCAGAGTACCATCGGGTGCATCGAAAACAATTTTTAACGGTATGGTACGTTTGCTGCAAACCGTGCACCTATCTTATCTCAAGATTAGCACTATCACCAAACGGACCGAAATGAGCTTCCATTTGAGCCTCATCACCAAGGAGTACCATCGGGTGTCTCCAAAATGATTTTTTAAGCCAATGGTAAGTTTGTTGCAAACTGTGCACCTTACACCGACACTAACACAATCTCTGAAAGGACCGATGCGAGATTCCACGCGACCCATGTCACCTAGGAGTTCCATCGGGTGTGTCCAAAATTATTTCCAAGCCTAATGGTACATACGATGCAAACCATGCACCTATGTTGTGTAAAGATTAACACTATCTCCAAACGAACTGAAACGGGCTTTCACTTGAGCCTCGTCACCTAGGAGTACCATCATGTGCATCCAAAACAATTTTTAACGCTATGGTACGTTTGGCGCAAACTGTGCACATATCTTATCTCAAGATTACCACTATCACAAAATGGACCAAAATGAGCTTCCATTTGAGCCTCATCACCAAGGAGTACCATCGGGTGGCTCCAAAATGATTTTTGAGCCAATGGTAAGTTTGGTGTACACTGTACACCTTACACCGACAATAACACCATCTCTGAAAGGACCGATGCGAGATTCCACGTGACCCATGTCACCTAGGAGTTCCAGCAGGTGTGTTCGAAATGATTTCCAAGCCTAAGGGTACATTCGACGCAAACCATGCACCTATCTTGTGTAAAGATTAGCACTATCTCCAAACGAACTGAAACGAGCTTTCACTTGAGCCTCGTCACCTAGTAGTACCATCATGTGCATCCAACTCAATTTTTAATGCTATGGTACGTTTGGCACAAACCGTGCACCTATCCTATCTCAAGATTAGCACTATCACCAAATGGACCGAAAAGAGCTTCCACTGGAGCCTCGTCACCTGGGAGTACCATCGGGCGTGTTCAAAATTATTTTTGAGCCTATTGTATGTTTGCCACAAACCTTCAAGCTATCTTACAGCGACATTAGCACCGTCTCCAAATGGACCGATGCGAGATTCCACATGATCCGTGACACCTGGGAGTTCCATCGGGTGTGTTCAAAAGGATTTCCAAGCCAAATTGTACATTGGCGCAAACTGTGCACCTATCTTGCATCAAGATTAGCACTATCTCCAAATGGACTGAAACGAGCTTTCACTCGAACCTCGTCACCTAGGAGTACCATCAGGTTTGTCCAAAGTAATTTTTGAGCCTTTGGTACGTTTGGCACAAACCGTGCACCTATCATGACTCAAGATTAGCACTATCTCCAAACAAAGGAAAACGAGCTTCCACTTGAGCCACGTCACCTAGGAGTACCATCGTGTTTGTCCAAACCAATTTCTGAGCCTATGGTACATTTGGTTCAGACCATGCACCTATCTTACACTGACAATAACATCGTCTCCAAGTGGACGGATATGAGATTCCACATGACCCAATCACCTAGGTATGTTTCGCACAAACCGTGCACCTATCTTGTGTCAAGATTAGCACTATCTCTAAATGGACCGAACCGACCTTCCACTTGAGCCTCATCATGTAGTAGAACCATCAGGTGCATCCAAAATGATTTTTTGAGCCTATGGCATGTTTGGCATAAACCGCGCACCTTTCTTGCCACAAGATTAGCACTATCTCTAAACAGACCGAAACTGCTTCCACTTGAGCTTTGTCATCTAGGAGTACCATCGGGTGTGTCCAAAATGATTTTTGAGCCTATGGTATGTTTGTCGCTAACTGTGCACCTATCCTACATCGACACTAACACCGTCTCCAAACGGGCCGATCCAAGATTCCACATGACCCATGTCACCTAGGAGTTCCACCGGGTGTGTCCGAAATGATTTCCAAGCCTAATGGTACATTTGACGAAAACTATGCACCTATCTTGTGTAAAGATTAGCACTATCTCCAAATGAACTGAAACGAGCTTTCACTTGAGCCTCGTCACCTAGGAGTACCATTGGGTGCATCCAAAACAATTTTTAATGCTATGGTACGTTTGGCGGAAACCGTGCACCTATCTTATCTCAAGATTAGCACTATCACCAAACAGACCGAAATGAGCTTCCATTTGAGCCTTATCACCAAGGAGTACCATCGGGTGTCTCCAAAATAATTTTTGAGCCAATGGTAAGTTTGGTGCAAACTGTGCACCTTACACCGACACTAACACCATCTACGAAAAGGACCGATGCGGGATTCCATGTGACCCATGTCACCTAGGACTTCCATTTGGTGTGTCCAAAATGATTTCCAAGCCTAATGGTACTTTCGGCGCAAACCATGCACCTATCTTGCGTCAAGATTAGCACAATCTCCAAATGGTCCCAAATGAGCTTTCACTCGAGCCTCCTCACCCAGGAGTACCATCGGGTGCGTCCAAAGCGATTTTTGAGCCTATGCTACATTTGGCACAAACCTTGCACCAATCATGCCTCAAGATTAGCACTATCTCCAAATGGACCGTAACGAGCTTCCACTGGATCCTCATCACCTAGGAGTTCCATCGGGTGTGTCCAAAATGATTTTTGAGCCTATTGTATGTTTGGCACGAACCTTCCAGCTATCTTACACTTACACTAACACCATCTCTAAATGGACTGATGCGAGATTCCACATGATCCATGACACCTAGGAGTTCCATTGGGTGTATTCAAAATGATTTTCAAGCATAATGGTACATTGGCACAAACTGTGCACCTATCTTGCATCAAGATTAGCACTATCTCCAAATGTACTAAAACAAGCTTTCACTCGAACCTCGTCACCTAGGAGTACCATTAGGGGTGTCAAAAGCATGTTTTGAGCCTATGGTACGTTTGGCACAAACCGTGCACCTATCATGCCTCAAGATTAGCACTGTCTTCAAACGAAACAAAACGAGCTTCCACTTGAGCACAACCGTGCACCTATCATGCCTCAAGATTAGCACTGTCTTCAAACGAAACAAAACGAGCTTCCACTTGAGCCTCGTCACCTAGGAGCACCATCGGGTTTGTCCTAACCAAATTCTGAGCCTATGGTACGTTTGGCGCAAACCGTGCACCTATCTTATCTCAAGATTAGCACTATCACCAAACGAAACGAAATGAGCTTCCATTTGAGCCTCATCACCAAGGAGTACCATCAGGTGTCTCCAAAATGATTTTTGAGCTAATGGTAAGTTTGGTGCAAACTGTGCACCTTACACCGACATTAACACCATCTCTGAAAGGACCGATGCGAGATTCCATGTGACCCATGTCACCAAGGAGTTCCATCGGGTGTGTCCGAAGCGATTTCCAAGCCTAATGGTACATTCAACGCAAACCATGCACCTATCTTGTGTAAAGATTAGTACTATCTCCAAACGAACTGAAACAAGCTTTAACTTAAGCCTCGTCACCTAGGAGTACCATCATGTGCATCCAAAACTATTTTTAATGCTATGGTACGTTTAGCGCAAACCGTGCACCTGTCATATCTCAAGATTAGCACTGTCACCAAACGGACCGAAATGCGCTTCCATTTGAGCCTCATCACTAAGGAGTACCATCGAGTGTCTCCAAAATGATTTTTGAGCCAATTGGTAAGTTTCATGCAAACTGTGCATCTTACAACGACACTAACACCATCTCCGAATGGACCGATGTGAGATTCCACTTGACCCATGTCACCTAGGTGTTTCATCGGGTGTGTCCAATTTGATTTCCAAGCCTAATGGTACATTCAGCGCAAACCATGCACCTATCTTGCGTCAAGATTAGCACTATCTCCAAATGTACCGAAACAAGATTTCACTCAAGCCTCCGCACCTAGGAGTACCATCGGGTGCCTCCTATTGTACATTTGGCACAAACCATGCACCAATCTTGCCCAAGATTAGCACTATCTCCAAACGGACCGTAAGGGAGCTTCCACTGGAGCCTCGTCACCTAGAGTACCATCGGGCGTGTTCAAAATGATTTTGAGCCTATTGTATGTTGGCACAAACCGTGTAGCTCTCTTACACCGACACTAACACCATCTCCAAATGGACCGATGCGAGATTCCACATGATCCGTGACTCCTAGGAGTTCCATCGGGTGTGTTCAAAATGATTTCCAAGCCAAATGCTACATTGGCGCAAACTATGCACATATGTTGCATCAAGATTAGCACTATCTCTAAATGGACTGAACCGTGCTTTCACTCGAACCTCATCACCTAGGAGTACCATCAGGGGCGTCCAAAGCAATTTTTGAGCCTATGGTACATTTGCACAAACCGTGCTCCTATCATGCTCAAGATTAGCACTATCTCCAACGAACCGAACGAGCTTCCACTTGAGCCTCGTCACCTAGGAGTACCATCGGGTTTGTCCAAACCAATTTCTAAGCCTATGGTACGTTTGGTGCAAACCGTGCACCTATGCTACACTGACAATAACATCGTCTCCAAGTGGACCCATACGAGATTCCACATGACCCATATCACCTAGGTACGTTTGGCGCAAACCGTGCACATATCTTGTGTCAAGGTTAGCACTGTCTCTAAATGGACCGAACCAACCTTCCACTTGAGCCTCATCACGTACTAGAACCATCGGGTGCATCCAAAAAGATTTTTAAGCCTATGGTATGTTTGGCAAAAACCGCGCACCTATCTTGCCACAAGAGTAGCACTCTCCAAACAGACCGAAACATCTTCCACTTGAGCTTCGTCACCTAGGAGTACGATCAGGTGTGTCCAAAATGATTTTTGAGCCTATGGTATGTTTGGCGCAAACTGTGCACCTATCCTACACCGACACTAACACCATCTCCAAACATACCGATGCAAGATTCCACATGACCCATGTCACCCAGGAGTTCCATCGGGTGTGTCCAAAATGATTTCCAAGCCTAATGGTACATTTGACGCAAACCATGCACCTATCTTGTGTAAAGATTAGCACCATCTCCAAACGAACTGAAACGAGCTTTCACTTGAGCCTCGTCACCTAGTAGTACCATCATGTGCATCCAAAACAATTTTTAACGCTATGGTACGTTTGGCGTAAACCGTACACCTATCTTATCTCAAGATTAGCACTATGACCAAACGGACCGAAATGAGCTTCCATTTGAGCCTCATCACTAAGGAGTACCATCGGGTGTCTCCAAAATGATTTTTGAGCCAATTGGTAAGTTCTGTGCAAACTGTGCATCTTACAACGACACTAACACCATCTCCGAATGGACCGATGTGAGATTCCACTTGACCCATGTCACCTAGGTGTTCCATCGGGTGTGTCCAATATGATTTCCAAGCCTAATGGTAGATTCGGCACAAACTATGCACCTATCTTGCGTCAAGATTAGCACTATCTCCAAATGGACTAAAACAATCTTTCACTCAAGCCTCCCCACCTAGGAGTATCATCGGGTGCGTCCAAAGCAAATTTTGAGCCTATGGTACATTTGGCACAAACCGTGCACCAATCTTGCCTCAAGATTAGTACTATCTCCAAACGGACCGTAACGAGCTTCCACTGGAGCCTCGTCACCTAGGAGTACCATTGGGCATGTTCAAAATGATTTTTGAGCCTATTGTATGTTGGCACAAACCGTCTAGCTCTCTTACACTGACACTAACAATGTCTCCAAATGGACCGATGCGAGATTCCACATGATCCGTGACTCCTAGGAGTTCCATCGGGTGTGTTCAAATTGATTTCCAAGCCTAATGCTACATTAGCGCAAACTGTGCACCTATGTGGCATCAAGATTAGCACTATCTCCAAACGGACTGAAACGTGTCCAAAGCAATTTTTGAGCCTATGGTACGTTTGGCACAAATCGCGCACCTATCATGCCTCAAGATTAGCACTATCTCCAAATGAACCGAAACGAGCTTCCACTTGAGCCTCGTCACCTAGGCGTACCATCGGGTTTGTCCAAACCAATTTTTGAGCCTATGGTACGTTTGGTGCAAACCGTGCACCTATCCTACACTGACCATAACATCGTCTCCAAGTGGACCGATACGACATTCCGCATGACCCAATCACCTAGGTATGTTTGGCGCAAACCGTGCACCTATCTTGTGTCAAGAATAGAACTATCTCTAAATGGACCAAACCGACCTTCCTCTTGAGCCTCATCACGTAGTAGAACCATCGGGTGGATGCAAAATGATTTTTGAGCCTATGGTATGTTTGGCAAAAACCGCGCACCTATCTTGCCACAAGAGTAGCACTATCTCCAAACAGACCAAAACTCCTTCCACTCGAGCTTTGTCACCTAGGAGTACCATCGGGTGTGTCCAAAATGAATTTTGAGCCTATGGTATGTTTGTCGCAAACTGTGCACCTATCCTACACCGACACTAACAACGTCTCCAAACGGGCCGATGTGAGATTCCACATGACCCATGTCACCTAGGAGTTCCACCGGGTGTGTCCGAAATGATTTCCAAGCCTAATGGTACATTCGACGCAAACCATGCACCTATCTTGTCTAAAGATTAGTACTATCTCCAAACGAACTGAAACGAGCTTTCACTTGAGCCTCGTCACCTAGGAGTACCATCATATGCATCCAAAACAGTTTTTAACGCTATGGTACGTTTGGCGCACACCGTACACCTATCTTATGTCAAGATTAGCACTATCACCAAACGGACCAAAATGAGCTTCCATTTGAGCCTCATCACTAAGGAGTACCATCGCGTGTCTCCAAAATGATTTTTGAGCCAATTGGTTAGTTTTGTGCAAACTGTGCATCTTACAACGACACTAACACCATCTCCGACGGTGTGTTCCAATATGATTTCCAAGCCTAATGGTACATTCGGCGCAAACCGTGCACCTATCTTCCGTCAAGATTAGCACTATCTCCAAATGGACCGAAACAAGCCCAAATGGACCGAAACAAGCTTTCACTCAAGCCTCCGCACCTAGGAGTACCATCGGGTGCCTCCTATGGTACATTTGGCACAAACCGTGCACCAATCTTGCCTCAAGATTAGCACTATCTCCAAACGGACCGTAAGGAGCTTCCACTGGAGCCTCGTCACCTAGGAGTACCATCGGGCGTGTTCAAAATGATTTTTAAGCCTATTGTATGTTTGGCACAAACCGTCTAGCTCTCTTACACCGACACTAACACCATCTCCAAATGGACCGATGCGAGATTCCACATGATCCGTGACTCCTAGGATTTCCATCGGGTGTGTTCAAAATGATTTCCAAGCCTAATGCTACATTGGCACAAACTGTGCACCTATGTTGCATCAAGATTAGCACTATCTCTAAATGGACTGAACCGTGCTTTCACTCGAACCTCATCACCTAGGAGTACCATCAGGGGCGTCCAAAGCAATTTTTGAGCCTATGGTACGTTTGGCACAAACCGTGCTCCTATCATGCCTCAAGATTAGCACTATCTCCAAACAAACCGAAACGAGCTTCCACTTGAGCCTCGTCACCTAGGAGTACCATCGGGTTTGTCCAAACCAATTTCTAAGCCTATGGTACGTTTGGTGCAAACCGTGCACCTATACTACACTGACAATAACACCCTCTCCAAGTGGACCCATACGAGATTCCACATGACCCATATCACCTAGGTACGTTTGGCGCAAACTATGCACCTATCTTGTGTCAAGGTTAGCACTATCTCTAAATGGACCGAACCGACCTTCCACTTGAGCCTCATCACGTAGTAGAACCATCGGGTGCATCCAAAAAGATTTTTAAGCCTATGGTATGTTTGGCAAAAACTGCACACCTATTTTGCCACAAGAGTAGCACTCTCCAAACAGACCGAAACATCTTCCACTTGAGCTTCGTCACCTAGGAGTACCATCAGGTGTGTCCAAAATGATTTTTGAGCCTATGGTATGTTAGGCGCAAACTGTGCACCTATCCTACACCGACACTAACCCACACCCCCGTCCTCCCCAAACCTAGCCCCCCGATCCCGACCACCCCCCATCGACCCCCTACCTCCACCATGCGCATCCCATGTCACCCAGGAGTTCCATCGGGTGTGTCCGAAATGATTTCCATGCCTAATGGTACATTTGATGCAAACCATGCACCTATCTTGTGTACCATGATGTGCATCCAAAACAATTTTTAACGCTATGGTACGTTTGGCGCAAACCGTACACCAATCTTATCTCAAGATTAGCACTATCACCAAACGGACCGAAATGAGCTTCCATTTGAGCCTCATCACTAAGGAGTACCATCGGGTGTCTCCAAAATGATTTTTGAGCCAATTAGTTAGATTCGTGCAAACTGTGCATCTTACAACGACACTAACACCATCTCCGAATGGACCGATGTGAGATTCCACATGACCCATGTTACCTAGGTGTTCCATCGGGTGTGTCCAATATGATTTCCAAGCCTAATGGTACATTCGGCAAGCCATGCACCTATCTTGCGTCAAGATTAGCACTATCACCAAATGGACCGAAACAATCTTTCACTCAAGCCTCCCCACCTAGGAGTACCATCGGGTGCGTCCAAAGCAAATTTTGAGCCTATGGTACATTTGGCACAAACCGTGCACCAATCTTGCCTCAAGATTAGTAGTATCTCCAAACGGACCGTAACGAGCTTCCACTGGAGCCTCATCACCTCGGAGTACCATCGGGCGTGTTCAAAATGATTTTTGAGCCAATTGTATGTTGGCACAAACTGTCTAGCTCTCTTACACTGACACTAACAATGTCTCCAAATGGAATGATGCGAGATTCCACATGATCCGTGACTCCAAGGAGTTCCATCGGGTGTGTTCAAAATGATTTCCAAGCCTAATGCTACATTGGCGCAAACTATGCACCTATGTTGCATCAAGATTAGCAATATCTCCAAACAGACTGAAACACGCTTTCACTCGAACCTCGTCACCTAGGAGTACCATCAGGGGCATCCAAAGCAATTTTTGAGCTTGTGGTACGTTTGGCACAAACCGCGCACCTATCATGCCTCAAGATTAGCACTATCTCCAAACGAACCGAAACGAGTTTCCACTTGAGCCTCGTCACCTAGGAGTACCATCGGGTTTGTCCAAACCAATTTTTGAGCCTTGTGATGTTTGGTGCAAACCGTGCACCTATCCTACACTGACAATAACATCGTCTCCAAGTGGACCGATACGAGATTCCACATGACCCAATCACCTAGGTATGTTTGGCGCAAACCGTGCACCTATCTTGTGTCAAGATTAGAACTATCTCTAAATGGACCAAACCGACCTTCCTCTTGTGCCTCATCACATAGTAGAACCATCGGGTGCATGCAAAATGATTTTTGAGCAACACCTAAAATTGTGATCAACCCCTTTTTTAGAAATACTATTATATATGAAAAATATGTCTTTTGCAAAGGTATTTATAAAATGAAACCCTGCATGAGTAAAAAGATAGCTTTATGCAAATAAACCAAGCCTTATCCTTGATTTATCCATATGCATATACTGATATCCCATTCTATAGAGTAAGGTTGGATTTGCTGAGTACTTTGTACTCACCCTTGCTTTGTTGAACAGAGGAAGATCCGGACTTCAATCGTGACGTGGCGTATGAATAAGGTCGTGTCTGCACCCAACTAAGCCTATGGCATTGGGGTCCGTCAGATGATATGTATTAGCGAGACCTCTTGAGCCTATGCACCTATGTTGCGTCAAGATTAGCACTATCTCCAAACAGATGGAAACAAGCTTTCACTTGAGCCTTGTCACCTAGTGATACCATTAGGTGCGTCCAAAATGATTTCTGAGCCTATGGTGCAGCTAGCGCAAACCATGCACATATCTTGCTTCAAGATTAGCACTATCTCTAAATGGACTGAACCAACCTTCCATTTGAGCCTCGCAACATAGGAGTACCATCGGGTCCGTCCAAAATGATTTTTGAGGCTATGGTATGTTCGGCACAAACCGTGCAGCTACCTTGCCTCAAGATTAGCACTATCTCCAAACAGACCAAAATAAGCTTTCACTTGAGCCTCATCACATAGGAGTACGCTTGGGTGTGTCCAAAATAATTTTTGAGCCAATGCTATGTTTGGCACAAACCGTGCACCATACACCAACACTAACACCATCTCCAAATGGATCGATGCGAGATTCCACATGACCCATGTCACCTAGGAGTTCCTTTGGATGTGTCCAAAATGATTTCCAAGCCTAATGGTACATTCGGCACAAACCATGCACCTATCTTGATTCAAGATTGGTACTATCTTGAAGCGGAACAAAATGAGCTTTCACTTGAGCCTTGTCACCTAGGAGTACCATTGGGTGCGTCAAAATCGATTTACAAGCCTACGGTACATTCGGTGCAAACAGTTCACCTATCTTGTATTAAGATTAGCACTATCTCCAAACTAACCGAGTTGAGCTTCCACTTGAGCCTCGTCACCTAGGAGTACCATCGGGTATGTCCAAAATGATTTTTGATCCAATGGTATGTTTGGCGCAAACCACGCATCTATCTTGCTTCAAGATTAGCACTATCTCCAAACTGACAGAAACAAGCTTCCACTTGAGTTTGTTACCTAGTGGTACCATCAGGTGTGTCCAAACTGACTTCTGAGCCTATGGTGCATCTAGTGCAAACCAATCACCTATCTTGCATCGACACTAATACTGTCTCCATAGAAAGAAGCAAGATTCCACATGACCCAAATCACCTAGGAGTTCCATCGAGTGTGCCCAAAACAATTTTTGAGCCAATGGCACGTTCGGCTCAAACCGTGCACCTATCTTGTGTCAAGATTAGCACTATCTCTAAATTGACCGAACAAACCTTCCACTTGAGCATCGTCATGTAGGAGTACCATTAGGGGCATCCAAAATGACTTTAGAGGCTATGGTACATTTGGTGCAAACTGTGCACCTATTTTGCATCAAGATTAGCACTATCTCCAAGCGGACCAAAACGACCTGTCACTTGAGCCTTGTCATCTAGTAGTACCATCGGGTGCGTCTAAAATAATTTACTAACCTATGGTATGTTCAGCGCAAACCATGCACCTATCTTGCATCAAGATTAGCACTATCTCCAACTGGACCAAAATGAGCTTCCACTTGACTCACCTTGGAGTACAATCGGGTGCGTCCAAAATGATTTCTGAGCCGATGGTACGTTGCTGCAAACTGTGCACCTATCTTGCACCGACAACACTAACACTATCTCCAAACGGTAAGAAGTGAGATTCCACATGACCCACATCACCTAGGAGTTCCATTGGGTGCGTCCAAAATGATTTCTGAGCCAATGGTACGTTCAGCGTAAACCATGCACCAACCTTGTGTCAAGATTTGCACTTTCTCTAAATGGACCGAACCGACCTTCCACTTGAGCCTCGTCACGTAGGAGTACCATTGGGTGTGTCCAAAATGATTTTTGATGCTATGGTATGTTCGGCGCAAACCGTGCACCTATCTTGCCTCACGATTAGCACTATCTCCAAATTAACCAAAATGGGCTTCCATTTGAACCGCGTCACCTAGGAGAACCATCGGGTGCACCCAAAATAATATTCGATCCTCGTCACCTAGGAGTACCATCGGGTACATTTGGCGCAAACCGTGCACCTATCTTGCGTCAAGATTAGCACTATCTCCAAGTAGACTGAAACGAGCTTTCACTTGAGCCTCGTCACTAAGTAGTACCATCGGGTGCGTCCAAAACGATTTACTTGTCTATGGTACGTTCGGTGCAAACCGTGCACCTATCTTGCGTCATGATTAGCACTATCTCCAAATGGACCGAAGTGAGCTTCCACCTGAGCCACTCTCCTAGGAGTACCATCGGGTGCGTCCAAAAGATTTCTGAGCTGATGGTACATTTGGCGCAAACCGTGCACCTATCTTGCACCGACACTAACATTGTCTCCAAATGGAAAGAAGTTAGATTCCACATGAAACATGTCATCTAGGAGTTCCATAGGGTGTGTTCAAAACAATTTCTGAGCCTATAATATGTTCAACGCAAACCGTGCATCTATCTTGCGTCAAGATCAGCATTATCTCCAAACGGACCGAAACGATCTTTCACTTGAGCCTCGTCACCAGGAGCCACATCAAGTGTGTCCAAAATGATTTACTAGCCTATGGTATGTTCGGCGCAAACCGAGCACCTATCTTTCGTCAAGATTAGCACTATCTCCAAGCAAATTGAAACGAGTTTTTACTATAGCCTCGTCACCTAGGAGTACCATCGGGTGCGTCTAAAATGATTTATAAGCCTATGGTATGTTTGGTGCAAACTATGCACATACTTTGCGTCAAGATTGGCACTGTCTCCAAACAGACTAAAACAACATTCCACTTGAACCTCTCACCTAGGAGTACCATCGGGTGCATCCAAAATGATTTCTGGGCCGATGGTACGTTTGGCGCAAACTGTTCACCTATCTTGCACTAACACTAACACTGTCTCAAAACAGAAAGAAGTGAGATTCCACAACCCACGTTACCTAGGAGTTCCATCAGGTGTGTCTAAAACAATTTTCAAGCTTATGGTACATTCGATGCAAACCATGCACCTATCTTGCACCAAGATTAGCACTATCTCCAAATGGATCGAAACGAGCTTCCACTTGAGCTTCGTCACCTAGTGGTACCATCAAGTCCGTCCAAAAAGATTTCTAAGCCTATGGTACGTCTGGCGCAAACCATGCACCAATCTTGCACAGACACTAACACTGTCTCCAAACAGAAAGAAGCGAGATTTCATATGACCCACATCACCTAGGAGTTCCATCGGGTGTGCCCAAAATAATTTTTGAGCCTATGGTATGTTTAGCAGAAACCATGCAACAATCTTGTGTCAAGATTAGCACTATCTCTAATGGACCGAACTGACCTTCCACTTGAGCCTCGTCATGTACGAGTACCATCGGGTGTGTCCAAAACGATTTTGAGTCTATGGTATATTCGGCACATACCGTACATCTCCCTTGCCTCGAGATTAGAACTATCTCCAAACGGATCGAGTTGAGCTTCCACTTGAGCCTCGTCACCTAGGAGTACCATCGGGTGTGTCCAAAACGATTTTTGAGCCAATGGTACATTTGGTCCAAACCGTGCACCTTACACCGACACTAACACCATTTCCAAACAGATAGATGCGAGATTCCACATGTCCCATGTCACCTAGGAGTTCCATCGGGTGTGTCCAAAATGATTTTCAAGCCTAATATTACATTTAGCCAAACTGTGCACCTATCTTGCGTCAAGCTTAGCACTTCTCCAAGCAGACTGAAATAAGTTTTTACTTGAGTCTCGTCACCTTTGTGTACCATTGGGTGTGTCCAAAATGATTTATAAACCTATGGTGCATTCGGTGCAAACTGTGCACTATTTTGCGTTAAGATTAGCACTATCTCCAAATGGACCAAAATGAGCTTCCACTTGAGCCTCTCACCTAGGAGTACCATCGGGTGCGTCCAAAATGATTTCTGAGCCGATGGTACATTTGGCGCAAACCGTGCACCTATCTTGCACTAACACTAACGCTGTCTTCAAACAGAAAGAAGTGAGATTCCACATGACCTTTGTTACCTAGGGGTTCCGTTAGGTGCGTCCGAAATAATTTCCAAGCCTATGGTATGTTCGACGCAAACCGTGCACCTATGTTTTGTTAAGATTAACACTATCTCCAAACGGACTGACACGAGCTTCCAATTGAACCTCATCAGCTAGTGGTACCATTAGGTCCATCCAAATGATTTCTGAGCCTATGGTACATCTAGCGCAAACCATGCACCTATCTTGCACTAACACTAACACTGTCTCCAAACAAAAAGAAGCGAGATTCCACATGACCGTCAATGTAGGATCCACAGGGTTCCCTAGCGATATGACTACGAGTCGTGGGCCCTGGCCTGGCCAGGACTAGTGCAAGAAGAGGTGCAGCGTCCGCTACACCGAATCCGAGTAGAATAGGCCAGACTAGCCGAATTTCCTATGGAAAGTAACTTCTGTATTTAGTTTAGGACTCCTTTGGATCCGACTAGGGTTATAACCGCACGACAGCCTTCTCTATAGATATAAAGAGAGGGCGTAGGCACCCTTGTAACGAGAGACAAGACAATCAATCCAATGCAAAGGCTAACGCCAACTAGACATAAAAGCTATTACTTGATTACGATCGAGGGTCTAAACCAGTATAAATCAACTGTCTCTGTGTTCACCATCAAGCTCTAGCATACGTCGAAGCCCAAACAACTATACCGGGTACCCCCGTGATGGGCTAACAGTGGTCAAACACCGACAACTGGCACGCCAGGTAGGGGCTTTCGGCGCAATCGCAATCAAGAACTCTACGGATTCTAATGGCATGATCTTCTCGACGGGATCAATCTTCATCTTCGGACCGTGGGTTTGCAAGGCGGACGATGAGGGCAACCTCCGAGGATGCCTCATCGAAGCTCAAGAAGCCCACGAGGAATTCACTCTTCCAACGGGGTCAGCCAAAGATATCATCAAAAGGTTCTCATGCCTTACAGTGTCCGAATCAACTCAAGCTTTGATAACAACCAGACTTGACTTAGTGTCACAGTTGGATTCCTCTTCGGAGTCCAATTTAGGTTCCTTTAGAGACAAGCCGAGTTCTTTTCCAATTGGACTCCGGAACATGGCATCAACTCTTCAAGAGATCAATTCAAACGTATTTTAGGGGTTCCTCCAGGAAGTTAGGTCGCCTCCCAACCGGACTCAACAACATGGCGAGGGCTTATCAAGAATTACTCCAAAAAGCAGCCAGTCTAGTATGGAGGTTACATCTTACAGGAGCACAGGAAGGCCTTATATTAACCGTAACATCTCAAGATTGCCTAGTCCACTAGCCGGGTACTTTTTCCAGAGCAGCAATACTCGACTAGTTGATGAAGCTATCACTCTACCATACCAAGAAGGTAGTGTGTTTTATGATGTCGATGCTCTAACTGAAGTCATCAGCAGTTCTAGCATGGTAGGGGCGGTGCCAGCCCAAGAAGTCCTCATGATTCGATGGCCACCACCGATGCCACCAACTGCACCTGACGTCAGGTCTTCAGATGAATTAGAATCAAACATATCACCCAATGCTCCTGAGCTGATGGTGAGTTTGAGGACCAAAAATGAGCTAGAGAAAGAAGGAACAAACTAAAAGAAGGTCGCAGACGCCGTGCTAGGCAATGAAAAGAAGTGTGGGACACATACGAAGTAGAGCTGGCCAAATACAACAAGAGGAAATCAAGAGAGAAGGTAAAGAGAGGCACGCGGCCAGAGCACACAGAGCTCCTTATGACAAGATACGAGAGGCGCTAGAAGAACTCAAAGCGATCTCGCATCCATGTAGCCTCAAGGACACTGGTGGGCAAAACTTTTTGTATCAGGTTCTATTGGCAATGATGCAGCCTCAAGGACACTGCGGCAACCATGCAGCCTTGAAAGACATAGAAGAACTGGTCAAACAGTGTAAAGGGTGCCAAATGTTCGCAAGGCAAACTCACGTTCCAGCACACGACCTAATTTGCATCCCTCCTGCCTAGCCGTTCGCATGCTGGGGGCTGGATCAAGTAGGACCACTCAAAAAGTCCAAAGGCAGATTTGAGTACATCTTCGTTGCAATTGAAAAATTCACCAAGTGGATCGAATACAAGCCGCTCATGAAGTACAGTGCAGCAAAAGCAGTTGAGTTCATCCAAGACATCATGCACCACTTTGGAATACCCAACCGCGTCATCACAGATTTGGGTTCCCCTTTTACAGCCATTGAGTTAAGAAATTGGGCACAAGACTGCTGCATCAGTATAGATTATGCGTCAGTCGCACACCCTGAAGCCAACAGACAAGTGGAAAGAGCCAATGGACTCATACTAGCTGGGTTGAAACCAAGATTGTATGAAGAACTAGAAGATTATGGCTCCAAGTGGATTGAAGAATTACCCATAGTCTACGGGCTACACACTCAACTAAGCAGAGTGACTAGATACCCACCTTTTTTTCCTAGTATATGGATCAGAAGACGTGCTACGAGCAGACTTGATCTGGACATCCCCAAAAATCGAACAATATGAGGAGGGAGAAGCAGAACACACCCGAAGATTGGAACTCGACAGTATAGAAGAAGTCAAAGTAAACGCTACCCTCCAGTCAGCTCGATACCTCCAAGGTTTAAGGCGCCGCTACAACAAAAGTACTCAGCAACGCTCATTTGAAGTCACAGACCTAGTACTATGAAGAATACAAAAAACTAATGGATGCCATAAACTACTCAGCCCATGGGAAGATCCTTTTATTATTGCAAAAGTCACCGAACCAGACACATATGAGTTAGTGACTGAAGATGGAATATAAGTAAATAATACATGGCATATCAGCCAGCTAAGAAGATTCTACGCTTAAAGAACTCAAGACAGAATTTATGTAGCAAAACAGCAACATGTAATCAGGATTTACGATCAATAAAATAAAGATGATGTTCCTCGTCAATATTTGTCTCATTATGACCTATCCTGATTTGTTCTCAACCGAATGAGAGCAAAAGAGCTAAAAAGATGTTTAAGCTCGCTATCCTAAGTCTTTTCAAGCATAGATGAGAGTAAGGCTAGTTAGCTGACACTTAAACCTATCCTAGGTTGTTTTCATGGTTTGGATGAGAGCCAGAGGGAGCTTGCCCTATCCTGAGTTATTTTCACAACTAGATGAGAGCAAAAGAGCTGAAAAGATGCTTGAGCTCGCTATCCTAAGTCTTTTCAGGCTTAGATGAGAGTAAGGCTAATTAGCCAACACTCGAACCTATCCTAGGTTGTCTCCACAGCTTAGATAAGAGCTAGAGGGAGCTCGCCCTATCCCAAGTTGTTTTCACAACCAGATGAGAGCAAAAGAGCTGAAAAGATGCTTGAGCTCGCTATCTTAAGTCTTTTCAGGCTTAGATAAGAGTAAGGCTATTTTTTTGTGAAAAAGAGTAAGGCTAATTAGCCAACACTCGAACCTATCTTGGATTGTTTTCATGGCCTAGATGAGAGCCAGAGGGAGCTTGCCCTATCCTAAGTTGTTTTCTCAACCAGATGAGAGCAAAAGAGTTGAAAAGATGCTTGAGCTCACTATCCTAAGTCTTTTTAGGCTTAGATGAGAGTAAGGCTAATTAGCTGACACTCGAACCTATCCTGGGTTGTTTTCATGGCTTGGATGAGAGCCAGAGGATGCTCGCCCTATCCTGAGTTGTTTTCACAACTGGATGAGATCAAAAGAGCTAAAAAGATGCTTGAGCTCGCTATCCTAAGTCTTTTTAGGCTTAGATAAGAGTAAGGCTGACAAGCTGACACTCGAACCTATCCTAGGTTGTTTTCATGGCCTAGATGAGAGCCAGAGGGAGCTCACTCTATTCTGAGTTGTTTTCTTAACAGGATGAGGGCAAAAGAGCTGAAAAGACGCTTGAGCTCACAATTCACAAATCAAGAGCAAAACAGTTGAAAAGATACTTGAGCTCATTACATCTAGAACCCTTCAAACTTGGATCAAGAATAAGTCTACTCTAGGCTGAGTAAAAGCCAGGCTACGAAAGAAGCTTAAGCCCACCAAGACAACTCCTAATACGAACAAAGGCACCGATGCTCGCCAAAGTTCAAGATCAATGAACAAGATAGAAAGATGTCACAAAAAGGAAACTTTCTTACAAAACAACAAGGAGAAGGCCTAATTCTTAGAATTGTCGTTAGAAGAAGAAAAAGACACTCTTGAGAGCAGAGGCAATCCTTGATGATAGATCTTCAAGAACGGACTACACCACAAGAAACTACTCGAATTTAAGAAAGAACAAAAGAATTACACGACATACAGAACTACTGGATACATCGACAACCTAACAAGATGAATCTATGACTAGACAGCCCACCCTTCGATCTCCTTTATGCCAACATCAAAGCGAGGGCTAACAACAGCGTATCCAAGCCGCTGTTAGATCCTTAATGGGGACCAGCTACCCACATACTTGATGTCGTCGACATCTTTAGCAGTAAGAGCTTCCCAGTAAACTTCATCCCCGACGACGAGCGCTTCCCAGTCAACTTCGTCCTCGCTATCGCTGCTAGGGACGATCAAATCCACCTCCATCAGGTAGCATTAACAGGAGGGACAGAGACCAGATTGACCGCAGGAGCAGCCGTTGGATCCTCCTTCTGCAAAGATGGAATTGGCATTGATGTTCACATGTGGAGCCTTCTCCACCGCCGGAGCCTCATGAACACTAAAAGGCAACGATGCCGGCCACGATGATGATGAAGACCCACCGCTCGATGGTGTCACTGTAACTGCTGCCCTTGAAGTGTGAGTGAGCGATGAACATGGCACCTTACAAACGTTGGCTATGAAAAGGTAGAATGGCAAGATGAAAAAGATGAAAGTGGTGAAACCATCGCGAAAGGGCTAGTTAAATAGGACCAAATCACCTACCCAAGCAGTCCAACAGTCTCATCAAGATAAAGGGGGAGTTAAATTTTTTCTCCTCAAAATAAAGGAGTTAATTCCTTCACCAAAACCAATGTGGCGCTCTGGTTCCTGCCATTATCTGCGCAACACAACCAATGCGATAGTGACACATCTTTTCACATGGAGCAGCACAACAGACAGATTTTAGATTCCTTCGTCCAATGAGAATCCGCACAAATGCACAAGGATGAAACAACCAAAAGGTACTCTTCAATTGATCAAACAGAGGGTTACAGAATACAGGGAATAATAGTACAAGACCCAACAAAGGCAACAAGAGTAACAATACAAATAGCAATATGGAAACCAGTGGAATGCCAACTCTAAGGAGACTAGTTGCCTCGAAGCAGACCAATCGAGTTCTTCTTGTTACTAGGGAGAAGACAAAACACTTGGACAATCCCAGAGTTGTTCAACCCGGATGAGAGCAAAAGAGCTGAAAAAATGCTTGAGCTCGCCCTATCCCAAGTCATTTTAGGCTTGGATGAGAGTAAGAAGGCTGACAAGCCAACACTCGACCTATCCTAGGTTGTTTTCATGGCCTGGATGAGAGCCAGATAGCGCTCGCCCTATCCTGGAGTTGTTCAATCTAGATGAGAGCAAAAGAGCTGAAAAGATGCTTGAGCTCGCCCTATCCCAAGTCTTTTCAGACTTGGATGAGATCCCAACTGATCTAGCTCCTATGCTCGACAAGACTCACAAAAAACAAGAGTATGGCTAGTTGGAGGGACATAACTCAAAGGCACCTAGATACGTCTACAACGATTAAGGTTTATATATCCAGCACGTATTTAAAGAAAATTCCAAGATCTAGGAAAACAACTTGAACAAATTCACTCGAATAATTCAAGCAAAATAGTAAAGATGTATCTAAAGAGCCAGAATTTTTTACAAGGCATCATATAAAGTATATCTTTACAAGAGGGAGGTGCCCGGGCACTACAAAGTCTAACTATCAGCTTCATCAGAAGAAGAAGGCAGCTGAATATCAAGCTTCTCGACGATGAGGTTGGCCAAATCTTCAACTTCAGGTTCAGCTTTCTCGATGGACTCTAAATAATCATCATCATCAGCTTCCTCCCTAAATTTTTCTCGAGGGACCAATTGAGCAAGAACATGGATATGAGCTAAAATGTTCTTGACACACGTCTGTACCCCATTCTTGACGAAGCTCTGGAGGCGCACATGAACCAGTGGGATGAAGTCGCCCCAGGTCCTTCCATCATCTTTAGAAGTCTGAAGAAGCTTCGCAATGGTCTTGAAAGATTTTCACAAAGTGGCAAATCATTGGTCAGATATCGCCAGCTTCTTGGACAAATCTTTAATAGTTTTCATTCCCTGCATAAGATCCTGGTCAGCACCAAGTCTAATCAGCTAGGCACGAGCGAATTCTTCAACACGAGCTTTTACCTCCTCGGCCCTATTGTGATTAGAGCGAACTGATATCTTCATATCCTCAACATTATTCAAGAGCGTCTGCTTTTCTCTACGAAGGGCTGATCAAGTCAATCAGAGAAAATCAGACAAATGAAGGACAAAGAAATAAGAAATAAGAGGAAACAAAGCATAAAAGAACTCAGAATACCATAGCACTCCTTAATGGCCTCCACCTTCAAGGCCTCCTTGACAGTAGCATCCCTCTGCTCTTCTGCCTCAATCACCTAGGCACGGAGAGCCTTTTCCTCCCTCTGGTGCATCTGATGCTCGGTCTCCATCTTGGCCCGACAGAGGTCTAGCTCCGTCTTTAGAACGCTAATTTCGGAGGACAACTTTTCTCGGTTTCAGACGAGAAAAAGAAGTTAGTATGGTACCAAGAGAAAGACTGATCAAATAAGACAAAAAGAGAGAGATAGGATGTAAGAACATAAGAAGCCAAGAAACCGAAGAAAAAGCTTAAGGAAAACTTACCTGGTGTTTTTCCCCAAAAGAAGCCGCACCAGCTGCAAGAATTCCCTAGGCCACAGTCAGCTTCGACAAGCGATGGATGGCGTCGAATTCCTACATCATGTCATCATCCAGGCGCTAACTGCTAGTAGCAAGAGCAACAGAGGGACAAACGACCGATGCGAAGATGACAAGACCAAGGCCATATCTTAGGTAGTAGAAGCCCCACCTACCTCATTAGATGGATCCGCCACCATGGTCACCGTCACCTCCAGAGTTGGTGACTCCACGGCAGCATGATCATCGGGGGCCCCCATCTCCCTCATAGACGCCTCGCCGATCGTATGTTTTGAGTCCTAAGACTCAGTACGCAGGGACACACCAGCGGACTGAGAAGAAGCCGACTGGGGGTTGGCACAAGGTGAGGGTGAGGACCTACAAGATGATGAAGAAACTCAACAATAAAAAGATAAACAAGAAAAAGGGAAAACAGAATCAAATAACCTAATCAATATTCACTTACTTGGTTGTCTTCCTCTTCATACTAAAACCCCCAAGCCAAACTGAAGGCTTGCTAAAATATCATCACCACCCCACATAAAGGATAGCGTGATCAGCACCGGAGCCCCTGAAGAACTCAGGCTTGACAACCGCTTACTGCAAAAGGACAAGTCAAAAGAAGTGCTCAAGAATAACAGCAAGAAAACTAAAATACAATGACAACTCACTGACATCCGTCGAGGGCTGCATCATCATCCTCACCCTCAAGCAACTCAACCATAGTACTGTCTGAAAAAGGAAAAAGTACTCGATTAAGGGCGCAAACAAACAACAAATAAGATAAAACATATTGATATGCTCACCTAGGAGCATGCTACCTAGAACTAGAGTACCTGGATGAGTACTCGATTGACAAGGCTTCTTGGTAGCAAAAACACCAGTGAAAGCATCATCCACTTGTGCCCTCTTGCTAACACTATGAGGAGCTCAAGGAACTAGACGAGGAACATACTCAACGTACGGGTCAAGTGCTACAGGAGAAACACCGGGAAGGATTGTGGTGATTTGAAACTTACTAGCTAAAGACGCTCCGGCAAGGTTCTCCCCAACTTCCACCCTAGCAGGGTTGTCATTGGTGGGGATCAGGTCAACAAAATTACACCCCAGTTCCTACGAATAAGCAGAACGACCAAAGGAGAAAAATTAAGCAAGAAAGTGTAGACAAAAAGTACCAGTAATGAAAGAAATATAAATAAAAGTACTCATAGAAGAAAACAACTCATAGAAGGAGGCGGGTTGTTGGTACAATACTCAGGGACCGTGTGCGGGACAACACTCACTTCCTTCAAGATCTTCTGAAGGCGCTCGAGCACCTCCTCATCAGTCAACTCAAGGGCAGGGACCATACGAGAGGGGTCCTCTGCCCTAGAGTACTCGAAGCCATAGTGCTCTCGCTCCTTCAGAAGTTGAACCTGGCGATGCAGAAAGCTAGTGATGATCCTAAAGCCGGTCAAGCCTTGCTGCTTCAGAGTACGTATCCTCTTAAGAAAAAGCTTGATCGCCTAGAGCTTGTCACTCGTAAAGAGGTTCTTTTCCCAGTGGTCATTGATCGTGGGACCAGAGCTAGAGTGAACAGCAAGGGGAGGAATCATATTGGCAGCATAGAACTAGTTGTCGCGGTAATCCCTCACAGAATCAACCAAGTCTAATCAAAGAATTCATTTTTATGACCATAGCAAAATTGGATCCTGCAGCCACCAAGAACATGGGTGTCGTCACTGCGGGGTTGGGGTTTCAAACAAAAGTAGTGAAAGAGAGAAAGGGAAGGAGGAATTCCAAGAAAAGTTTCGCAAAGATGAAAAAAAATAGAGAGATGGAGGAGCATTGAGAGCAAGATGGTTCAAGGTAATCTCAAAGTAACTAAGGAAGTGATGAAGAAAAGCAAAGGTGGGAAGACAGAGTCCGGTACGAATGGAGACATAAAGAACAATCTCACCAGAATCTAGAGTTGAAACCCGGTGTTGGCCTGAGGTTTTCCAATCGGCAAACTCCTTGTCCTAGATTAGGCCATCACGGACAAGCTTGCGCAACTGATCCACCATTGTGGTTGGAGCCGGCCAGATCTTCTACACAGCCCTCATGGCCATGACTCCTAGTTCTCGATCACTGAAAGTGACGCCTCCTCGTCCACGAAGACCGTCTTGGACTTGCTCGATGACTTCTTCTTGCCCATACAAAAGCAAAGCACTAAGAACAAATGGCAATGGCGCTGAGATGACAGCGGTAATGGCGGCAGTGGTGCTCTAGGTGCTAGGGTTTCACAAAAGATAAAAGCTAGAAGGCAAAAGTAGGGTAAGAAGGAAGAAGAAGAAGAAATGCCTCTTAAATAGACTTACAGCGGTGAAAACGCGCCCCACCAGGCCCGATTAACACAGCATGGGAACGCAACGGTCTATTTCCCGCCATAACTAACACGACTAAAATGACAGATGGCACGCCTTTTCACAACGGTATAGTATAATGGGTAGATTTTAGACTTATCTGTCCAGTACCATGGCAGAGTTCTTATATTACTCAAAAAAAGAACTCATTTAACAATGAGGCAAACAAGGGTTACCACACTAGGAAGACAAAGAACTCAGTTTTCATAGAAAGAACTCGAGAGTCTCAGACACAACCAGGGCATTATAGTAGGAAGAAGAAAACAGCTCATAAGACAAGATTCTTTCCATTACAAATGACTTTAAAAGATACAAGATTACAGACCTTACAAGACCCAATGAACTCGGGACTACAACGAGCAAGGTAGCAACAAGGAGCCTAGAAAGAATACGGCTCTGGACATGACTATGTGCTCCTAGTTACTACACGGTAGAAGACACTCAACTCGAAAACACTGTTTTTTTCAAAGGAAGGGCGTAATGCATCCAGGACGGATATCAGCGGCACAACGGGACAACATGGACTAGGGGAGGCTTGCAGGCATCAATCTACCCAAGCCCGATGTGATCCTAGATCTGATGTTGATCTGCATTGGACAGCCGCAAGGCGATGTGGAAGGATCAACCCGAGACTGCTGGATGAGGAAACGCATCCCACATCACAAGACTTCTTTCACCTACCGACACGCACTACCTGGTACAATGTGCTACGAGATTAGTCTACCTCTAATCTTGATCACAAGACTTCTTCCATCTACTACAAGATTTATAAGAATTACAACTCATGCCCGAGGCTGCTCTACTTCACAAACTATCATGTTCATGACTACAGGGAGTTCAGACCATATAACAAGATGCTTAATGAATCGAAGCAGCACACCAGGAGGGTATTTATAGGCCAAAGAGCGATGCACATAGACCGAGAGCACCAATAGAACAAGCCTGACAAAGGTTTCAGTGAAAAAACAAAAAGCAATAAGAGAGGACACGCATGTGAAGGAACAGTACTCAAGGACAAGCATATTCGAAAGAATATACCAACACTGCACACTCATGACTATAGTGAATTCAATTCAACCACCAACCACCACTAACCTCAGACATAAAGTTGTCTACCTAAGAAGATGATAAAAGACCCTCTATCTGAGTTCTTGACGATCAAAAAGAACCTAGAAAGATGCTTGGGGATTGCAGGGTACAAATCCTCAGAAGAGATTTTCAATTCTTTTTTCAACAATCGAAATTCAAGACCCTCCAACTTTTTGTTCCAAATAGCAAGAGGCTCGGGGCTACACTCAGTGAGTGCCCTTTTTCTTCAAAAAAGCGTATGCCACTCAAAAGACTTCTTCAAGACATGACCACTTCAAGGCTGATTCATCAAGCAAAGCCAGAGAAACAAGGGGGTATTCGAGTTCAACCATGAAATGCTCGGGGGCTTGTCGATGCGGGACCCACAGGGTTCCCCAGTGATATGACTATTAGTCGTGGGCCCTGGCCTTGGCCATGGACTGGAGCAAGGAGAGGTGCAGCATCCGCTACAACAAATCCGAGTAGAATAGGCCAGACTAGCCGGATTCCTATGGAAAGTAACTTTTGTATTTTGTTTAGAATACCTTCTTGGATCCAACTAGGGTTGTAACCGCACCACAACCTACTCTACAGATATAAAGCAAGGGCGTGGGCACCCCTGTAACAAGAGACAAGATAATCAATCTGTAACGGATCAACGTAATTATACGAGATTAAGTAAGAAAATCTTCCACCGAGGCGGTTAATTTAACAAACTTAAGCCCGTATAACTCGAGATTCCATGAAATCACGAGGGATTTCAAACCAACCAATATACAACCAAGATCGTACTGATTTAGCAGCCACAGTTCACATGATACATAGAGTTCACCATAAAAGCGGAATACATCGGAGTTCGGATTAAAAGTTATTACAACATAGTTCAACATAACGTAGTGGAAGCAAGTAGTTTTACCCACACACACTTAGTTCAAATACAGTGCCAGTAGATAGTCATGGTCCACAAAAGCATTAGATAAGACAAGCAGATCGACCTTTGCCCAAGGTCCTAGTTGTCGCCCATCGCCGGATACAGACAGTTGGAGCAGTGCCCATAGTACATCTGACCATCTACAACAACAATGGGAACAACGCCCTAAGTTTGAGAATGTACTTAGCTAGACTTACCCGTCATAAACCAGAAATAACATGACACCAAGGAGTATGCAAGGCTTTATAAGTTGGTCTGGCTTGACTCATTTGCGAAAAGCATAAGTTATTATGAATAACTAAATTATGTACCTTTTTGCATCATTTTTATGATAACCTATTCAAGCTAGGTAAGCACCTATTGCTAAAGCAATCACTTGATACAGCATTAACATCTAGATTACCATATCATGATTAACATTTCCAACATCACTCATTTAACCATCAGTGTTCCATTATTGTTACTACGATGCCGTAGCTCGAGTCAAGTACTCACTAACCGGGAGCGACAGTGATTCGAATCGAATTCCTATCCAGCTGGAGATTTATTCCTCACACAAACCATGCTTCCCCCATCAGGGTCGCGTAGATCACCAATGACACTTTCCAAGAAGCTGCGGGATAACAATCATGGATCGCACTACCCAGGGACCGCCCGACTGCCAGGACGCACCTTGGGCTCACTCTTCGCATCCCCGTTACACCCCCTTCAGCACCAGTCTGCCAACCCAAGTTTATCCCGGCTCGAAAAGTGTCACTAGCTTCGTGGTCGAAAGGTACTTTATTCGGCCAGCTAAATGTGAGGCATGCGTTCAACATGACAAGAGGGACGAGCAACGATCGGTCCTTAATCAACACAGACGGAATCACTATAGTCCAAAACCCTATAAGACTCTGTCCGGTCTCTGTTTATCCATCAACACTTGGTTACTTTTCAAGATCACAAATACAGCTAACCATAACCCGGTATACACCTATAGCTCGCAGGTGACAGGAAATCACCCGAATTCTACCGGTCTAAGCATGGCTAAGAAATTTACTCGATCCTGACCTAACAAGGTAACGGTAATCCGGTGGACAAGGATAGTAATGCAACAACGGTTTCACACAACTCCTATAACTTAATGCAACAATATATAACTATAATTCATGTAATAAGGAATAGCTGTTATAAAATAGGAGACTTAAGATGCTCTGGGGCTTGCCTCTTTCGAACGAGCTAGGATGGTGGTCGACGCACTCTGGCAGTTCCTCGCCTGGCTCTTCCTCCTCGGGCACCTCCTGTGCCTGGGGCTCTGGCTGATCCGTCCAAGCCTGCTCCTCCGGTACTGCTACCTGTGACTCCTGCGATCCTATATGATGGATTTGCATAAGTAAATATGCGAATGATGCATCGGACTATCGTGGAGTGCTTTGATGACATGAGATGCAGATGAGCACATGGAATGAGCAGTTGGATATAACTACATCTTCTACAAGGTAGTCCACGTCATCCAAGAACATGTACCCTAAAACATGCACCTTGTTATTCTACTAATTAGCACACAGCTTACACATGTAAGTGATCCTAAATGACCAAATCCTACCAACCTAACTCATCCACAAAATCAGCAAGGCATAATGATGCTTCAAAGATACACCAAACATATTTTATTACTCTTAATTTCTCATAAAGAATAATCTTTTATTCCCTATTTAACTAGGGTTACACAGCAACACCTATCTCTGGTGTAGATAAAAATCTACAAAAATTACAGTAATTTACTCTTACCCTAACTAACCTACTACTAAATTTTAATGAGAATTGAATATGTAAAACTGCCTGTACAAAATAAACAAGTTATAGCCTAAATGTGATCATGAAATTATTTTGTACTAGAAAAAGTATCAAACAACAGATTTCACATTTTTCCTATGTTACTAACAGTAAACTAACATACTACAAAAAATATCATATGCATGTTCTATACAAATTTTGCCCTCTACTAAAAATAACAAATATTATCAATTAAAAGCATTTGAACTACACTTCCCAAATTTCTCACAGAACATGATTCACTAGTATTTTTCCTAAGAAGTTCATCACTAATAAAGATTAATGCAACAAGACTCATATTTTTCCCTTTATTATTTTATTTACTACACTTTTTCTAAGATATCAGCATTTATAGCAATTAAATAAATTTGCACAGTAAAGTGTTACAAAAATAACATGAGATATTTTTAAACTGTAGATCTATTCAAGAGGATCATTTTAAACTTTGTTTCACAATTTTTGGAGCTATAAATTGTACACAAACATTTCTAAAGTACTTTCTTTTCCCAAAATATAAATAGAAATTCAAAAACGAAATTCGGAAATCGCTGAACGGGCCGGCCCAGTCGGCAACACTGGCCCGCGGCCGAAAACTGCTGGGGCGCCGCGTGGGAAAAGCTAGGGGCGGCCCGGCTCGCCGGTTCGGCCCAAGGCTGGTGGCCCAGCAAAGCAAGGAGGAGGGGGCGGAACGCGGGCCGCGGGGAGCGGCCGCGCGGCTGCGACGTCGCGGCGGCGGTGAAGCCCGCCGGCAGCTAGCGGCCGGTTCCGGTCGTGCGGACACCGAAGGCGGGGCGCACGGGAACACGGTAGGGGCGGCGAACACCTCGGGGCGGTGAACGAGTGGCGAGGTGGGGAGAACACGCCGGAACGGCGGGGGCGAGCGCGCGGTGGCCGAAATGGCGCCGCGGTGGGGCGCGCGAGGTGGCGTCTTACCACGGGGCCGAGACGAAGCGAGGAGGCGCGTTCGGCGAAGAGGAGGACGAGGCGGAGTTGCTTGCGCGAGCAATCGCTCAGAGGTGGCCGGCCGGTGGCGGAACGAGGAGCGAAAGCACGCGGCGGCGGCGACGAGCGCACGGAGGTGGGAGCGGCTGCAGCTGCTGCTCGCGTGAGGCCGGGAGAAACGAAAATGGAGGGCGTGCTGGCGAGGGAGGAGCGGGCGCGGCTTCAAGGCATGTGGCGCGGCCGGTGGAGCCCACGGCTCGCCACCCGTACGCCGGAGGCGGCGAGCGGCGACCACGCGGCGGCCGCGGCCTGAGCGCGGCGTGTGTTGGCGCGGGCGCGCGCGTGCTAGCGCGGGCGGGTGCGCGGAGCGGGCCAGGCCGGCTTCGGCCATGGGCCGAGAAGTGAGGCGGCGGCCCAGTCAAGCGAAAATCTATTTTTCTTTTATAATAAATATTTTCAGATTTCTTTCTTTGTTTCAAAATTGAATTTGGAGATGAAAAAGGGGTTTTCAGAATTTTGGCCCAAAATAAAAGTTGTTCAAAATTTTATTCTCTACAACTTTCATGTAGAGCATTTTTCAAAATTCTCAATAGATTTTGAATTTGGGATTTAAAGCTAAATTGATAATCAAAAACCTATTTGTTTAGAATATTTTTAAAGCAAAATTTTGAGGAAAACTTGAATTCAAGAATTGCTCCAAAAATCATGTTGATTTATTCTAGATTATTTAAAATTGCTAATACTCAAAAGTACACCACCTTTTTGGCACTTACATCAAAACTAGGGTTCTAATTATGTGTTTTTCAAGTTTAAATTTGAAAGAGCTACATTTCATGCAATGCTAGTCATGAAATGATGTTGAATGCTTATGCTTTGAAATGTTAATGCATGCTTAACACCCAGGGGTGTTACAGCCCTCCCCCCTGATAAGAATCTCGTCCCGAGATTTTGAGTTACGAACCATTTATCGTAAAAATCTTTATATGCGGTTTGAAGATATTCTCCCGTTTCCCAAGAAGCATTGCTCTCATCATAATGGCTCCACTGAATCTTGTAGGTTGTGACCGCTTTATTTCGAGTGACTCGGTCTTTAGTATCCAGGACTCGAACCGGTTGCTCACGATATTCCAAGTCTGCCTTGATCCGAATACCCTGAGTTTCTATTCTCTCCTCTAGAACACGCAGACACTTCTTCAATTGGGATACGTGGAAGACGGGAAAGATCGAACTCATCTCTTCTGGCAACTGTAACTTGTACGCCACGGGACCCTTTTTCTCTATGATCTGGTATGGTCCTATATATCTAGCAGACAGTTTCTTCTTGATTCCAAATCGTTTCTTCTTCATTGGGGTAACCTTCAAATAAACATAGTCACCCACTTGGAAATCCAATGGTCTCCTTCTCTTATCTGCATAACTCTTTTGACGAGATTGTGCAGCTTGCATGTTTTGTTGGATAATACGAACCTTTTTCTCTGCCTCATCTACAAAATCAATTCCGTAAAACCTTCTTTCTCCAGGCTCTACCCAATTTAACGGTGTCCAGCACTTCCTACCATACAAAGCTTCAAAAGGTGCCATCTTGATACTCTCTTGGTAACTATTGTTGTAAGCGAATTCTGCCAACGGTAACCAGGATTCCCATGAGCCTCTGGATGATAGTACACAAGCTCTAAGCATATCTTCCAGCACCGCATTAACTCTTTCTGTCTGCCCATCTGTCTGTGGATGATAAGCCGTGCTACGAATCAAACTAGTGCCCAAACCTTGATGAAGATGTTCCCAAAAGTGAGAGGTAAACTATGAACCACAATCAGACACGATCGTTTTGGGTATCCCGTGCAATCGAACAATCTCAGCAATGTACTTTTCTGCATAATGAGGTGGTTGGAAACTTGTTTTAACTGGCAGAAAGTGGGCTGACTTGGTAAGGCGATCGACTATTACCCAAATCGAATCATGGCCCTTTTGTGTGGTGGGAAGACCAGTGATAAAATCCATACTTATATCATCCCATTTCCAATCGGGTACAGACAAGGGTTGCAGAAGTCCTGCAGGTCTCAGGTGAAGAGCCTTAACTCTACAACACATGTCGCAACGGGCAACGTATGCTGCAATCTCCTTTTTCATCTTAGTCCACTAATAACGAGGTCGCAAATCCTGGTACATCTTGCTACTTTCGGGGTGAATAGATAGCTTAGAATGATGGGTCTCATCCATCAACTTGTTCTTAAGCTCTCTATCCTTAGGTACTACCAGGCGATCCTTAAACCATAACACTCCTTGGTCATCCACTCGAAAGTGTTTGATGGGTTCCCTCTTCATCTTCTCCTTGATATGAAAGATTCCCTTATCTCTTTTCTGACCTTCAATGATTTGGCTTTCTAGAGTACAACTGATCTGAATATTATGCAACATAGCAGGATGTAACAAATTGAACCCTTCTTCAAAAAACGGTTGCACATCAATAGCATGGGATTTTTTGCTCAGTGCATCCGCTACTACATTAGCCCAGGATGATAGTGCACATTCAGATTATAGTCCTTTATCAGCTCTAACCATCTCCTCTGTCGCATGTTCAACTCGGATTGGGTAAAAATGTATTTGAGACTCTTATGATCTATAAAGATATTACACACATTCCCCAACAGGCAGTGTCTCCAAATCTTTAGAGCATGCACCACTGCTGCAAGCTCTAAATCATGTGTAGGATAGTTAACTTCATGCTTCCTCAATTGTCGTGAGGCATAGGCAATGACCCTTCCATTTTGCATTAGTACACATCCTAACCCATTCTTGGATGCGTCACAGAACACATCAAACGGCTTTTCTATATCCGGTTGGGCCAGAACAGGAGCAGTGGTCAACAACTTTCGCAAGGTGCAGAAAGCTGCCTCGCACTCCTCTGTCCATACAAACTTATGATCCTTCTGTAACAGGCTTGTCATTGGTTTGGCAATCTTCGAGAAATCCGGTATGAAGCGACGATAGTAACCGGCTAAACCAAGAAAACTACGAACTTCATGAACTGAGGTTGGTGACTTTCAGTCCATAACCTCTTGCACCTTACTAGGGTCTATGGAAATGCCATTTTCAGACAACACGTGGCCGAGAAAAGGAACTGTCCTAAGCCAGAACTCACACTTGCTAAACTTAGCATACAGTCGATGTTCTCGGAGTCTAGTCAAGACAATCCTGAGGTGTTCTGCGTGCTCTTCTTCATTTTCTAAGTATATTAGAATGTCATCAATGAACACAATCACAAACTTGTCCAATTCTGGCATGAAAACATAATTCATCAGATACATAAAGTATGCAGGAGCATTTGTCAATCCGAAGGACATGACAAGATACTCGTACAAACCATATCTGGTAGAGAACGCAGTCTTAGGCACATCTTGCGGCCTAATCTTTATCTGATGGTATCCCGATCTCAAATCTATCTTAGAGAACACCTTGGCTTTAGACAATTGGTCAAACAAGATATCAATCCGAGGAAGAGGATACTTGTTTTTAATTGTCACTGCATTCAGTGGCCGATAATCCATGCACATGCGTAAGGAGTTATCCTTCTTCTTTTTCACAAACAGAGCGGGGCATCCCCATTCAGATGAGCTAGGATGAATCAAACCTTTCTTTAGCAAGTCCTGGAGTTGCTTCTTCAATTCTGCTAACTCATTGGGAGGCATCCGATAGGGCCTTCTCAAGATCGGTGCTGTTCCTAGAATTAACTCGATGGCAAACTCAACATCTCGGTCTGGTGGAAGTCGAAACACATCTGGAAACTCACAGACCACTAGAATCTGGGCTAGCAGAGTAGTTTGGACCACACAAGTCGTGCTAGCTAGGTCTACTTTCCGAGGTAGGACCACCCGAAAGGTGCCTTCCCCCTGGGTTCCTTAAGAGAGATACTCCTTCCTCCAACATCAATTACAACTCCCATCTGATTCATCCAGTTCATACCTATGGTCACATCCAAAACTAACCCTGGCATGACTATCAGATTAAGCTTATATTGCCGGTTTGATATGTTTAGGGTTACTCCCTGAACTATCTGATTAGTCAACAGATCAGCCCCAGCTGAACTGATTTTATATGCACATTCCAATTCAACTATCTTTTGCCCATGCCTCTTAACAAATGCTTGACTTACAAAGGAATGAGATGATCCAGAATCAAACAAGACTACTGCAGGATGATTGTTGATAGAAAACATACCAGCTGTCACAAGTTCTCCTTCAGGGATGTCATCCACGATGGTGTGGTGCACACGAGCTTGATACTGCGTCTGCTGTTTCTTAGGGTAGGGACAAAACTTTGCAAAGTGTCCAGGTTGCTTGCAGTTAAAGCACGATCCCTTCACTTGAGCCACAGTTTCAGATGAACTGCCCTGTCCTGTCTTCGCTTGAGGCAATGCCATCTTGAACGGTTTCTGGTTCCTCTGGGGTTGCTGAGCATTCTAATTCTTTCTTTGCGGTGGCCTAAACCTTGACCTGGGGCAAGCGATCGATAAGCTGGGCGGTTGGCCACTGGGGCTCTGGACTGGGACGGTCCCGACTCGAAAGCCCTCTTACGGATCTTGGAAGCAGCATAAACATTGTTGTTCTTCTCTTGCTTCAGACAGTCACTAATGAAGTCGTTGAAACTAGTCCTCATGTTTGTACCCACATGTTTCATCATCTTGGGACTCAGGCCTCTCTTGAAGCTAGCGATCTTCTTAGCATCAGTATTCACCATATCAGGAGCATAACGGCTCAGGTTATTGAATGCATGCAGATATTGAGTTACAGTCTTCGTGCCTTGATTTAATGCCAGGAATTCCCCAAGCTTCATCTCGGTCAGACCAGGTGGAATGTATGTTCCACGGAAAGCTTCAGTGAACTCCCTCCAAGTGATATGGGCGTGGGCAGGAAAAGTGGTGCGGTGATGCTTCCACCACATTCCTGCCGGACCTTGAAGCTGATGAGCTGCATACTCAGTCTTCAACACTTCAGTCATCCTCAAGACACGGAACTTGTCTTCCATAGTATTAATCCACTCTTCTGCATCCAAGGGTTCTGCGGCTTCCTTGAAGATTGGTGGACGAGTATCCATGAAGTCCTTGAAACTGCTATACTGATTTGCTTCGTGCCCACCCTGGTTTATCCCTTGACGGGTGTTATCTGCGATACTGCGTAACGCAGCTTCCATGTTCTGTTGCATGCTCTCCATGTTGCGTTGGCTCCCAAGAAATTGTGTGAAAAACTGTTCCGCAATGTAGGGTGGAGGAGGCGGTGGTGGATCACGGTCATCATTAGCAGCTGCACTACCGCCAGCCTCAGCGGCACCATACACGGTACGACGAGTGTTCGGCATCTGCATGTTTCAGCAATAGTAATTATTAGGTGATGTTGTAGAAATTGCAACCGAATGAAAAATTATGCCGAACTGAATTCACTGGAGAGAATAAATTCATACAATAAAACAGGGGCACAATAAGTCATTCCAATTAACACAACATCACTAATTATATTACTTAAAGCGCACACATCGCGTCCATAACAACCAAGTTGCCAGCATACATACACTGGACTTTTGACGCTCGGATATCGTCACAAACACACCCAAGCTTTCCAACATTACATCAAAGCTTTAGTCTTTCTACTCATTATTACATGCCCAACGTACCAACAAAGCAAAAGATCATGCAGGCGGAACCTAGTAGCTAGCGCAACAACTACTAGCCTACTCATCGTGGTCGCTGTCTAGGTCAAAGACGTTGGCGTTGTCGCCATCTGCAGCGTCGTCGTGCTCCTCAGCTGGCGCCACAGGCTCTTCAGGATCTTTGTCTTCATCTAAATCCATCTCTGCTGCACCAGGAAGGTCATAGGGGTTAAGTTGATTATTCAGCTGATGGACCTCCTCATGCAGGTTGTCATTGTACTCCTCTGCATCGGCCAGCTGTTGCTCTAGCTCAAACTGTCTAGCCCTCAACACATTCTCTGCAGACCAGGCTTCATTCCTCTGATGGAGCACATGAGTCAACATGCGCTCAGCATTCCTGTTGGCGGTGGTCAGTCGCCCAACCTGCTCTCTCAGGGCACGCACATCTCCCTCGAAAACTATAGTCCTCTAGGTAGCCTGATCTCTCTGACGAGTCAACTGAGCCATCTTTGCGGTGAGCCTCTCAATCTCAGCATTGTGATCTCTCTGAAGCTGACGGCGGTCATCACGAGCCTGACCAAGAGCACTAGACACACGTCTCAGACTACCTTCCACTCCATCAAAGGCCCTCATCACTGTGAACATGGCACTCATAGCGGGGTTGTCACTGTTCTGTGCTTCTGTGGCGCTAATCTCCAGGGATCTTCCTCTTGCCTGCTGCCACGAGTCCGTGGAGGGGTTGCCCCTTGGAAAGACTCCAACTATAGCTACTGCCAACTCTTGAGGAAAGCGATCCATGATGTCCCTCAGGATTCCAAAGGCTGCCCTCTCAGCGGCTTCTTTAGGGGTCCTGCCAGTTGACTCAAAACGCCAACCGGTCCACTCGGAACCATCACCTCGGGAACGAACTACTGCTTCCACAGTCACCAAAAGTCCTTCCCCCATCCGCTCATTTGACCAAAAGTAACGAGGCTCCATTCCATCAGGATAGCCTACATAGCTGAGCACTCTCCACAATAGTGCAGGCATCCCAAACTCTCAAAGAAAAGTGTGGCGCTGACGAGTGCGTGGAGCAAGCTGATGACGGGGAGCTCTGCCTGTGGACTTGTGGGCTGTCTGCTTGGTACGTGCCATCTGTAGCAAAATTTTATTACTGTGGTGAGAACAGATTTTTAAGTTGACATTTTTATCGAAATGAGATAATCAACTTATAAGGGGAGGAACAATGCCATGAATGAAATGCACAACATGATGCATGCACGTTCCGTACGTCCTCACAAACTTAGAAAATCAATAACTACTAACGGAATAAATGGTGGCATACAACGATCTCTTGTAACGTAACTAATACGTACTAATCGAAAGCGCTGTTATGTACCTGCAGAAAATCACTTCAGCCCAAACCTCACAAGATGAAAATATGCAAGAAAGTAGTAAAGTAAGTTACTCGCTCTACACGCATCCCCAGATACGAGTATAACGGTAACAACTACCCGACTCATCGCCCTATTGACAGCATCATCACCGCATGACGGAAATCCCCACAGTTTGGATACCCTTATACGAACATGCGCATGGCACGTAAGTATTTTGGCATCACATAAGCACTCTCCTAGATCGGCAGTGTATCCGACCATGCTCTCACAACTCTCACTTACCAAGGCGTACAGGTATTTGATCCATACATTACCACTCAAGTGAATGACACTCATACAATAGCACGCCGTATGAGCGACGAAATTTAAAATATGATGCAAACCCCCAAGTTAGTACTTAATTAAGCCACCTAGAGTCCTTATCGGGCATAAAGGATATGACCACTGGCACACTCTTAAGTTTAAAGGCTTATTTGAAAACACAGTTTAGTTTTTAAATACCCATGTGAACAGTAACATGCTAAACCATGCTCTGATGCCAGCTGTAACGGATGAACGTAATTATACGAGATTAAGTAAGAAAATCTTCCACCGAGGCGGTTAATTTAACAAACTTAAGCCCGTATAACTCGAGATTCCGTGAAATCATGAGGGATTTCAAACCAACCAACATACAACCAAGATCATACTGATTTAGCAGCCACAGTTCACATGATACATAGAGTTCACCATAAAAGCAGAATACATCGGAGTTTGGATTAAAAGTTATTACAACATAGTTCAACATAACGTAGTGGAAGCAAGTAGTTTTACCCACACACACTTAGTTCAAATACAGTGCCAGTAGATAGTCATGGTCCACAAAAGCATTAGATAAGACAAGCAAATCGACCTTTGCCCAAGGTCCTAGTTGTCGCCCATCGCCGGATACAGACAGTTGGAGCAGTACCCATAGTACATCTGACCATCTGCAACAACAATGGAAACAACGCCCTGAGTACGAGAATGTACTCAGCTAGACTTACCCGTCATAAATCAGAAATAACATGACACCAAGGAGTATGCAAGGCTTTATAAGTTGGTCTGGCTTGACTCATTTGCGAAAAGCATAAGTTATTATGAATAACTAAATTACATAACTTTTTGCATCATTTTTATGATAACCTATTCAAGCTAGGTAAGCACCTATTGCTAAAGCAATCACTTGATACAGCATTAACATCTAGATTACCATATCATGATTAACATTTCCAACATCACTCATTTAACCATCAGTGTTCCATTATTGTTACTACAATGTCATAGCTCGAGTCAAGTACTCACTAACCGGGAGCGACGACGATTCGAATCGAATTCCTATCCAGCTGGAGATTTATTCCTCACACAAACCATGCTTCCCCCGTCAGGGTCGCGTAGATCACCAATGACACTTTCCAAGAAGCCACGGGATAACAATCATAGATCGCACTACCTAGGGACCGCCCGACTGCCAGGACGCACCTTGGGCTCACACTTCGCGTCCCTGTTACACCCCCTTCAGCACCAGTCTGCCAACCCGAGTTTATCCCGGCTCGAAAAGTGTCACTAGCTTCACGGTCGAAAGATACTTTATTCGGCCAGCTAAATGTGAGGCATGCGTTCAACATGACAAGAGGGACGAGCAACGATCGGTCCTTAATCGACACAGACAGAATCACTATAGTCCAAAACCCTATAAGACCCCGTCCGGTCTTCGTTTATCCATCAACACTTGGTTACTTTTCAAGATCACAAATACAACTAACCATAACCCGGTATACACCTATAGCTCGCAAGTGACAGGAAATCACCCGACTTCTACCGGTCTAAGCATGGCTAAGCAATTTACTCGATCCTGACCTAACAAGGTAACGGTAATCTGGTGGACAAGGATAGTAATGCAACAACGGTTTCACTCAACTCCTATAACTTAATGCAACAATATATAACTATAATTCATGTAATAAGGAATAGCTGTTATAAAATAGGAGACCTAAGATGCTCCGAGGCTTGCCTCTTTTGAACGAGCTAGGATGGTGGTCGACGCACTCTAGCAGTTCCTCGCTTGGCTCTTCCTCCTCGGGCACCTCCTGTGCCTGGGGCTCCGGCTGATCCGTCCAAGCCTGCTCCTCCGGTACTGCTATCTGCGACTCCTCCTGCGATCCTGTATGATGCAGTTGCATAAGTAAATATGCGAATGATGCATCGGACTATGGTGGAGTGCTTTGATGACATGAGATGCAGATGAGCACATGGAATGAGCAGTTGGATATAACTACATCTTCTACAAGGTAGTCCACGTCATCCAAGAACATGTACCCTAAAACATGCACCTTGTTATTCTACTAATTAGCACACATCTTACACATGTAAGTGATCCTAAATGACCAAATCCTACCAACCTAACTCATCCACAAAATCTGCAAGGCATAATGATGCTTCAAAGATACACCAAACATATTTTATTACTCTTAATTTCTCATAAAGAATAATCTTTTATTCCCTATTTAACTAGGGTTACACAGCAACACCTATCTCTTACCCTAACTAACCTATTACTAAATTTTTATGAGAATTGAATATGTAAAACTGCTTGTACAAAATAAACAAGTTATAGCCTAAATGTGATTATGAAATTATTTTGTACTAGAAAAAGTATCAAACAACAGATTTCACATTTTTCCTATGTTACTAACAGTAAACTAACATACTACAAAAAATATCATATGCATGTTCTATACAAATTTTGCCCTCTACTAAAAATAACAAATATTATCAATTAAAAGCATTTGAACTACACTTCCCAAATTTCTCACAGAACATGATTCACTAGTATTTTTCCTAAGAAGTTCATCACTAATAAAGATTAATGCAACAAGAATCATATTTTTCCCTTTATTATTTTATTTACTACACTTTTTCTAAGATATCAGCATTTATAGCAATTAAATAAATTTGCACAGTAAAGTGTTACAAAAATAACATGAGATATTTTTAAACTGTAGATCTATTCAAGAGGATCATTTTAAACTTTGTTTCACAATTTTTGGAGCTATAAATTGTACACAAACATTTCTAAAGTACTTTCTTTTCCCAAAATATAAATAGAAATTCAAAAACGAAATTCGGAAATCGCTGAACGGGCCGGCCCAGTCGGCAACACTAGCCCGCGGCCAAAAACTGCTGGGGCGCCGCGCGGGAAAAGCCAGGGGCGGCCCGGCTCACCGGTTCGGCCCAAGGCCGGTGGCCTAGCAAAGCAAGGAGGGGGCGGAACGCGGGGCGCGGGGAGCGGCCCCGCGGCTGCGACGTCGCGGCGGCGGTGAAGCTCGCTGGCGGCTAGCGGTCGGTTCCAGTCGTGCGGACACCGAAGGCGGGGCGCACGGGAACATGGTAGGGGCGGCGAACACCTCAGGGCGGTGAGCGAGTGGCGAGGTGGGGAGAACACGCCGGAACGGTGGGGGCTAGCGCGCGGTGGCCGGAATGGCGCCGCGGTGGAGCGCGCGAGGTGGCGTCTTACCACGGGGCCGAGACGAAGCGAGGAGGCGCGTTCGGGGAAGAGGAGGACGAGGCGGAGTTGCTTGCGCGAGCAATCGCTCGGAGGTGGCTGGCCGGCGGCGGAACGAGGAGCGAAAGCACGCGGCGGCGGCGACGAGCGCGCGGAGGTGGGAGCGGCTGCGGCTGCTGCTCGCGCGAGGCCGGGAGAAATGAAAATGGAGGGCGTGCTGGCCCACCGGGCGCGGCTTCAAGGCACGTGGCGCGGCCGGTGGAGCCCACGACTCGCCACCCGTACGCCGGAGGCGGCGAGCGGCGGCCACGCGGCGGCCGCGGCCTGAGCGCGGCGTGCGCTGGCGTGGGCGCGCGCGTGCTGGCGTGGGCGGGTGCGCGGAGCGGGCCAGGCCGGCTTCGGCCATGGGCTGAGAAGTGAGGCGTCGGCCCAGTCAAGCGAAAATCCATTTTTGTTTTATAATAAATATTTTCAGATTTCTTTCTTTGTTTCAAAATTGAATTTGGAGATGAAAAAGGGGTTTTCAGAATTTTGGCCCAAAATAAAAGTTGTTCAAAATTTTATTCTCTACAACTTTCATGTAGAGCATTTTTCAAAATTCTCAATAGATTTTGAATTTGGGATTGAAAGCTAAATTGATAATCAAAAACCTATTTGTTTAGAATATTTTTAAAGCAAAATTTTGAGGAAAACTTGAATTCAAGAATTGCTCCAAAAATCATGTTGATTTATTCTAGATTATTTAAAATTGCTAATACTCAAAAGTACACCACCTTTTTGGCACTTACATCAAAACTAGGGTTCTAATTATGTGTTTTTCAAGTTTAAATTTGAAAGAGCTACATTTCATGCAATGCTAGTCATGAAATGATGTTGAATGCTTATGCTTTGAAATGTTAATGCATGCTTAACACCCAGGGGTGTTACACAATCCAACACAAAGGCTAACGTCGACCAGACGTAAAGGCTATCACTCGATTACAATCGAGGGCCCAAACCAGTAGAAATCGACTGTCTCTGCATTCACTGTTGAGCTCTAGCATACGCCAAAGCCCGAACAACTGTCCTAGGTACCTCTATGACAGGCAATCGGTGGTCAAACACCGACAATGAGCCACATCACCTAGGAGTTCCATCGGGTGCACCCAAAACAATTTTCGAGCCTATGGTCCGTTCGGCGGAAACCGTGCACCTATCTTGTGTCAAGATTAACACTATGGCTAAATGGACCGAACCAACCTTCCACATGAGCCTCGTCATGTAGGAGTATCATTAGGTGCATCCAAAAGGATTTTTGAGGCTATGGTGCATTCGCCACAAACCATGCACCTACCTTGCCTCAAGATTAGCACTATCTCCAAACGGACCGAAGTGAGCTTCCACATGAGCCTCGTCACCTAGGAGTACCATCGGGTGTGTCTAAAATGATTTTTGAGCCAATGGTATGTTTGGCGCAAACTGTGCAGCTTTCACCGACACTAACACCATCTCCAAATAGACCAATGCGAGATTCCACATGTCCCATGTCCCCGAGGAGTTCCATCGAGTTTGTCCAAAATGATATTGAAGCCTAATGGTACATTTAGCGAAAACCGTGCACCTATATTGCGTCAAGATTAACACTCACTCCAAGGAGACCGAAACAAGTTTTCACTTGAGCCTCGTCACCTTGGAGTACCATCGGGTGCATCCAAAACGATTGACAAGCCTACGGTACGTTCGGCGCAAACTATGACCTATTTTGCATCAAGATTAGAACTATCTCCAAACAAACCAAAACGAGTTTCCACTTATCTTACCTAGGAGTACCATCGGGTGCATCCAAAATGATTTCTGAGCCGATGGCATGTTGGGCGCAAACCATGCACCTATCTTGCACTCACACTAACACTGTCTCCAAATAGAAAGAAGTGAGATTCCACATAACCCACGTTACCTAGGAGTTCCATCGGTTGTGTCCAAAACGATTTCTGAGCCTATGGTACATTCGACGCAAACCGTGCACCTATCTTGCTTCTAGATTCGCACTATCTCCAAATGGACCAGAACAAGCTTCCACTTGAGCCTCGACCCCTAGTGGTACTATTAGGTCCATCCAAAATGATTTATGAGCCTATGGTATCTCCAGCGCAAACCATGCACCTATATTGCACTAACACTAAAACTATTTCCAAACAGAAGGAAGCAAGATTCCACATGACCCATTGACCCACGCCACCTACGAGTTCCATTGGGTGTGCCCAAAACAATTTCCGAGCCTATGGTACGTTCAGCCGAAACCATGCACCTATTGTGTCAAGATTAGCACTATCTCTAAATAGACCAAACCGATCTTCCCCTTGTGTCTCATCACGTAGGAGTACCATCGGGTGTGTCCGAAATGACTTTTGAGGCTATGGTATGTTTAGAACAAACTGTACACCTACCTTGCCTCAAGATTAGCACTATCTCCAAATAGACCGAGTTGAGCTTCCACTTGAGCCTCGTCACCTAGGAGTACCATCGGGTATGTCCAAAATGATTTTTGAGCAAATGGTATGTTTGGCACAAACCGTGCACCATACACAGACACTAATACCATCTCCAAATGGACCGATGCAAGATTCCACATGACCCATGTCACCTAGGAGTTCTATCGGATGTGTCCAAAATGATTGCTAAGCCCATTGGTACATTCGGCGCAAACCGTGCACCTGTTTTGCGTCAAGGTTAGCACCATCTCTAAGCGGACTGAAATGAGCTTTCACTCGAGCCTCGTCTCCTAGTAGTACCATCGGGTGCGTCCAGAATGATTTACTAGCCTATGGTACATTTAGCACAAACCATGCACCTATCTTGTGTCAAGATTATCACCATCTCCAAACAGACCGAAACGAGTTTCCACTTGAGCCTCTCTCCTTGGAGTAACATCGGGTGCGTCCAAAATGATTTCTGAGCCGATGGTACATTTGGTGCAAACTGTGGTCCTATCTTGTACCGACACTAACACTGACTCCAAACGGAAAGAAGTGAGATTCCACATGACCCAAGTCATCTAGGAGTTCCATCGGGTGCGTCCAAAATGATGTCCAAGCCTATGGTATGTTCGACGCAAACCGTGCACCTATCTTGCGTCAAGATCTGCACTGTCTCAAAACCGACCGAAACGATCTTTTACTTGAACCTCGTCACCTAGGAGTACAATCAAGTGCGTCCAAAATGATTTACTAGCCTATGGTATGTTCAATGCAAACCGTGCACCTATCTTGTATCAAGATTAGCACTGTCTCTAAATAGAATGAACCAACCTTCCACTTGAGCCTCATTACGTAGGAATACCATCGGGTGCATCCAAAATGATTTTTGTGCCTATAGAACATTTGACAAAAAGCGTGCACCTATCTTGCCTCAAGATTACCACTTTATCCAAATGGACCGAAACTAGCTTCCACTTCAGCCTCGTCACCTAGAAGTACCATCGAGTGTGTCCAAAATGATTTCTGAGCCTATAGTAAGTTGGGCACAAACCGTGCAACTATCTTACACTGACACTAACAACGTCTCCAAACAGACCGATGCGAGATTCCACATGACCCATGTCACCTAGGAGTTCCATCGAGTGTGTCCAATATGATTTCCAAGCCTAAGGGTACATTCGGCGCAAACCATGCACTCATCTTGAGTCAAGGTTAGCACTATCTCCAAATGGACCAAAACGAGCTCTCACTTGAGCCTCGTCATCTAGGAGTACCATTGGGTGTGTCCAAAATGATTTACTAGCCTATGAGCAAACCGTGCACCTGTCTTGTGTTAAGATTAGCACTATCTCCAAATGGATTGAAACAAGCTTCCACTTGACCTCTCACCTAGGAGTACCATCAGGTATGTCCAAAAGGATTTCTGAGCTGATGGTACGTTTGGCGCAAATCGTGCACCGATCTTGCACCGACACTAACACTGTCTCCAAACGGAAAGAAGTAAGATTCCGCATGACCCACGTCACCTAGGAGTTCCAACGGGTGAGTCCAAAACGATTTCTGAGCCAATGGTACATTCGACACAAACTGTGCACCAATCTTGCGTGTTAGCACTATCTGCAAACAGAACAAAACAAGCTTCCACTTGAGCCTTGACAACTAGTGGTACCATCAGGTGCATCCAAAATGATTTCTGATCCTATGCTATGTCAAGCACAAACTATGCACCTAGCTTGCCCCGAAACTAACACTATCTCAAAACTGAAAGAAGCGAGATTCCACATGACCCACGTCACCTAGGATTTCCATTGGATGTGTCCAAAATAATTTCTAAGCCTGTGGTACGTTCGGCACAAACCGTGCACTATTTTGTGTCAAGATAAGCACTATCTTTAAATGGACTGAACCTACCTTCCACTTGAGGCTCATAACCTCGGAGTACCATCGGGTGCGTCCAAAATGATTTTTGAGCCTATGGTATATTTGGCGTAAACCGTGCACCTATCTTGCCTCAAGATTAGCACTACCTCCAAATGCACCGAGTTGAGCTTCCACTTGAGCCTCGTCACCTGGGAGTACCATCGGGTGTGTCCAAAATGATTTTTGAGCCAATGGTACGTTTGGTGCAAATCGTTCAAATTATACCGACACTAACACCATCTCTAAACGGACACCCATGTCACCTAGGAGTCCCATCAGGCCTGTCCAAAATGATTGCCAAGCCTAATGGTACATTCGGCGCAAACCGTGCACCTATCTTGCGTCAAGATTAGCACTATCTCCAAGCGGACCAAAGCGAGCTTCCACTAGAGCCTCTCTCTTAGGAGCACCATCGGGTGCGTCCAAAATAATTTCTGAGACGATGGTATGTTTGGCGTAAATCGCGTAGCTATCTTGCACCGAGGCTAACACTATCTCCAAAGAGAAAGAAGTGAGATTCCACACGACCCATGTCACCTAAGATTTTCATCGGGTGTGTCCAAAATGATTTCCGAGCCTATGATATGTCTAGCGCAAACCGTCCAAAATGATTTCTGAGCCTATGGTACATCTAGCGCAAATCATGCACCTATCTTGCACCAGCACTAACACGATCTCCAAAGAGAAAGAAGTGAGATTCCACATGCCCACGGCATCTAGTAGTACTATCGGGTGCGTCCAAAATGATTTACTAGCCTATGGATGTTCGGCGCAAACCGTGCACCTATCTTGTGCAAGATTTGCACTATCTCGAAACGGACCGAAATGAGCTTATACTTGAGCTTCTCTCCTAGGAGCACCATCGGGTGCGTCCAAAACGATTTATGAGCCAATGGTAATTTTGGCGCAAACCGTGCACCTATGTTGCACTAACACTAAAACTATCTCCAAACAGAAAGAAGTGAGATTCCAACTAACCCACATCGTCTTGGAGTTCCTTCGGGTGCGCCCAAAACGATTTCTGAGCCTATGGTATGTTTGACGCAAACAGTGCACCAATCTTGCGTCAAGATCAGCACTATCTCCGAACGGATCGAAAGGAGCTTTCACTTGAGCCTCATCACCTAGGAGTACCATCACGTGCGTCCAAAATGATTTACTAGCCTATGGTATGTTCATCGCAAACTGTGAACCTATCTTGTGTTAAGATTAGCACTATCTCTGAATGGACCGAACTGACCTTCCACTTGCGTCCAAAATGATTTACTAGCCTATGGTATGTTCATAGCAAACTGTGAACCTATCTTGTGTTAAGATTAGCACTATCTCTGAATGGACCGAACTGACCTTCCACTTGAGCCTCATCATGTAGGAGTACCATCGGGTGCATCCAAAATGATTTTTGAGCCTATGATACGTTTGGCACAAAGCGTGCACCTATCTTGCCTCAAGATTAGCACTATCTCTAAACAGACCAAAACGGGCTTCCACTTGAGCCTCGTCACCTAGGAGTACCATCGAGTGTGTCTAAAACAATTTCTGAGCCTATGTTACATCTAGTGCAAACCATGAACCAATCATGCACTAACACTAGCATGGTCTCCATAGCGAAACAAGTTACAGTCCACATGACCCACGTCATATAGGAGTTCCATCGGGTGCGTCAAAAACAATTTCCAAGCCTATGGTACGAACGGTGCAAACCATGCACCTCTCCTATGTCAAGATAAGCACTACTCTAAATGGACTGAAACCGACCTTTGACTTGAGCCTCGTCTCATAGGAGTACCATCGGATGCGTTCAAAATTATTTTTGAGCCTATGTTACGTTTGGCACAAACCATGCACCTGTCATGCCTCAAGATTAGCACTATCTCTAAACGGACTGAAACGAGCTTCCACTTGAGCCTCGTCACCTAGGAGTACCATTGGGTGTGTCCAAAATGATTTTTGAGCCTATGGTACGTTTAGCGCAACCATACACCTATCTTACACTGACACTAACGTTGTCTCCAAATGTACCGTTGCATGATTCCACATGACCCATGTCACCTAGGAGTTTCTATCGGGTGTGTCCACAATGATTTCTAAACCGCACACCTATCTTGCGTCAAGGTTAGCACTATCTCCAAACGGACCGAAATGAGCTTTCACTTGAGCCTCATCAACCAGGAGTACCATCGGTTGCGTCCATAATGATTTGTGAGCCTAAGGTATGTTCGGCGCAAACCGTGGACCTATCTTGCGTTAGGATTAGCACTATCGCCAAACGGAGGGAAACGAGTGTTGTAACATCCTGGGTTTTTGGATAGCCAAAAATACAAACTTTTTAAAAAATTTCCTACAACTGTGTGAAACATGTAGATCTTAGGTCGGATCCGAGACTAACTTGCTAACAATTCGTTGCACTCATTTAGGATTGTTTGTAGGAGTGTGCTGGAGTTCCTTAGTTGCTCTAGGGTTTTTGCGTCAGAGTGCACAATCCGCAGCAACTTCTTCTCAATCCTTCGTGACCTCTCTCACCTCCTTCCGTTTTCCCTCTGATATTTTTTGGAATTCCTACCAAGATCTTAGTGTCATAAAAGGAAAACCCTTTTTCCTTTATCACTTTTTAATTCCCTTTTAATTCCCCTTTGGGTTCTACCCAAATCTCCCTTAAAACTCTCTTTCGATCTCTTTTTCGAATCTTCGCCAAACTCCCTTCGAACTCATAAAATTTCTTGTTTCATAATTCATAAATGGGGGAAACCCTTTTTCCCTCCTAAAAAGAAATTGGAATATTCTTTTTCCTTCTCTCCTAGAACTCCTCCCAATTTCTTCTTAAAATCCTTTCATATCAATCACCATAAATGGAGAACCATTTTCCTCTCTCATGTGCCCATTTGTATATGTGTATGTACTACAATGCCCCAACCACATGCAGACAGCACGTAGCACGTTCATAAAAGCTCCTATGTCCTGTTTGCTAGCTATATGAAGCACATGAGGACTAACCAAGCAGCAGCACATCATCATGATCGTGCATGCTACTGTGGTTTGCCATGCCAAGTACATGAGCACTTGAGTTCTCTAAGCCAAAGCCTTTGTACGTGTGTATGTATGTACATATATACGTATATATGTACTATGCCAACCGCAAATCCGGAGCCCAACCCCTTTCTCGGCCAGCTTTGCAGGCTGTACCAAGCTACGTGCATGCTTCCGTATCATATACGTGTATGTACGTACAATTGCTCCAGCGATGAATACCTAAGCCCAGCTCCTATTCGGCCCAACTCCAGCACCAGTCGGTAATCAACAGCCCAGCTATCTCCTTCTCCACTTCACGTGCGCCGCACGCACAACAGGAGGCCGCCGCCGCCCTTCTAGCTAGTTTCCTCTTCATCGCTCGCATGCACCTGTACAGCCCTATCTACGGGACCTGCTCGCCAACTGCTAAAGGAGACGCAAATAAAGGGCGTTGTCCCTTCCGTTCCATCACCCAGCCTCTCCTTGCGCTCCCCATGCGCGACAAGCACAGGAGGAAACCGACTGCCCCCTCACCTTTCCGTTTGTCAGGGAGCGGCTCTGCTTTTCTGACCGGCACCGCTGCCTTCCGTTGGAGCCCAGTACAGAGACCATGCACCCAGCCTCGGATGCCCTAGCCCATGACCGCAGCCGTGGGTCTCGCCGAGCGGCATCCAGCGTCACAAGTTGGGGAGCGCCTGTGACCGCACGCCTCCTGTCGAAACTCCACAGATCGGCGACCTATCCCGCCCCGGATGGATGCCACGTGCTCTGGCCGTCCCATCAACGGCGTAGACAATGGCGCTCTCACCTGCAACCCTAGCTCACGCCTATAAGAGGGCCAGCAGCCGCCGCATAGCTCCTCTGCTCCTCTGCATTCCCAAATCAGCCGTCGCCACTCCATCCTCGCCCCTCCTCGCTCCTTCGCTCCGTGGGCGCCACCATCGAGCCAGGCCACGGGCTCACCTCAACCAAGCTCTGCATGTCTGAGGAAACCACCAGTGCCACCCTGCCTCCCCGCGCTACTGCTCGTTGTGGCGCCATGCACCGCCCCGAGCTTTGCCAAGCCGATGCCGAAACCGCGTCACCACCCCATGCAGTCCGTGGGTCGCGCCTCCGTCGCAGCGGTAAGCGTGAGCCCTCCCACCGCAAGCCACCGGTCTCCAACACCACCGCCGGGAATGCCGAGCCACAGCCTGCCTCATCGCGCCCCCGCCTGGCGCCGTGCCCCTTTGTTTGACGAGCAGGCCATCGCACGAGCACGACCCAGCCATGCCCCTGCTCCATTCCCGTTGCATCCGTGGATGCTGCAAGCAACGCCCTTCCTCGCTGGACGACAGCATGACCACGCCAAGCCCATCTCCTCTGCTGGTGAGCCACAGCCCTCAAGGCCTTTGCTTGGGAGCTGGATGCCTATGAATGGGATTGTTCATGACCTTTCTACTTCTGCCATTGTTCATGACCGATGCCTATGAATGGGATTATGCTGCAGCTCTGCTGTGCCTTTGCTTGGGAGCTGGATGACGACGACACCATGGCACCACCGCTTCTACTATGAGCTGCTCGTGACACCACCTATGTTCACCATCATTGCGACGCGCCGTGCATGGATGCCACGCACCAGCCATGAGAAGGTTGCGTTCGTGCTCTGCAGCTGGCTGCACGGAGCCGCCAACCATTCCCAAGCCCAAGCTAGCACCTTGGGCCTCACCTGCACTCCTTGCTCCATTGAGCTACGTCCACGCTGGCGCCGCCAGTGGCTGCTGTTGCCGACGGCTGTGGCCGATGAGCTTCGGTAGCAGAAGCCAACAAGGCCTTGGACTGCTACACAGTATGGGTAAGAGCACCCCCTCCCTAACCAAACCGCTCATTTTGGTTTGCCGTGACCCTGACCTCTACCCGCCACGAGCCCAAGGTCGTGGCTTTCCAGAGCTGTAGAACCCGAACGCCATGATCGCAGATGTACTAGGACCTGCGGGGGCACTGCCACACCCTGCTAGAGAATAGCAGCCACCGACGGTGACCCTCGAAGCCAAGCTTGCACCTTTTTACACAGCACCGTTAAGCTCTTGTCTGAGACCGGCCTTCCGCTGCCGTTTATCACTTTGCAGGAAGGCCGCACACCACTTCTTCTTGGCATGGCCACCATGTTCAGTGGCATCGACCTCCCACTGTTGTCCGTGGCATGGCTTGTGGACCTATCCAACAGCTGCAGCCGCTCCCCGTCCACCGGCAGCCGAACCTGCTGCCTTGCCGAACCCACCCTGCAGCTGGCCGTAGCACGCTTAGATGCTCCGCAGCGAGTCTCGTCATCTTCCCAACCAAGGCCGAACTCCTCCAACCTTGTTAGCGCCAAACTCGATGTCGACAAGAACCTCTTTTTATTATCATCTACACTTATACATGATCTATCAATATCTATCTATTTGAATGCCTATGCCGAGCCTTCATGCTGGTGTATCTATTCATCAATCTCTCATGAATGCTTGGACATGTGCTACTCTGTGTCGTGTAGTCGGTTGCATGTCGGTTGTTGTTTGGCTTGTGCCATGTTCTTTGTGTGTTGGTTGTGTGTGCTTTGCTTGTTTGAGGACCGTGCTGTCGAGCCGGTCGAGAGAACGAGTGCTTGCTCGATGCGACGGCGAGTCACCCTGCCATGGTCATAGTGCCAAGCATGTTCCTTCTCTCATGTTTTAGTTGTCTCCGTTAGGTTACGAACTTGAGCTCCTATCTTCGTCCCTAGGACACGGTCCATCATGGGCTCGAAGTCATATCGACATGGTTCTTATCCGCACATTTTGAAGCCTCCGTGACCAACTCTAGTGGGATAAGAATATGAGACAAACTTTGTAAACCGACGGGTGCCAACTCGTTGGGGTGGAGCTTGTGGCCACGAGTTGCCTCGCCATGACCTTTGGGCTTGACCTCTTTTGTCCAATTCCTTGGCGTTTGTTGCTCTCTTGGTTCTATTCCTATGATTTGCGTCATGCTATGGCTAGTGGATCAAAGGGAGGTGAATCATGTGCATCTTCTCTGGCTTCTGGTTCTTTGGTGCTCGAGCCTTTGTATGCTTGTACTTATTTAGACCATAGCATTTCCTCGGTTCTTGCGGTGACAACCGCACCGCTAAGAACCTGGGGTGTCTTAGTGCATTTAGAGCACCTAGGCCTTGGTACCCTACAAGTAGCCTGGGCACTCATGTTCTTTTTGTGTGTCGCTCCCTCCCAATGCCTCGCTTCTTGCCATGGCGTGTGTGTTGGAAGAAGCAGACCACTTGTCTTCTCTCTTCCCTGTTCCACCCTCTGTTAGTTCTCATCAATCGCAATGGCATGTGGATTAAGAGAGATCAGAACTGCATTAGCTGCTCCTTTCGGTTCCCGTGATTTCCCTGTGACGTTCAGATCGGAAGCCACGAGCCATGGTGATTGCTTAAGAGCTAGGTCCTACGCCATTTTCATTAAGCCGTATAGGTCGACACGATCGACTCGGGAAGTATTGGCTAGGCTAAGGCTTAAGCTTGTGCTTAGCAAATGACTACTCCTATTCTTCTGGCCCAGGGATTGGACATCCGCCGAGAGGGCCAATCCATTTCTCTTTGTGTTCTTTCAGCATTGTCCCGTTCGAGTCTTGCCGTCTTTTTGAGAGTATTGATTGTTCTCTTGCCTTGTGTGATGCTCCCGCGAGGTAGCGTTGATCGGATCGGAACCCGTTAGAAGAAGGGAAAGCAGAGGATAGCAAACCCATGGTGTGGACTTGGCCTAGGAGATGGAGACCCGTACTGATCGACTGCACTAGCTGACAGAGACTTTACCTCTAGTACCTCGACATCGCAGGTGTCATGGCAGCACCTTACCTTAGAGAATCCTATCAGGCATGCTATAATGTAGATGCTAGTGCTTTACTTTTATGCAAATGAACTGTGATAGGTTGCATGGTAGATTGCTTGTGAGCCATTACGTTGTTGCAACCTTTTCCCCTGCACACCTGCTGTTAGGCTAGACGCTCGCTTACTACTTGCCGCTTTGCTCTTACTCGCATTATATCTGAGATGTGATGCTGGTGAGGGAGAGACGTAATGAGATAAGGCACATGGTGCCGATAACCTGATAATAATGTGATAATGAACATGGGGAGATCTTGGCATGAGTCTTTGGTGTGTGGTGAAGGTCGAGTCGACCGAGCAGGATCTACAACGAGTCACGAGGACGAGTCTTGTCGGAGGGCGCTACCTGGGAATTCACCATGTGAGATGCCTGTGGCAGGCAATGTGACAGGGAGAGGTCCCGGGGTAGAGTGTCTTCATGGGATGAAGCCCTAGGATGGGAGGTGCTGTGATGGCACGGGGTGTCGGGTGTCCCGTCGAGCAGGAAACGGTAACCCCTTGTGAAGATATCCTCCTTAGTCACCTTAAGGACTTATATGTCCTATGGACTGGGTCTTAGGAAGCCTTACACTCCCATTTGCTCTAAATGGGTACGAGGCGAACGTTTGACTTTCTAGTGCGGTACCACTACTATTGGGAGGTTAGCAGATAGTGTAGGGAGGTACGGCGTCGAGCGCCCACACCCTCCTAAGACAGTGTAGTACCCGAGGGGCCAAGTACTATGTCTCATAGTCTCAGTGTGCCGGTGTACGAGGTACTCCGACACGGCCCTAGTTCTGAGTGATAGGGTGGCATCGTGTCTAGTTGGAAGGCGGCCCGTTATCAGCCTAGACGACCTAGATCATCGATGATGGTGATCTTGTGGGTAGTGTAAACCTCTGCAGAGTTTCTGGTTGATCGATCGATACATATGCCGACTTGTCGGCTATGGACCTTTCCTAAGTACAGCTTCACTTGACTAGTGAGAGGAGTCCTTCTACCTTCCCTGAATTTCTAGTGTTCTGGCCCGAGGCCGATGAGACATGGGCGAGTAGGAGTCGCCCGTGCCGATGAGAGTGTGAGATGAGATGAGATGAGAGTGTGAGATGAGACTTGTGGTGGGATGGGAGAACATGTGTGTGAATGAGATGGGTTAAAACTTGATGAACGTATATTATTATTAAAATATTGATACATGCATTATAGGAAACCCGCAGCCAAATATTCTAGGATCGCAGATCCCTTTTTCTCTTTTCCACTAAAGCTCATCGGTGCTGACCATGGCCTGCACACATCTGGCGGTGTGCAGATTTCCTGACTTACAATAATAACGAAGTAGAAGGATTAGATGGTCTCATTCCTACGCTCGAGATTGGTTTTGAAGATGGAGTGTACACCCGCTGACTTTCTACGCCAACTCTGATGACTACCCATGGAGGAGCCTTCACCTGCTGATATGCTACAATGACTTTGATGAAGACGTGTGTGTTTCCGCTAGAATACAATGCAATAGGTGTAATAACCAGTGTTGTAAAACCTTGTAACTTGTAATTCTACGATGTATGACTGTGATATCATCTGATAGTTGATAATGTGATGGCTTGCCTTCGTGGACTATCACATTATAATTCTTATCTGTGGATTTTCCCTTCGAGGAAAATCAAGATCGTTTCAAGTGTCCACTTGAGCCTCGTCTCCTAGGAGTACTACTGGGTGCATCCAAAATGATTTCTGAGCCGATGGTACATTTGGCGCAAACCATGCATCTATCTTGCACCGACACTAATACTGTCTCTAAACAGAAAGAAGTGAGATTCCACATAACCCACGTCACCTAGGAGTTCCATTGGGTGCGTCCAAAATGATTTCTGAGCCTATGGTATGTTTGACACAATCCGTGCACCAATAGTGCATCAAGATTAGCACTCTCTCTAAATAGACCGAAACAAGCTTCCACTTGAGCCTCATCACATAGTCGTTCCACCAGGTGCGTTCAAAATGATTTCTGAGCCTATGGTACGTCTAGTGCAACCAACGCACCCATCTTGCACCAAAACTAACACTGTCTCCAAACAGAAAGAAGTAAGATTCCACATGACCCACGCCACATAGGAGTTCCATCGGGTGTGTCCAATACAATTTTTGAGCCCATGGTATGTTTGGCGCAAACTATCTCTAAACGCACTGAACTGACCTTCCACTTGAGCCTCATCTCGTCGCAGTACCAATAGGTGCGTCCAAAATGGTTTTTGAGCCTATGGTACATCTGGTGCAAACTATGCACCTATCTTGCCTCAAGATTAGCACTATCTCCAAACAGACGGAAACGAGCTTCCACTTGAGCCTCGTCACCTAGGAGTACTGTTGGGTGTGTCCAAAATGATTTCTGAGCCAATGGTACCTTTGGCGCAAGCCATGCAACTTACACCAACACTAACACTATCTCTAAACAGACAGATGCGAGATTCCACATGACCCACGTCACCTTGGAGTTCTATCAGGTGTGTCAAAAACAATTTATGAGCCTATGGTACGAATAGCACAACCGTGCACCTATCTTGTGTCAAGATTAGCACTAGTCTAAATGGACCGAACCGACCTTCGACTTGAGCCTTGTCATGTAGGAGTACCATCAGGTGCGTTCAAAATGATTTTTTAGCCTATGGTACATTTGGCGCAAACCATGCACCTGTCATGCCTCAAGATTAGCACTATCTCCAAACGGACCGAAACGAGCTTCCATTTGAGCCTCGTCACATAGTGGTACCACCAGGTGCGTCTAAAATGATTTTTGAGCCTGTGGTACATCTAGTGCAAACAATGCACCCATCTTGCACCGAAACTAACACTGTCTCCAAACAGAAAGAAGTGAGATTCTGCATGGCCCACGCCACATAGGTGTTCCATCGGGTGTGTCTAAAACAATTTTTGACCCTATGGTACGTTCGGCGCAAACTATATGCCTATCTTGTGTCAAGATTAGCACTATCTCTAAATGGACGAACTGACCTTCTGCTTGAGCCTCATCTCATAGGAGTACCATGGGGTGTATCCAAAATGATTTTTGAGCCTATCGTACGTCAAGTAAAAACTATGCAGCTATCTTGCCTCAAGATTAGCACTATCTCCAAATAGACAGAAACGAGCTTCCAATTGAGCCTCGTCACTTAGGAGTACCATTGGGTGTGTCCAAAATGATTTCTGAGCCAATGGTACATTTAGCGCAAGCCGTGCACCTTACACCAACACTAACACGGTCTCCAAATGGACCGATGCGAGATTCCACATGACCCACGTCACCTAAGAGTTCCATTGGGTGCGTCAAAAACAATTTCCTAGCGTATGGTATGAACAGCGCAACAGTGCACCTATCTCTGTCAAGATTAGCACTATTCTAACTGGATTGAATCGACCTTCGACTTGAGCCTCATGACATAGGAATACCATCGGGTGCGTTCAAAATGATTTTTGAGCCTATGGCACGTTTGGCACAAACCATGCACCTGTCATGCCTCAAGATTAGTGCTATCTCCAAACAGACCGAAACGAGCTCCACTTGAGCCTCATCACCTAATAGTGCCATCGGGTGTGTCCAAAATGATTTCTGAGCCCATGGTACGTTTAGCGCAACCATGCACCTATCTTGCACCGACACTAACGTCGTCTCCAAATGTACCGATGCGTGATTCCACATGGACCGTCACCTAGGAGTTTCCTTTGGGTGTGTCCAAAATGATTTCTAAGCCGAATGGTACATTCGGCGCAAACCGCGCACCTATCTTGCGTCAAGGTTAGCACTATCTCCAAACAGACCGAAATGAGCTTTCACTTGAGCTTCATCACCCATGAGTACCATCGGGTCCGTCCAAAATGATTTCTAAGCCTATAGTATGTTCAGCGCAAACCGTGGACCTATCTTGCATTAGGATTAGCACTATGTCCAAACGGAGGAAAACGAGTGTCCACTTGAGCCTCGTCTCCTAGGAGTACTATGTCCAAACGGAGGAAAATGATTTCTCAGCTGATGGTACATTTGGCACAAACCGTGGACCTATCTTGCACCAACACTAACACTGTCTCTAAATAGAAAGAAGTGAGATTCCACATGACCCACGTCACCTAGGAGTTCCATCGGGTGCATCCAAAACGATTTCTGAGCCTATGGTATGTTCGACGCAAACCGTGCACCTATATTGCGTCAAGATTAGCACTATCTCTAAACGGACCGAAACAAGCTTCCACTTGAGCCTCGTCACATAGTGGTACCACCAGGTGCGTCCAAAATGATTTCTGAGCCTGTGGTACGTCTAGTGCAAACAGTGCACCCATCTTGCACCGAAACTAACACTATCTCCAAATGGAAAGGAGTGAGATCCACATGACCCACGTCATATAGGAGTTCCATCAGGTGTGTCCAATACAATTTTTGAGCCTATGGTACATTCGGCACAAACTATATGCCTATATTGTGTCAAGATTAGCACTATCTCTAAATGGACCGAACCGACCTTCCACTTGAGCCACATCTCATAGTAGTACCAGCGGGTGCGTCCAAAATGAGTTTTGAGCCTATGGTACGTCTGGTGCAAACCGTGCACCTATCTTGCTTCAAGATTGGCACTATCTCCAAACGGACCAAAACGAGCTTCCACTTGAGCCTCGTCACCTAGGAGTACCATCGTGATAAGAACCCGCTGGGGTTTGATGGCCGATCTTTCGATAAGAGATCGTGGTGAACTCGATTGGTGGAAAAAGATGACGTTCACGGTCCGACTACAACGATCCAGGGACATTGCGCCTTGGCAACCGATACACCACCTCCAATGGTTGCTGTGATCTTGCGGTGCGACAACCAGCCACTAGGGCACCCGTCCTGCAAGCAATCGAAGAACTCGCAAGAACAAGAGAACAAGTACTGAATTACTAGATGTAAATGAAGGTTTCAAACTCAATCTCCAATGACGTGGGGTTCCGAAGACAAGTAGACGGGCGGCTGATCCAGCACGCGCGTTTACAGGCAAGTAGCGAAGGCTAACTTGATCTAAACAAAACCCCCAATCTGTTCTGGCGGCTCTAGAGACATATAAGTAGATGAGAGGACGACTAAGGCAGTGTTTGGGTCGTCCTCCAGCCCTAGGACGCGTCCCTAATGGACCCAACTTCATACATGGGCCAACAGCCCAAAAATTAGGTGACGCAGCACCGCAGACAGAGAAGGACGTGACAATAAAACAATGACTGCAAGCTCCTCCGATGTGATATAGATATGAGGTTGGATCCATTGGAAAGTAGACTTAATAAGCTTTCCAACAAGTGCTAGAACGTCCCAATCGGAGTCCGTATGAAGTCATGGAGGCCATCACAAGTTGGTGCTGTGCTGCAGTCCGAATCCAGCCAACGCGAGTCCGTTTCCCTTTCGGTCTTCTCCCTGATTCCTAATCAAAACAAGAGTGCACGTGTCTCCAAGATCTAAACATGATGGACAGGAGCTCAAGAAGGAACTCACTTGATGATTAAGTTGACGAACGCGAGCACGAGTAAGAGGACCTGGTATCGGTGTGGATGCATCGTTGGTGTTGAAGTCCTCATCATCCTCCCTTTCTTGCATTTGAGTCGTCCTCGACTCAAGCTCATCTTCCTCACCCAAATATGGCTTTAAATATGCAATGTTAAATGTGGGACTAACCCCAAAATCTGTAGGAAGATTAAGCTTATATGCATTCTCATTAATTCGTTGCAACACTTTAAATGGTCCATCAGCTCTAGGCATCAGTTTAGATTTTCTCAATTCAGGAAACCGCTCCTTTCTTAAATGCAACCAAACCAAATCTCCAGGTTCAAATTTTAATTCTTTGCGACCTTTATCACCAGCAAGCTTATATTTAGCATTCATACACTCTATGTTTTGTTTGGTTGTCTCATGCAGTTTCAACATCAATTCAGCATGTCGCTTAGCATCAAAATTTAACTTTTCTGAAGTTGGGAAAGGCATTAAATCAATAGGAGCACGTGGCAACAAACCATAAACAATCTCAAATGGACACATCTTTGTAGTAGAATGCATTGACCGATTATAAGCAAACTCAATATGAGGTAAACAATCTTCCCACATCTTAATATTCTTCTTTAAAACAGCCCTTAACATAGTTGATAAAGTTTTATTCACAACTTCAGTTTGACCATCAGTTTGGGGATGACAAGTGGTAGAAAATAAAAGTTTAGTCCCCAATTTAGCCCATAAAGTTCTCCAAAAATGGCTAAGAAATTTAGCATCTCGATCAGAAAATTGTATTTGGCACACCATGTAAACGAACAACTTCACGAAAGAACAAATCAGCAATATGTGTCGCATCATCAGTTTTATGACAAGGTATAAAGTGTGCCATCTTAGAAAATCTATCCACAACCACAAAAACACTATCACAACCCTTCCTAGTCCTTGGCAATCCCAACACAAAATCCATGGAAATATCTTCCCAAGGAGCATTGGGAACAGGTAGAGGCATATACAAACCGTGTGGATTTAACCGTGACTTAGCCTTTTGACATGTAGTGCAGCGAGCGACAAATCTCTCCACGTCTCTTCTCATCTTTGGCCAAAAGAAATGACCAGCAAGGATGTCCTCCGTCTTCTTTGCTCTAAAATGTCCCATCAAGCCACCTCCGTGCGCCTCCTGTAGCAACAACAAACGAACGGAGCTAGCTGGAATGCATAGCTTGTTAGCTCTAAACACAAAGCCATCATTTACAACAAATTTATTCCATGCTTTTCCATCTTTACATTGCAGTAACACGTCCTTAAAATCATCATCATGCACATATTGTTCTTTGATTGTTTCCAAACCAAAGATCTTTATAATCAAGTTGTGTCAACAAAGTATATCGCCTAGACAAAGCATCAGCAATGATATTCTCTTTTCCTTTCTTGTGTTTGATTACATAAGGAAAAGATTCAATAAATTCAACCCACTTAGCATGTCTACGATTCAGTTTTCCTTGACTACGAATATGCTTCAACGATTCATGATCAGAATGTATAACAAATTCTTTGGGCCACAAATAATGCTGCCATGTTTCTAATGTCCGCACAAGAGCATACAATTCTTTGTCATAAGTAGAATAATTCAGCACAGGTCCACTTAGTTTCTCACTAAAATATGCAATGGGTCTTCCTTCTTGTAATAAAACACCACCCAATCCAATTCCACTAGCATCACATTCAAGTTCGAAAGTCTTATTAAAATCAGGAAGTTGGAGAAGAGGTGCATGTGTCAACTTATCTTTCAACATGATGAAGGCATTCTCTTGTGCTTTGCCCCAATTAAAGGGCACTCCTTTCTTTGTAAGATCATTCAATGGTGCAGCAATGGTGCTGAAATCCTTCACAAAATGGCGATAGAACCCTGCAAGTCCTAGGAAACTCCGCACCTATGTGATAGTCTTTGGTACAGGCCATCCCTATATAGCTTCCACCTTGGCTTGATCAACCTCAATTCCCTGTGGAGTCACAACATAGCCAAGAAAAGACACTCGATCGGTGCAAAAGGTGCACTTCTCAAGGTTACCAAATAAACGTGCATCTCGTAGAGCATCAAAAATAGCACGTAAGTGAGCTAGGTGTTCATCCATAGATTTGCTATAAATCAATATATCATCAAAGTAGACTACAACAAATTTCCCAATGAAAGCACGCAAAACCTCGTTTATTAATCTCATGAAAGTACTAGGTACATTAGTTAACCCAAAAGGCATTACCAACCACTCATATAAGCCGAACTTAGTTTTGAAAGCAGTTTTCCATTCATCTCCTAATTTCATATGAATCTGGTGGTACCCACTACGCAAATCAACTTTGGAAAACACAATAGCACCACTCAATTGATCAAGCATATCATCTAAACGGGGAATAGGGTGTCGATATCGAATGGTGATGTTATTAATAGCCCTACAATCAACACACATACGCCACGTTTCATCTTTCTTAGGCACCAAAATAACCGGAACAGCACAAGGACTAAGAGACTGAAGCACATAACCTTTGTCGAGTAGTTCCTGCACTTGCCGCTGGATTTCTTTTGTTTCCTCTGGATTTGTCCTGTATGGCGCACGGTTTGGCAAAGATGCACTAGGAATAAGATCAATTTGGTGCTCAATCCCGCGTATAGGTGGCAGCCCCGCTGGTATTTCACTTGGAAACACATCAGAATACTCCTGCAAAATGTTAGCAATAGCAGGAGGCAAAGAATGCTGCATATCGTGAAGGGAGATCAATGCATCTTTGCATACTAAAGCATAAGCAATGGAAGCTGATTCATTAAACTCATTTATATCAGATTTAGTAGCAAACAAACAAGTCCCTTTCAATTTTATCTCATTCTTGTCATCAGCCACAGATTTGTCACTTTTGTTGTTCTCATTCTGAACCTTTGCAGTCGTAGCAACATCATTTTGCATAATAGTGTCAGGAGACATGGGATGCAACACAATTTTTCAATCATGGTATAGAAAGGAATACTGATTTGTTCTACCATGATGCATAGAATCTCTATCAAATTGCCAAGGTCTACCTAGTAGAATATTACAAGCTTGCATAGGCACAACATCACATTCCACAATATCTTTATAGGATCCAATGGAAAAATTGATTCTCACAAGTCTAGTTACCTTTGCCTTACCACTATTGTTTAGCCATTGAATGTAATAGGGATGTGGGTGTGGTTTGGTGGTAAGCGCCAGTTTTTGCACCATATCGCTGCTAGCTAAGTTGTTGCAGCTACCTCCATCAATGATCATGCGGCACGAACGCTCTTTGATGACACACTTTGTTTGAAACAATGTGTGTCGCTGATTTTGCTCTGCCTTCTCCATTTGTGCACTAAGCACTCGCTGTACAATGAGGCTCTCATAGCGGTCTGCTTCACCTGCATCAATATGTTCTTCCAAGTGTCCTTCACTACCTACATGGTCAGCTGCAAGCAATGCAAGTGTATCTTCATCAAAATCACTAGCTGATGAATACTCACCATCATCTTTGACGACCATAACACGCTACTCACCATCATCTTTGACGACCATAACACGCTTGCTTGGACAATCACGAATCACATGTCCATATCCCTTGCACCGGTGACATTGAATGTCCCTTGTTCTACCTGTAGATGCCATGGAAGTAGCACTCGCAACAGGCGTTGTGGCTGTCTTTGTCGCTGAGTTTGCAGGAGTAACGTGAGGCTTATCACTGGATGATGGCATAGGAGTACATGTAGTCGTGCGGGGCTGCCACGAATTAGTCCTCCCTGCAGAAAAATTAGTCTTGGCACTGGCACGTCGCCCCTGCACTTCTCTTTCAGCTTTACAAGCAAGATGAAACAAACGGGTTATGTTAGTATAATCTTTATAAGCAAGGATGTCCTGGATTTCATGATTTAGCCCGCCCAAAAATCTAGCCATAGCAGATTCCTCTTCCTCCTCTAAGTTACAACGCAGCATACCCATTTGTAATTCCTAATAATATTCTTCTACACTTTTGGCACCTTGTCTCAATTGCTGCATCTTATTTAACATATCACGTGCATAATAAGAAGGAACAAATCTAGCCCTCATGACTCGTTTCAAAGCACCCCAAGTTCGAGGAGCTGGGCCCTTGTTTAAGGGGGTGGGAATGATGAGGACATCCTCCGCTATTACCCGCTGGCAAAGACGCAACAAAAAAGGGCCAAGTGGCCTAGTTGTAGTCGGGCGGTGACCGTGTGAGCCTCTGAATAATCCCACCCTGCTTAGCTTGGGAGGAGGAAGCCACCTTAAATGATATGAACCCGCTAGGGTTTATGGATGATCTTTCGATGAGAGGCGTGAGATCACTCGATTTGGTGGATGGAGATGACGTTCACGGCCCGAACTACAGCCTTCCAAGACCGCGCCTTAGCAACCGATACACCACCTCCAAAGGCTGTCACGATCTTGTGGAGCGCGACAACCAGCCACTAGGGCTCCCGTCCTGCAAGCAATCGAAGAACTAGCAAGAACAAGGAAACAAGCACTGAATTTGCAAGATGAAATTGAAAACCTCAAACTGAATCTTATTATGAGTGGAGTTCTGAAGACAAGGAGACGGGTGGCTGGATCAGCACACGCGCCTACAAACAAGTAGCAAAGGCTAAACTTGATCTAAACAAAACCCAAGTGTTCCTGGTGGCGGCTAAGGGGTATATAATGCGTGGAGGACGACCACAAGAGAGTTTGGGTCGTGCCCCAACCCTAGGACGCGTCCCTACTGGACTCTAAAAGATACAAGCCCATTGGGCTAACTTAAGGTGGCGCAGCACCCTGGACAGAATAGACCTCTCGGTGATTTTTGGACTGTTGACGCCGTTTCTGAGCAGGTATGAGTATGAGGTCAGATCCGTATGAAAGTAGACTTTATTAGCTTTCCAACAAGTCCAGAATCACCCCAATCCGACTCCGTATGTAATCGTGGCGACCGTCACAAGTTGGAGGTGTGCTGCAGTCCGAATCCAGCCTACGCGAGTCCTTTTCCCTTTTGGTCTTCTCCTTGATTCCTAATCAAAACAAGAGTGCACGTGTCTCCAAGATCTAAACAGGATGGACAAGAGCTCAAGAAGGAACTCACTTGATGATTAAGTGTTCGAGCACGAGCACGGGTAATAGGACCAGCAGGTGTCGGCGTGGACGGCGTGGATGTATGATCGGTGTTGATGTCCTCATCATCCTCCCTTTCTTGAATTTGAGTCGTCCTCGACTCAAGCTCATGTTAAATGTTAAATGTGGGACTAACCCCAAAATCTGCAGGAAGATCAAGCTTATATGCATTCTCATTTATTCGTTGCATCACTTTAAAAGGACCATCCGCTCTAGGCATCAATTTAGATTTTCTTAATTCAGGAAACCTATCCTTTCGCAAATGCAACCAAACCCAATCTCCAGGTTCAAGAATCAATTCCCTTCTACCTTTATGTACAGCAAATTTGTACTTAGCATTCATGCGCTCTATGTTTTCTTTAGTGGTTTCATGTAGTTTTAGCATCAATTCAGCACGTTGCTTAGCATCAAAATTCAACTTTTCAGAACTTGGCAATGGCATTAAATCAATAGGAGCACGTGGTAACAAGCCATAAACAATCTCAAAGGGACACATCTTCGTAGTAGAATGCAGCGAACGATTATAAGCAAACTCAATATGAGGCAAACAATCTTCCCACATCTTAATATTCTTCTTTAAAACAGTCCTTAACATAGTAGACAAAGTTCTATTCACAACTTCAGTTTGACCATCAGTTTGGGGGTGACAAGTGGTGGAAAATAAAAGCTTAGTCCCCAATTTGGCCCATAAAGTTCTCCAAAAATGGCTAAGAAATTTAGCATCACGATCAGAAACAATTGTATTTGGCACACCATGCAAGCGAACAACTTCTCGAAAGAACAAATCAGCAATATTTGTAGCATCATCAGTTTTATGACATGGTATGAAATGTGCCATTTTAGAGAATCGATCCACAACCACAAAAACACTATCTCGCCCTTTCCTAGTCCGTGGCAATCCCAACACAAAATCCATAGAAATATCCTCCCAAGGAGCACTAGGAACAGGAAGAGGCATATACAAACCGTGTGGATTCAACCGGGACTTAGCCTTTTGACATGTTGTGCAGCGAGCAACAAATCTCTCCACATCTCGTCGCATCTTGGGCCAAAAGAAATGACCAGCAAGAATGTCCTCCGTCTTCTTCGCTCCAAAATGCCCCATCAAGCCACCTCCATGCGCTTCCTGCAGCAACAATAAGCGAACGGAGCTAGCTGGAATGCATAGCTTGTTAGCTCTAAACACAAACCCATCATTGAGGATGAATTTGTTCCATGTTTTCCCATCTTTACAATGCAGCAGCACTTCTTTAAAATCAGCATCATGAGCATATCGTTCTTTAATTGTTTGTAACCCAAAGATCTTGTAATCAAGTTGATTCAGCAAAGTATATCTCCTAGACAATGCATCTGCAATGATATTATCCTTCCCTTTCTTGTGTTTGATAACATAAGGAAAAGATTCAATAAATTCAACCCATTTTGCATGTCTACGATTCAGTTTTCCTTGACTACGAATATGCTTCAAAGATTCATGATCAGAATGTATAACAAATTCTTTGGGCCACAAATAATGCTGCCATGTTTCTAATGTCCGCACTAGAGCATATAATTCCTTATCATATGTAGAATAATTAAGAATAGGCCCGCTCAATTTCTCACTAAAGTATGCAACAGGTTTTCCTTCTTGTAACAAAACACCACCCAATCCAATTCCACTCGCATCACATTCAAGCTCGAAAGTCTTATTAAAATCAGGGAGTTGGAGTAGAGGTGCATGTGTTAACTTATCTTTCAGCACATGGAAGGCGTGCTCTTGTGCTTTGCCCCAAGAAAAGGACACTCCCTTCTTTGTAAGCTCATTCAATGGTGCAGCAATGGTGCTGAAGTCCTTCACAAAACGGCGATAGAAACCAGCAAGTCCTAGGAAACTCCGCACTTGTGTGACCGTCGTGGGTACAGGCCATCCTTGTATAGCTTCCACCTTGGCTTTATCAACCTCAATTCCCTGTGGAGTGACAACATAGCCAAGAAACGATACTCGATCGGTGCAGAAAGTGCACTTCTCAAGGTTACCAAACAAACGTGCATCACGTAGAGCATTGAAAACAGCACGTAAGTGATTAAGGTGTTCATCAATGGATTTGCTATAAATCAGTATATCATCAAAGTAGACGACAACAAATTTCCCAATGAAAGCACGCAAAACCTCGTTCATTAATCTCATGAAAGTACTAGGTGCATTAGTTAACCCAAAAGGCATGACTAACCACTCATATAGACCGAACTTGGTTTTGAAAGCAGTTTTCCATTCATCTCCCAATTTCATACGAATCTGGTGGTACCCACTACGCAAATCAACCTTTGAAAACACAACAGCACCACTCAATTCATCAAGCATATCATCTAATCGTGGAATAGGGTGTCGATATCGAATGGTGATATTATTAATAGCCCTACAATCAACACACATGCGCCATGTTCCATCTTTCTTAGGCACTAAAATCACTGGAACAGCACAAGGACTAAGAGACTCACGCACATAACCTTTGTCTAGTAGTTCTTGCACTTGTCGCTGAATTTCCTTCGTTTCCTCCGGATTTGTCCTGTATGGCGCACGGTTTGGCAAAGATGCTCCAGGGATAAGATCAATTTGGTGCTCAATCCCTCGTATTGGTGGCAGCCCCGGTGGTATCTCAATGGGAAACACATCAGAATACTCCTGCAAAATGTTAGCAACAGCAGGGGGCAAAGAACGTTGCATATCCTCAAATGAAATCAAAGCATCCTTGCATACCAAAGCATAAGCAACAGAGGTGGATGCATTGAACTCATTAATATCAGATTTTGTAGCAAGCATACAACGTCCTTTCAATGTTATCTCATCTTTGTCATCAACAACAGATTTGTCACTCTCGCTCTTTGCTTTTGCAGCCTTAGTAACATCAGATTGCATAATAGCTTCAGGAGACATAGGATGCAACACAATTTTTCGATCATGGTATAGAAACGAATATTGATTTGATCTACCATGATGCATCGAATCTCTATCAAATTGCCATGGTCTACCTAGCAGAATATTGCAAGCTTGCATAGGCACAACATCACATTCAACAATATCTTTGTATGATCCGATGGCAAAATTGATTCGCACCAGTCTCGTTACCTTTGCCTTACCACTGTTGTTCAGCCATTGGATGTAGTAGGGATGGGGATGTGGTTTGGTGGTGAGGGCGAGCTTCTGTTCCATGTCGCTACTTGCCAAGTTGTTGCAGCTACCTCCATCAATGATCATGCGACACGAACGCTCCTTGATGACACACTTTGTTTGGAATAAAGTGTGTCGCTGATTTTGCTCAGCCTTCTCCATTTGTGCACTAAGCACTCGCTGTACAATCAAGCTCTCATAGTGCTCCACGTCACCTGCATTGATGTGTTCTTCTATGTGTTCCTCACTACCTGCATAGTCAGCCGCAAGCAATGCAAGTGTATCTTCATCAAAATCACTAGCAGATGAACACTCACCATCATCTTTGACAATCATAACACGCTTGTTTGGGCAGTCACGCATCATATGGCCATATCCCTTGCACCGATGACATTGTATGTTGCTTGTTCTACCTGTCGATGCCACGGATGAAGTACTCGCAGCCGGCTTTTGCGCTGTCTTCACTACTGAATTGGTGGGGGCAGCTCGAGTCTTGTCACTAGATGATGGCGTAGGAGTACGTGTAGACGGAGTTGTAGATGGGCGCGGCTGCCATGAACTAGCTTTCCCTGCAGAAACATTAGTCCTTGCGCTAGCACGTCGTCCCTGCACTTCCCGTTCAGCTTTACAAGCAAGATGAAACAGTTTGGTTACGTTATTGTATTCTTTGTAAGCGAGGATATCCTGAATTTCCCGATTTAATCCACCTAAAAATCTAGCCATAGCAGGTTCCTCATCCTCCTCTAAATTACAACGCAACATACCCGTTTGTAATTCCTGATAGTATTCTTCTACACATTTAGAACCTTGTCTCAATTGCTGCAACTTATTTATCATATCACGGGCATAGTAAGATGGAACAAATCTAGCTCTCATGGCTCGTTTCAGTGCATTCCAAGTTCTAGGTATGTTATTAGGATTTTTCTTGCCATATTCGATCCACCAAACAGAAGCAAAATCTGTGAACTCACTAGTAGCAGCCCTAACACGCGTGTTCTTAGGAAATTCATGGCATGCAAACTTTTGATCAACAGCAATCTCCCAAGTAATGTATGCATCAGGGTCATATTTACCATCAAAAGGAGGTATTTTAAATTTAATCTTACTGAAAGCATCATCATTATTGTGTACCTCGCGTCGGCGGCGGCCACCCATACCTCTACGGTTGTGACGTAGGCGACGTCGATCACGAGTGTCTCGATCATCATGTTCAGTATCACCTGTGTATTCTTCATCATAACTAGCATCCTCTCGATCTTCCTCCTTCTTTTCTTCTTTATGCTGGTCTTTATCATTGTTGTGGAGGTCATCAAAACGCCTCAGCAGAGCAGCAAGGCTTTTGTCCACACTAGCAATGGACTGCTCCAAACCTGCAAGCTTGTTGTTTGCGGCAATCTGAGTAGCCTCCAACTGCCCAAGTTTGTCATTTGTCACCTGCAAGTCATTATCAAGTCCCTCCGTGTGCAACTTCACTTTCCTTTCAAAATGTTGTATGATGCCCTTTGTGCGAGGCGAATGTGGAATTTGGTTATCTTCGTCGGTCCCTGACATGGTTCAAAGACAAAGACAGCAAGAAGACAAGTGAAGAAATAAAAGCCCTACAACTACTAGGATGTAGCTACAGCAAGTCGCTCACTCTCCACCTATTACACAAGTTCTTACCAGTTCTTACCTTGCTCGATAGGAGGGGTCAGCTACCAACAAGTCTGCAGCAATGGATGAAGTGTATCGGTGCCGCAGCACGAGACCTGTCAAGCTGTAGGATATGTGGAGCTATAGGTGGGCTGAAACAAGGAACGAACTAGCACCACGTTAGTTACAAAAAGCAAGCTGAATAATCGTTCAACCGGCGGTACTGTGCTGGTCCTAGTCTAGACCGTGCTAGAGACGCGAGCCTAGACACAAAGGAGAGCACAACACACCACCCAAAGTGAACGAAGAATCTCTAAGATTAGCCCCTTTCTCTTCTTTTCTTTTTTTTTTCTTTTTTTTTGAATATTTGTTTTTTTTCAGGAGCTCTCAAAACTGATTATATGAACAAGAACACTCCCAAAGAGCAACTCAGCACACACACTCTCTCTCTCTCTCTCTCTCTAGAGTAAGCCACTCGTTTAGATATGAATACTTGCTGCGTGGTTCGTTTGATATTTGTAGCACAGGGAAACTGATTCCTCGTCTGATTAGAACTTCCAATTCTACTCGGACTTGGTCAACAGCGAGGAATATCCGATTCCTTGATCCGACTCAAACTTGAAAACCGACTTGGATTTGGCCAACAAAGAGGAACAGCCGATTCCTTGTCCGATTCAAACTTCAAACCCTACTTGGATTCGGCCAACAGAGAGACTATATGATAGCGTGTGTTGTGATAGAACGTGACAAGAACTCGAAACTCTAAAGGACTAAAACTAAGACCAGCAACTTGACACAACCGATGCAACCGACGACTCAACAAGCCCTAACTAGGTAGCACTAGCCACGGCCCAAAAGTCTATAGGATTGTAGGAAAACTAATCTACTTTTTTTTTTGGCTTTTTTTTTTGGAACTGTAGGAAAAATAAAAACAGCGAAGAACTAGATGTCTCTCACCGATCAACCTTGCTCTGATTACCAATTGATATGAACCCGCTAGGGTTTATGGATGATCTTTCGATGAGAGGCGTGAGATCACTCGATTTGGTGGATGGAGATGACGTTCACGGCCCGAACTACAGCCTTCCAAGACCGCGCCTTAGCAACCGATACACCACCTCCAAAGGCTGTCACGATCTTGTGGAGCGCGACAACCAGCCACTAGGGCTCCCGTCCTGCAAGCAATCGAAGAACTAGCAAGAACAAGGAAACAAGCACTGAATTTGCAAGATGAAATTGAAAACCTCAAACTGAATCTTATTATGAGTGGAGTTCTGAAGACAAGGAGACGGGTGGCTGGATCAGCACACGCGCCTACAAACAAGTAGCAAAGGCTAAACTTGATCTAAACAAAACCCAAGTGTTCCTGGTGGCGGCTAAGGGGTATATAATGCGTGGAGGACGACCACAAGAGAGTTTGGGTCGTGCCCCAACCCTAGGACGCGTCCCTACTGGACTCTAAAAGATACAAGCCCATTGGGCTAACTTAAGGTGGCGCAGCACCCTGGACAGAATAGACCTCTCGGTGATTTTTGGACTGTTGACGCCGTTTCTGAGCAGGTATGAGTATGAGGTCAGATCCGTATGAAAGTAGACTTTATTAGCTTTCCAACAAGTCCAGAATCACCCCAATCCGACTCCGTATGTAATCGTGGCGACCGTCACAAGTTGGAGGTGTGCTGCAGTCCGAATCCAGCCTACGCGAGTCCTTTTCCCTTTTGGTCTTCTCCTTGATTCCTAATCAAAACAAGAGTGCACGTGTCTCCAAGATCTAAACAGGATGGACAAGAGCTCAAGAAGGAACTCACTTGATGATTAAGTGTTCGAGCACGAGCACGGGTAATAGGACCAGCAGGTGTCGGCGTGGACGGCGTGGATGTATGATCGGTGTTGATGTCCTCATCATTAAAAGAGAGAGTCACCCTTCCCCTATCAGACTAGTATTTTAGGGACATTGGGCCTTTCCCCAAGTGGGTGTGCATAAGAACTGTTGGGGTCTGGGCAACCTTAATTTATTGGGCCTCGGCCAACCTCACCTGGGCCGGATGTATCAAATCCAGGTGAGGTTGGCTGAGGCCCAATAAATTAAGGTTGCCCGGACCCCAACAGTTCTTATGCACACCCACTCGGGGAAAGGCCCAATGTCCCTAAAAGACTAATCTGATAGGGGAAGGGTGACTCTCTCTTTTAAGGTGGCTTCCTCCTCCCAAGCTAAGCAAGGTGGGATTATTCAGAGGCTCACACGGTCGCCGCCCGACTACAACTAGGCCACTTGGCCCTTTTTTGTTGCGTCTTTGCCAGCGGGTAATAGCGGAGGATGTCCTCATCATTCCCACCCCCTTAAACAAGGGCCCAGCTCCGATACCAAATGATACATCCGGCCCAGGTGAGGTTGGCCGAGGCCCAATAAATTAAGGTTGCCCGGACCCCAACAGTTCTTATGCACACCCACTCGGGGAAAGGCCCAATGTCCCTAAAAGACTAGTCTGATAGGGGAAGGGTGACTCTCTCTTTTAAGGTGGCTTCCTCCTCCCAAGCTAAGCAAGGTGAGATTATTCAGAGGCTCACACGGTCACCGCCTAACTACAACTAGGCCACTTGGCCCTTTTTTGTTGCATCTTTGCCAGCGGGTAATAGCGGAGGATGTCCTCATCACATCAGGTGTGTCCAAAATGATTTTGAGCCAATGGTACGTTTGGCGTAAGCCATGCACCTTACACCAACACCAACACTATCTCCAAACGGACCGATACGAGATTCCACATGACCCACGTCACCTACGGGTTCCATCGTGTGCGTCCAAAATGATTTCCTAGCCTAATGGTACATTTGGCACAAACCATGCACCTATCTTGCGTCAAGATTAGCTCTTTCTCCAAATGAACCAAAATGAGCTTTCACTTGAGCCTCGTCACCTAGGAGTACCATGAAGTGCATCCAAAACAATTTACTAGCCAACGGTACATCTGGCGCAACCGTGCACTTGCCTTGCATCAAGATTAGCACTATTACCAAACGGACTAAAATGAGCTTCCATTTGAGCCCCTCACCTAGGAGTACCATCGAGTGCGTCCAAAACAATTTCTAACCCGATGGTATGTTTGGTGCAAACCGTGCACCTATCTTGCACTGACACTACACCGTCTCCTAACAGAAAGAAGTGAGACTCCACATGACCCACATCACCTAGGAGTCCGATAGGGTGCGGCCAAAATGATTTCTGTGCCTGTCGTATGTTCGATGCAAACCGTGCACCTATCTGGCGTCAAGATTAACACTATCACCAAACGGTTCGAAATGAGCTTCCAATTGACACTCATCACCTAGTGGTACCATCGGGTGCATCCAAAATGATTTCTGAGCATATGATACGAATAGCGCAAACCATGCACCTATCATGCACCGACACTAGCTCCAAACAGAAAGAAGCGAGATTTCACATGACCCATGTCACCTAGGAGTTCCATGAGGTGCGTCCAAAACGATTTCTGAGCCCATGGTATGCTCAGCACAAACCGTGCACCTATCTTGTGTCAAGATGAACACTATCTCTGAATGGACCGAGCCGACCTTTCAATTGAGCCTCATTAGTAGGAGTACCATCAGGTGCATCCAAAATGATTTTTGAGCCAATGGAACATTGCCGCAAACCATGCATCTGTCATTCCTTAAGATTAGCACTATCTCCAAATGGACCGAAACGAGCTTCCACTTGAGCCTCATCTCGTAGGAGTACCATCTGGTGTGTCCAAAATTATTTTTGAGCCTATGGTATGTTTGGCGCAAACTGTGCACCTATATTACACTAACACTAACACCGTCTCCAAATGGATCGATGCGAGATTCCACATGACCCATGTCACCAAGGAGTTCCATCGAGTTTGTCCAAAATGATTTTTGAGCCTAACAGTGCATTCCCCGCGCAAATCATGCACCTATCTTGCGTCAAGATTAGCACTATCTCCAAGTGGACCAAAATGAGATTTCACTTGAGCCTCGTCACCTTGGAGTACCACGGGTGCATCCAACACAATTTACATGCCTTTGGTACGTTTTGTGCAAACTGTGCACCTATCTTGCATCAAGATTAGCACTATCTCCAAATGGATCGAAATGAGCTTCCACTTGAGCCTCTCACCTAGCAGTACCATCGGCTACATCCAAAACGATTTCTAAGCAGATGGTACATTTGGCGCAAACCTGCACCTATCTTGCACAGATACTAACACTGTCTCCAAATGGAAAGAAGTGAGTTCCACATGACTCACGTCACCTAGGAGTTCCATCGGGTGTGTCCAAAATGATTTGCGAGTCTATGTTACGATCGACGCAAACCACGCACGTATCTTATGTCAAGGTTAGCACTATCTCCAAACAAACCGACACAAGCTTCCACTTGAGCATCGTCACATAGTGGTACCATCAGGTGCGTCCTAAAGGATTTCTGAGCCTGTGGTATGTATAGCACAAGCCATGCACCTATCTTCCATCGAAACTAACACTATCATGGGAACAAGCGAGATTCCACATGACCCACGTCACCTAGGAGTACCATTGGGTGCATCCAAAATAATTTTTGAGCCTATTGTACATTCGGCACAAACCGTGTACCTATCTTGTGTCAAGATTAGCACTATCTCTAAATGGACCTAATTGACCTTCACCTGAACCTTATCATGTAGGAGTACCATCGGGTGCGTCCAAAACGATTTTTGAGCCTATAGTACGTTTGGCGCATACTGTGCACCTATCTTGCCACAAGATTAGCACTATCTCCAAATGGACCAAAACGAGCTTTCACTTGAGCCTTGTCACCTAGGAGTACCGTCAGGTGCGTCCAAGATGATTTACTAGCCTATGGTAAGTCTAGCGCGAACCGTGCACCTATATTGTGTCAAGATTAGCACTATCTCTTGATGGACCGAACCGACCTTTCACTTGAGCCTCATCACGTAGGAGTACCATCGATTGTGTCCGAAGCGATTTTTGAGCCTATGGTACGTTTGGCACAAACTGTGCACCTATCATGCCACAAATTTAGCACTATCTCCAAACGGACCGAAACGAGCTTGCACTTGAGCCTCATCACCTAGGAGTACCTTTGGGTGTGTCCAAATTGATATATGAGCCTATGGTATGTTTGGTGCAAATCGGGCACCTATCTTACACTAATAGTAACACCATCTCCAAACCGATCGATGCAAGATTCCACATGACCCATGTCACCTAGGAGTTCCATCGGGTGTGTCTGAAATGATTTCCAAGCCTAATGGTACATTCGGCATAAACCATGCACCTATCTTGCTTTAAGATTAGCACTATCTCCAAACAGACTGAAATGTCACTTGAGCCTCGTCTCCTAGGAGTACCATCAGGTGCATCCAAAATGATTTTTGAGGCTGTGGTATGTTCGGCACAAACCGTGCACATACTTTGCCTCAAAGTTAGCACTATCTCCAAACAGACCGAGTTGAGCTTTCACTTGAGCCTTGTCACCTAATAGTACCATCGGGTGTGTCCAAAATGATTTTTGAGCTAATGGTACATTTGCCACAAACTATGCAACTTACACTGACTCTATCACCATCTCCAAATGGATCGATGCGAGATTCCACATGACTCATGTCACCTAGGAGTTCCATCGAGTGTGTCCAAAATGATTGCCAAGCCTAACGGTACATTCGGTGCAAACCGTGCACCTATCTTGCGTCAAGATTAGCACTATCTCCAAGTAGACTGAAATGAGCTTTCACTTGAGCATTGTCACCTAGTAGTACAATTGGGTGCATCCAAAACCATTTACTAGCCTATGGTACGTTCGATGCAAACCGTGCACCTATCTTGCGTCAAGATTTGCACTATCTCCAAACGGACCGAAACGAGCTTCCACTTGAGCCTCTCTCCTAGGAGTACCATCGGGTGCATCCAAAATGATTTTTGAGCAATTGGTATGTTTGCTGCAGACCGTGCACCTATCTTGCCACAATATTAGCACTATCTCCAAACAGACAGAGTTGAGCTTCCACTTGAGCCTCGTCACCTAGGAGTACCATCAGGTGTCTACAAAATGATTTTTGAGCCAATGGTATGTTTGGCGCAAACGTGCACATTACACCAACACTAACACCATCTCCAAATGAACCGATACGAGATTCCACATGACACATGTCACCTAGGAGTTCCATCGGGTGTGTCCTAAACGTTTTATAAGCCTAATGGTACATTCGGCATTAACCATGCACCTATCTTGCGTCAAGATTAGCACTATCTCCAAATGGACCGAAACAAGCTTTCACTTGAGCCTCATCACCTAGGAGTACCATCAGGTGTGTCTAAAATGATTCACTAGCCTATGGTATGTTTGGGCAAACCATGCACCTATCTTGCGTCAAGATTAGCACTATCTCCAAACAGACCGAAATGAACTTCCACTTGAGCCTCTCAACTAGGAGTACCATCGAGTGCGCCTAATAGGATTTTTGAGCCCATTGTATGTTTGGCGCAAACCGTACACCTATCTTGCTCCGATACTAACACTATCTCCAAATAGAAAGAAGTAAGATTACACATGAATCACGTCACCTAGGAGCTCCATCGAGTGCGTCCAAAACAATTCCAAGCCTATGGTACATTCAATGCAAACTGTGCAAGCGTATTAGCAGTATCTCTAAACGGACTGAAATGAGCTTCCACTTGAGCCTCGTCACCTAGTGGTACCATCAGGTGCGTCCAAAACGATTTATGAGCCGATGGTGCGTCTAACGAAAAACCACGCACCTATCTTGCACCGACACTAACACTGTCTCCAAATAGAAAAAGCAAGATTCCACATGACCCACTTCACCCAGAGTTGCATTGGGTGCGCCCAAAACAATTTTCAGGCCTATGGTACGTTCAACGCAAACTGTGCACCTATCTTGTGTCAAGATTTGTACTGTCTCTAAATGGACCGAACCGACCTTCCACTCGAGCCTCATCACGTAGGAGTACCATCGGGTGCATCCAAAATGATTTTTAAGGCTATGGTACATTCAGCACAAATCGTGCACTTATCTTGCCTCAAGATAAGCACTATCTCCAAACAGATAAATATGAGCTTCCACTTGAGCCTCGTCACCTAGGAGTACCATCTGGTGTGTCCCAAATGATTTTTGAGCCAATGGTACGTATGGCACAAACTGTGCGCCTTACACCGACAGTAGCACCACCTCCAAATGGACCGCTATGAGATTCTACAAGACCCATGTCACCTAGGAGTTCCATTAAGTGTGTCCAAAATGATTTACAAGCCTAATGGTACATTTGGTGCAAACCATGCATCTATCATGCGTCAAGATTAGCACTAACTCCAAGTAGGTCAAAACAAGTTTTCACTTGAGCCGTGTCACCTAGGAGTACCATCAGGTGCATCCAAAAAGGATTACAAGCATATGGTACGTTCGGCGCAAACTGTGCACCTATTTTGCGTCAAGATTAGTACTATCTCCAAATGGACCAAAACAAGTTTCCACTTGAGCCTCTCACATAGGAGTACCATAGGGTGCGTCCAAAATGATTTCTGTGTCGTGGTATATTTGGCAAACCATGCACCTATCTTGCACTAACACTAACACTATCTCCAAACGGAAATAAGTGAGATTCCAAATGACCCACGTTACCTAGGAGTTCCATCGGGTGCGTCCGAAATGATTTTTGAGCCTATGGTACATTCAACACAAACCGTGCACCTATCTTGTGTCAAGATTAGCACTATCTCTAAACGGACCAAACAAACCTTCCACTTGAGCCTCATCTCATAGGAGTACCATTAGGTGCATCCAAAATGATTTCTGAGCTTGTGGTACATCTAGCACTAACTATGCACCTATCTTGCCCTGGAACTAAAATAGAAAGAAGCAAGATTCCACATGACCCATGTCACCTAGGAGTTCCATCTAGTGCTTCCAAAATAATTTCTGAGCCTATGGTACGTTCGGTGCAAAACATGCACCTATCTTGTGTCAAGATTAGCACTATCTCTAAATGGACCAAACCGACCTTCCACTTGAGGCTCGTCACCTGCGAGTACCATCAGGTGTGTTCAAAATGATTTTTGATCCCATGGTACATTTGGCGCAAACTGTGCACCTATCATGCCTCAAGATAACCACTATCTCCAAGCAGACTGAGTTGAGCTTCCACTTGAGCCTCATCACCTAGGAATACCATTGGGTGTGCACAAAATGATTTTTGAGCCAATGGTATGTTTGGTGCAAACGGTGCACCTTACACCGACACTAACACCATCTCCAAATGGACTGATGCAAGATTCCACGTGACCCATGTCACCTAGGAGTTCCATCAGGTGGGTCCAAAATGATTGCCAAGCCTAATGGTACATTTGGTGCAAACCGTGCACCTATCTTGTGCCAAAATTAGTACTATCTCCAAATGGACTGAAACGTGCTTCCACTTGAGCCTCTCCCCTAGGAGTACCATTGGGTGCGTCCAAAATGATTTCTGAGCCAATGGTACTTTTGGCATAAACCGTGCACCTATCTTACACCAACACTACACTGTCTCCAAACAGAAAGAAGTGAGATTCCACAAGACCTACGTCATCTAGGAGATCCATCAGGTGCGTCCAAAATGATTTCCGAGCCTATGGTTCATTCGGCACAAACTATGCACCTATCTTATGTTAAGATTAGCACTATCTCTAAATGAACTGAATCGACCTCCCAATTGAGCCTCGTCACCTAGGAGTACCATCGAGTGCGGCCAAAATGATTTGTGAGCCTATGGTACGTTTGGCACAAACCATGCACCTATCTTATACTGACACTAACATTGTCTGCAAATGGAAAGAAGTGAGATTCCACATGCCCCACATCAACCAGGAGTTCAATCTGGTGTATCCAAATTCTGAGTCGTATGGTATGTTCAACGCAAACCGTGCACCTATCTTATGTCAACATTAGCACTATCTCCAAACGGACCAAAACATGCTTCCACTTGAGCTTCATCACCTAGGAGTACCATCAGGTGCGCCGAAAATGATTTTTGAGCCTATGGTGCGTTTCACACAAACCGTGCACCTATCTTATGTCAACACTAACACTGTCTCCAAATGGAATGAAGTGAGATTCCACATGTCCCACATCATCTAGGAGTTCCATCGGGTGCGTCCAAACAATTTTTGAGCCATATGGTATGTCCGGTGCAAACCGTGCACCTATCTTGAGTCAAGATTAGCACTATCTCCAAACGGACTGAATGAGCTTCCACTTGAGCTCAACTAGGAGTACAATCGGGTGTGTCCAAAATGATTTTGAGCCTATGGTACGTTTGGCGTAAACCGCGCATCAATCTTGCACTAACACTAACACTGTCTCCAAATAGACCGAAGCGAGATTCCACAACACCCTCGTGACCTAGAAGTTCCATTAGGTGCGCCGAAAATGACTTCCGAGCCTTTGGTATGTTCGGCGCAAACCATATTACTATCTTGCCTCAAGATTAGCACTATCTCCAAATGGATCGAAACGAGCTTCCACTTGAGCCTCGCCCTAGGAGTACCATTGGGAGTGTCCAAAATGATTTCTGAATCTATGATATGTTTGGCACAAACCGTGTACCTATCTTACAACCGACACCAACACTGTCTCCAAACGGACCGATGTGAGATTCCACATGACCCATGTCACCTAGAAGTTTCATCGGGTGCGTCCAAAACGATTTTGAAGACTAATGGTACATTCGACACAAATCGTGCACCTATCTTGTATCAAGATTAGCACTATCTCCAAACCATGCATCAATCTTGCACTGACACTAACACTCTCTAAACGGACCGAAGCGAGACTCCACAAGACCCATGTCACCTAGGAGTACCATCGGCTGCATCCAAAATAATTTCCAAGCCTATGTATGTTCAGCTCAAACCGTGCACCTATCTTGCGTCAAGATTAGCACTATCTCCAAACGGACCGAAATGAGCTTCCACTTGAGCCTCATCACCTAGGAGTACCATCCGGTGCATCCAAAATGATTTTTGAGCCTATGATACATTTCACGCAAACCATGCACCTATCTTACGTCGACACTAACACTGTCCCCAAATGGAAAGAAGAAGTTCCACATGTCCCACATCACCTAGGAGTTCCATTGGGTGTCTAAACAATTTCTGAGCCATATGGTATGTTAGGCACAAACCATGCACCTATCATGCCTCAAGATTAGCACTATCTACAAATGGACGAAAATGAGCTTCCACTTGAGCCTCATCACCTAGGAGTACCATTGGGTGTGTCCAAAGCAATTTTTGAGCCTATGAAACAGTTGGCACAAACCATGCACCTATCATGCCTTAAGATTAGCACTATCTACGAACGGACCGAAATAAGCTTGTTCTTGAGCCTCGTCACCTAGGAGTACCATCAGATGTGTCTAAAATGATTTTTGAGCCTATGGTATGTTTGGCGCAAATCGTGCACCAATCTTGCACTAACACTAACACTATCTCCAAATAGATCGAAGTGAGATTCCACAAGACCCACATCACCTAGAAGTTCCATTGGGTGCACCCAAAATGACTTCCCAGCCTCTGGTATCTTTGGCTCAAACCCTGTTCCTATCTTGCCTCAAGACTAGCACTTTCTCCAAACGGACCAAAATGAGCTTCCACTAGAGCCTTGCACCTAGGAGTACCAATGGGTGTGTCCAAAACAATTTCTAAGTCTATGATACGTTTGGCGCAAACCGTGCACCTATCTTACACCGACACTAACACTGTCTCTAAACTGGCCGATTCGAGATTCCACATGTCCCATATCACCTAGGAGTTCCATTGGGTGCGTCCAAATGATTTTGAAGTAGATTTGGCGCAAACCATGCACTTATCTTGCGTCAAGATTAGCTGTATCTCCAAATAGACCGAAATAAGCTTTCACTTGAGCCTCATCACCTAAGAGTACCATCGGGTGCGTCAAAAATGCTTTCTAAGCCTACGGTACATTTGGCGCAAATCGTGTACCTATCTTGCACTGACACTGACACTGTCTCTAAACGGACTAAAACAATATTTCATATGACCCACGTCACCTATGGTATGTTCGACACAACCGTGCACCTATCTTACGTCAAGATTAGCACTATCTCCAAACCATGCACCTATCTTGTGTCAAGATTAGCACTATCTCTAAATGGACCAAACCGACCTTACACTTGAGCCTCATCACCTAGGAGTAGCATCGGGTGCATCCAAAACGATTTTTGAGCCTATGATACGTTAGGCGCATAGCGTGCACCTATCTTACATTGACACTAACACTATCTCAAAATGGAAAGAAGCGAGATTGCACATGTCCCACATCACCTAGGATCCCATCGGGTGCGTCCAACACAATTTCTGAGCCTTGTGGTACGTTCGGCGCAAACCGTGCACCTATCTTGCATCAAGATTAGCACTATCTCCAAACGGACCAAAACAAGTTCTCATTTGAGCCTCATCACCTAGCAGTACCATGGGGTGCGTCCAAAATGATTTACTAGCCTATGGTACATTGGCGCAAACCATGCACCTATCTTGCATCAAAATTAGCACTATCTCCAAACAGACCGAAATGAGCTTTCACTTAAGCCTCTTACCATCGGGTGGGTCCAAAACGATTTCTAAGCCAGTGATACGTTTAACACACACCATGCACCTATCTTGCACCGACACTAACATTGTCTCCAAACAGAAAGAAGTGAGGTTCCATATGACACACATCACCTAGGAGTTCCATCAGGTGCGTCCAAAATGATATCCAAGCCTATGATAGGTTCGATGTAAACAGTGCACTTATCTTGCGTCAAGATTATCACTATCTCCAAACCGACCGAAACGAGCTTCCACTTGAGCCTTGTCACCTAGTGGTACAATCAGGTGCGTCCAACATGATTTCAGAGCCTAAGGTACGTCTAGCACAAACCATGCACCTATCTTGCATTGACACCAACACTATCTCCAAATGGATAAAAATGATATTCCACATGACCCACTCACCTAGGCATTCCATCAGGTGCGTCCAAAATAATTTCTGAGCCTATGGTACATTCGAGGCAAACCATGCACCTATCTTGTGTCAAGATTAGCACTATCTCTAAATTGATCGAACCAACCTTCCACTTATGCCTCATCACCTATGAGTACCATCAGGTGCGTCCAAAATGATTTTTGAGCCTATGGTATGTTTGGCGTAAATCGTGCACCTATCTTTCTCTAGAACTAGCACTATGTCCAAATGAAAATAAGCGAGATTCCACATGGCCCACATCACCTAGGAGTTCCATTGGGTGTGTCCAAAACAATTTCTAAGCCTTATGGTACGTTCGGTGCAAATCATGCACCTATCTCGCATCAAGATTAGCACTATCTCTAAACGGACCGAACGAGCTTTCACTTAAGCCTCATCAACTAGTAGTACTATCGGGTGTCTCCAAAATGATTTCTAAGCCCATGGTACGTTTGATGCTAACTGAGCAACAATATTGCATCAGAATTAGCACTATCTCCAAACAAACTGAAATGAGCTTTCACTTGAGACTCTCATCTAGGAGTACCATCAGGTGCATCCAAAATTTTTGAGTCGGTTATACTTTTGGCGCACACCGTGCACCTATCTTGCACCGACACTTACATTGTCTCCAAACGGAAAGAAGTGATGTTTCACATGACCCACATCACCTAGGAGTTCCATCGGGTGCGTCCAAAATGATATCCAAGCCTATGGTAGGTTCGATGGAAACCATGCACTTATCTTGCTTCAAGATTAGCACTATCTCCAAACCGACTGAAACGAGCTTCCACTTGAGCCTTGTCACCTAGTGGTACAATTAGGTGCGTCCAAAAATGATTTCTGAGCCTATTGTACGTCTAGCGCAAACCATGCACCTATATTGCACTGACACTAACATTGTCTCCAAACGGATAGAAGCGTGATTCAACATGACCCACGTCACTTAGGAGTTCCATCGGGTGCGTTCAAAATGATTTTTGAGCCTATGGCATGTTCGACGCAAACCATGCACCTATCTCATGTCAAGATTAGTACAATCTCTAAATGGACCGAACTAGCCTTCCACTTGAGCCTCATCTCCTAGGAGTACTATCGGGTGCGTCCAAAATGATTTTTGAGCCTATGGTACGTTTGGCGTAAATCATGCACCTATCTTTCTCATGCACTTGCACTGTCTCCAAATGAAAAGAAGTGAGATTCCATGTTTCGCACATCACCTAGGAGTTATATCGGGTGCATCCAAAATAATTTCTGAGCCTTATGGTACATTCGGTGCAAACCGTGCACCTATCTTGCCCCGACACTTACACTGTCTCCAACCAAAAAGAAGTGATATTCCATATGACCACGTCACTAAAGAGTTCTATCAGGTGCATCCAAAACGATTTATGAGCCTATGGTACGTTCAGCGCAAACCATACACCAATCTTGCATCAAGATTAGCGCTATCTCCAAACTAAACAAAACGAGCTTCCACATGAGCCTCTCACCTAGGAGTACCATCAGGTGCATCCAAAACGATTTCTGAGCTGATGGTACATTTGGTGCAAACTATGCACCTATCTTGCACTGACACTAACACTGTCTCCAAAAGTAAAGAAATGAGATTCCACATGACCCACGTCACCTAAGAGTTTCATCGGTTTGTCCAAAATGATTTCTGAGCCAATGGTACATTTGGTGCAAACCATGCACCTATCTTACACTAACACTAAACTATCTCCAAATGGAAAGAAGTGAGATTCCACATGACCCACATCACCTAGGAGTTCCATCGGTTGCATCCAAAAGGATTTCTGAGCCTGTGGTACGTTCGATGCAAACGTGCCCCTATCTTGGATCAAGATTACCACTATGTCCAAACTGACTGAAACGAGCTTCCACTTGAGGCTCTGAAAGCCCAAGTTTGGTTTTGGTAATTAATGACACCAAGTTACTAATGCCATTGTGTCAAGTGAATTGAGTTAGGCGTAGCAACACATGTGATGAAGGAGCAAGGAGCATAATGGTGATGGCCATAAGATCACTAGTGCATGAAGATAAAGATGATGGTGAACATGCACATAGGTGATGGGCAAGGAATGAGATGATCAAGGCAAAGGTATAATCATAGGATTCTCTTTTGCTGTTCTAAAGATGGTAGAGAAGTGATTGACCGGGTTTAGGATTGATAGCCAACTATCAAGAGGGGCAATTAGGTCATCTCATGAATCAAGTGCTACTAGGTCCATATCCTTGAGCATATGCATTTAGGATCTAGTGAGATGCTAACTCCTTGAAAAATATTTGAGAAAATGCTAACACACGAGCACAAGATGGTGAACACTTGGTGGTGTTAGCACATTTGCGAAGGAGGTGGAGTTTGAGGGGGTTTGGGTTCCTCTCTCCTTCCCATCGAGCTTGCTTGGCAAGATTCGTGGAAATGAGACGCCTATTTTCCACTGCGCCAGAGGCAAAGAAATGGAGGTGAAAGGAAGTCATTAGGGTGATCGGACGCTAGACCAGACATGGCTGGCGCGTTCGGTCAGTTCAACCGGCACGCGCACGGAGCGAAGTGCTAGGGTTTGTGACCGGAGCGTTCATGGTCCCACGAGACCAGCATTTCTGGTCACGCACCTAGGAGAGCAACACGAGGGGCAGGATTAATCGGACGCCAGGGCACGTTCGGTCACCTGCGACCAGACGCATCCGGTCGATGAAATCGCTCTTTGGAACCTCACTGAATAGTTTTCGCGAGCGACCGGACACCGCGTGTAATGCGTCCAGTCAGTACTTCGGCGCGTCCGATCACTCCCTCTTTGTGAAGCATTTTGTTTAAGTGATCGTTAAGATCATGTGGCTCTGATTCAAACAAGGACATGTGGCAGGCATCAGCCAAGTCATGCATGTGCGACTAGGTGTTGTGGCTGCGTCGGTCGATCAACCTGCCCGTCCGGTCAGCACGTGTAACACCCTCGAATAAAAGACAACAATGTCTTCTAGAGAATTACCACACTTCAGCACAAGAGAAAAACAATACCAACGGAGTACGCGGAAGCAGCAATAAACGCAAAGATTAAAGATAAAGTCTTTATTATTCATCAGTCAATCGTAACTCAACCAAGACAGACATGATCCATCATAATAGCATATGGGACAATCAACTATACCATGGTTAAAATTATTATTATTACAACACATATGTCCCAAGATATATATGACTCAAAGGTGACGTGCACACGTGCTGCTACTCCCATCCCAAGCATGCATCTTCCAAGCTCAAACACCTGAGGGGAAAACAACGGGTGAGGTTTATGGAAAACCTCAGCAAGTAAACTGCCTTAACGGAGTTATTCAAATCACAGTAGATTAAATATCATATTTAATTAACATAAAGGTAGATACATCAATTGCTTTAGGAAACATGAATATATTAAAAGTGCAAATGCAAATGATGCAATGCAAATGAGGATGATGCAATGCAATTACGAATGATGCAATGCAATGCATGACTTCTCTTCTACCCACACGTCCCAACAAGAGGGAGTGAGGGCTGCAACCACAATGCTCATCAATGTGCGTTGCTGTACTGGTACTTACCGCACCAATTTGGCTACGGTTTCTTCAAATGCATATCAACGGAAAGAGTGCAAAAATACGAATGTTGCAATGTATGCACTTCAATTCATATACTTCATAGTTCTTACATTAAAGAGCTATACCACAAGCTATGAAAATAGCACACTTCAAAGTAAATAAATTACTCAATTCAAATTAAGTGTGATGAGGACATCATTGGCTCAAATATGACCATGTCAACCACTTCTATACCAAAGGTGCAACCATTCTATATGAGGCTTATCATTGATGCATTTGATGAATTGGTGCTCCACCATAAAATGTGTATATTTTCATTTTCAGAATTACTTACATGGATCAAGGAAAGGTTTGATTGCATATGGAAAGCATGGAAGGTTAATGAAGTTGATTGAGGACCAAATCCAAGTATTCCCAACGTCCTGCACCTGGACACCACGTCACTTTTGGTCCAAGGAAAGGAAGAGATCAAATCCAACACGTTTTGGGGCTGGATTCGGACTCCAGGACAGCTCCAACTTGTGATGTTCACCACGGTTGCATACGGACTCGGATTGGGACGTTCTAGCACTTTTTGGAAAGCTTATCAAGTCTATTTTCCAACGGATCTGGACTCATGGCTATATCTTATCCGATGCTTCCGCAATCGTCGTTTCAACGCCGGGGCCTTTTCTGCCTTTGGTGCTGTGTCACCCTATTTTGGGCTGATGGCCCATATATCAAGTTGGGTTCATTAGGGACGTGTCCTAGGGTTGGAGAACGACCCCAACACCCCCTGGTCGTTCCCCTAGGTATTAATAAGGATTAGAGCCGCCACAAACAGATCGGGTTTTGTTTAGATCAAGTTTAGCCTTTGCTACTTGCTTGTAGGCGCGTGTGCTGATCCAGCCATCCGTCTCCTTGTCTTCAGAACTCCACTCATAATAAGATTCAGTTTGAGGATTTCAATTTCATCTTGCAAATTCAGTGCTTGTTTCCTTGTTCTTGCTAGTTCTTCGATTGCTTGCAGGACGGGAGCCCTAGTGGCTGGTTGTCGCGCTCCACAAGATCGTGACAGCCTTTGGAGGTGGTGTATCGGTTGCTAAGGCGTGGTCTTGGAAGGCTGTAGTCGGGCCGTGAATGTCATCTCCATCCACCAAATCGAGTGATCTCACACCTCTCATCGAAAGATCATCCATTAACCCTAGCGGGTTCATATCAAAGTGGCTATTGTGAGCGATTGAAACTTAGTGGAGGCAATTCAAACAAAACAGCTAAAGCTTGTGGACCACAGCGCCACATTTACTTGCCTTCACCAAAGATCAAAGTTGAGAGCTAAGCGCGATCTGTAGGTGCACCACCTGATCATAAGCAAAACTCAGCACCAGCAACATCATACAAACGAAACAAACAACAAATTACACAATAAAGCGTCCGAATCCCGTCGTTTAAGCATCGACCGTCTTGCTACCGATCGTGACAGCAGCACTGTTCCTTCTCTTTTTCATAGGCAAATAACCATCCATTCAAAAATTCTCAAAAACTACCAGATGAGAGAAAAGTCCATTATCTACAAATTTGGTATTATAAGATTTAGCATAAAAGGTCTCGAAAATGGCATAATTATCCCATTAACTTAACTGAACATTCTGACAGTCATATCAGGACAGCAAGATCATAAAATTCATAACTGGAGATATACTTGTCCAAAAATCATGTTCTAAAACAATATGGAAAGATTAAGAAATATTCTACAACTTTTCTTTAGAACACAAGTTCAGATTCGTCCACTAAGCTGACCAAAAACTCGTTAGATATAAAACTGTTTAACAACTCGTCCAAAAAAACTGTCTATTTCAGACGATTGTATCTTCCTGAATACAGAGGCTATGAGGGTGCTCTTAGCGTCCAAAGAAAGATGACGAAGTCTCCTACAACTTTGTTCACAGTGACAAAAATAATTGAGGCCACTAAGTTGCCCTAAAACAGCGATGAACAGAAACTGCATAATCTGATAGTCGTGGGGAAGATTAACCTCGGGCATTACTCCAACTAAACACCTCCTAAATAGATGATTGGATCCATGAAAATTGCTACAAAGAAGGGGATTAGGATCTGAAATCTCACCTAGGTCAATCACAAAGAGCATGATGACAAGCCTCTACCTATCCCCATCGCTACGATGGGATCGTCGTTCCGATGGAATTTTGGAGAAGGACAGCACGTCGATAGCGGCAGCCCTAGTTCTCCTCTTCCTCTCCTTCCCCCTTCTATTCTCTTTCTCTTTCTGAGCGTGGACACATAGAGGAGGTGACTCTTGGGCTGGCTAGGCTTCACGGTGAGGAAAAGAAAGGGGAAAAAAACCACACTGCCGACCCACTAAGGACTAGGAGTCGGACTCCAGATAGGTTCGGTTACTGTAGCTACGTGGTTACTGTAGCGGCATAATAAAGTTTCTTTTCCTTTCCTTGTACTGTCTTTCCATAGCTAAAATCCTATGATCCGAACTCCAAATAAAATGTATGAGTAGACAAATGAAAAGCAATCGACGAACTCTACGCAACGGTGTTCTCTGCTCGTCCATCAGAGGAATGGATCAAATCGATAATTTTTTTCTCTCTCCAAAGCTAGCCATCCATTGCTAGATAAATGACTTAATCCATTTATTAAAAAAAACCATATTTACCGAGAATTCTTGGGTATTACATTCTCCCTCCTTTAGAGAATTCGTCCTCGAATTCATCAAGCAGAACTACTAACCAAAAGAGAATGGAACCACATGCTAAAAAACACTACTCACCAGATTCGAAGAGCTCTCGATACTCCTTGCGCATATAATCCTCCAACTCCCATGTAGCTTCCTGTTTGGTCTGATTCGTCCATAAGACCTTGACATATTTGATGGTCCGGTTGCGCATCACCCGCTCAGAGAACTCTAATATTTGCACCGGGTGGTATTTAACTGTCAAGTCTTGCTCTATATTCACTGACTCAGCTTCATTGTCTGCTCTGGATCTTTCAAGTATTTCCTCAACATAGAAACATGAAACACCGGGTGCACTCCAGCCATAGACTCTGGCAACTGCAACCGATATGCTAATGCACCGACACGAGCGATAATCACATATGGTCCAATGTACCTCGGGCTAAGCTTCCCTTTAGTGCCAAAACGAACAATGCCTCTTGTCGGTGAAACCTTCAGGAAGACCTCATCTCCCACGGCAAACTCCAAAGCCCTCCGTCTAACATCTGCATAGCTCTTCTGCCGACTCTGAGCAGCCAACAAGTTTTGTTGAATTTCACTAACTTTATCATGAGTCTGGCGTACCCAATCTGGACCAACTAAGGAACGCTCACCAACCACATCCCAGCAAAGTGGAGAAATACATCTACGCCCATATAACGCTTCGTATGGAGCCATCTGAATACTCGCCTGATAACTGTTATTGTAAGCAAACTCCGCCAAAGGCAGATGATCTTCCCAACTTCCCTTCCATGAAAGCACACAGGCACGCAACATATCCTCCAAGGTTTGGATAGTACGCTCAGACTGACCATCTGTCTGGGGATGGAAAGCAGTACTCATCTCAAGTTTAGTTCCCAAAGCGCTCTGCAAACTTTTACAGAAATTAGAGACAAACTTAGAGTCCCGATCTAACACAATAGACTTGGGCACACCATGCAACCTCACAATCTCCTTGATATACAATGGAACCAAATCCACTGCTGAATTTTTTGTATTCATTGGAATGAAGTGAGCCACTTTGGTAAGCCTATCAATGACAACCCAAATAGCATCCTTGCCTCTAGGTGAGCGAGGCAAACCAACTACAAAGTCCATTGTAATATTCTCCCATTTCCACTCAGGGATCTCCAATGGCTTTAGTAGCCCAGCAGGCCTTTGATGCTCAGCCTTCACCTTCTGACAAATTCCACATGAAGCTACAAACTTGGCAATATCTACTTTCATCCGCTTCCACCAAAAACTCAGCTTCAAATCTCGATACATCTTTATCTCACCTGGATGTACTGTATATGGAGTGCGATGAGCTTCCCTCAAAATGTCCATCTTCACCTCAGCTTTCTGTGGCACACATAAACGACCTCTGAAATAAATAGTGCCATCGACGTCCATAGTAAAATCACAGGGTTTATCGGCCTTGATGCGCTTGCGAACAGCGAGCCATTCTCACCTTCTCACGCAATGATGACTGAATCAATAATTGGGTCTCCTCACGTGCAACACTAGCATAGCAAAGAGAAATACCCATGCGGTCCAAATCATCAATCAATGCCATGCATGCTTTAGGAACACCGGTCCTACTAAGAGCATCTGCAACGACATTTGCCTTTCCAGGATGATATTGAATGGTCAAATTATAATCCTTAATTAACTCTAGCCACCTCCTCTGTCTCAAGTTTAGCTCATTCTGAGTAAATATATACTTGAGACTTTGATGGTCTGTAAAGATATCACAAGACTCACCATAAAGATAATGCCTCCAAATCTTCAATGCGAAGACCACAGCTGCTAACTCCAAATCATGTGTAGGATAATTCACCTCATGCCTCCTCAACTGTCTAGAAGCATAAGCAATCACCCTACCTTCCTGCATGAGCACACAACCAAGACCAATACGAGAGGCATCTATATATACAGTAAAACGCTTGCCACTCTCAGGCAAAACCAAAATAGGAGCATTCACCAATTTCTCCTTTAGTGTTTGAAAGCTTGCCTCACACTCAGTAGTCCAAACAAAAGGAGCACCTTTCATAGTTAACTTTGTCATAGGCTTTGCAATAGTAGAGAAATCCTGAACAAATCGACGATAGTATCCAGCAAGTCCAAGGAAACTGCGAACCTCTGTGACAGTAGCCGGTCTCTCCCACTCGACCACAGAAGCAACATTCTTGGGATCAATAGTGATTCCATCCTGATTAATAACATGACCAAGAAAAGAAACCTCAGAAAGCCAGAAAGCACACTTCTTTAGCTTGGCAAAATATTTGTATTCCCTTAGTTTATCCAGCACTAGACTTAGATGCACCTCATGCTCTTCCTTTGTTTTTGAATAAACCAAGATATCATCAATGAATACCACAACAAAGACATCCAAATATGGGTGCAACATCCTGTTCATGGCCTCCATGAAAACAGCAGGAGCATTGGTTAGTCCAAAGGACATAACTACATACTCAAAATGCCCATACCTTGTGCTAAAAGCTGTCTTCTCAATGTCTTCCTCCTTAATCCTCAACTGGTGATAACCAGATTGCAAATCATTTTTGGAGAAAACCTTGGCACCCTTCAATTGATCAAACAATGCATCAATACGAGGTAATGGGTACTTGTTCTTGATTGTCACCTGATTAAGCCCTCTATAATCCACACAAAGCCTTTTGGTCCCATCCTTCTTCTCCACAAATATCACAGGAGCAGCCCAAGGTGAGACACTTGGTCTAATAAATCCCTTCGCTAGAAGATCATCAATCTGCTTCTTCAATTCCACTTGCTCCATAGGTGCCATCCTATATGGAGACTTAAAGATGGGTTGAGTTCTAGGAATCAACTTAATCTCAAAGAGAGGCTCCCTTTCGGGAGGCAAACCTGGTAGCTCATCTAGAAAAACATCTAGATACCGACACACCACTGGAATATCCTGTATGCAAGAGATAGAATCTTTGACCTCATGCATAGCCCACAAAAAACCTGACTTCCTCGACCAGCGATCAGGGAAAAGGCAACAAAGAAAAGCAAGGGAATACTTCAAGGCACTTCCCTGGAAGACTACCTCATGCCCCGAAGGTGCTTGCAGAGAGACTGTCTTCCAGAAACAAGAGATAACAGCCTGGTACTGAGAAAGCCAGTCCATCCCAAGTATAACATCGAACAAATCCAATGGTATAATCACTAGATTAGCCACAAAATCCTCATCTGCTATGCTAATGTAACAACCAGGACAAATAAAAAGTACTAGATAGAGGCCCCTTAGCAGAATTAATTGTAATTGCTTGACTAATCTGCTAAACTGAGATACCAGAATGAACCACAAAACCCTCTGAGACAAAAGATAAACTAGCTCCAGAATCAAAAAGGACATATGCATCAAAAGAATCAATGGAGATAATACATGTCACCACATCCCCATGGTCACAACCGTTACCTGAGGGCATAGTATAAGCCCCCTGAACACTAGTCAAAGTAGAAGGTCCAGAGAAACCAAGTGTCCACTGTGCAGGAGGAGCAGAAGGTGTAGGAGCTCGAGAAAACCAGTATGCACCACCAGAACTAGGTACCAGTGAATGACCAACCATGGAAGCTGATGGGGGAGTTGGTAAAAACTGTTGCGCAGGGGGTGCAGGTAAGAACTGCTGCGCTGGTGGAGTAGGAAATTGATGTGCTAGCAAACTATTAGCCATCATGTGAGCAGAACCATGCTGACTAGGTGAAGAGAAAACTTGCTCCCATCTGACCTTGCTATTAGGATTCATCCTACACACCACCTCCTTGTGGTCCTCCTTGCCACACCTAGAGCACCGGTCAGTCCAATGGCAATCTGCACGCCTATGAGCATCACCACACCGAAAACACACCAAGCCTATGCCTGGCTTCACAATAGCTCGGTATCGAATAGAGCTACCACCAGATGCACCATCTGAACCACGAGTCTGAGAAGAGCTGGTGACGATGATGCTTGTCTTTCCTCTGACTAGGACCTCCAGTCTAGCTAGTTTGCCCCTTTTGTTCCCTTTGACCATGAGACTGATCTCTACCTCCGCCTCCAGCTCTAAGCTCTTCAATAAATTCATCTTGTACCTCCACTCCAAAAGCACGCTCAACAACCGAGAGGAAGTCCACTATAGGAAATGCACCAAGAACACGTCGAATAGATGCCTTCAAGCCTTGCCTGAAAATCCTTGCCTTCTCATACTCATCATGCGCCACATGTGGAACAAAGCGCACAATCTTGTTGAAAGCAACCTCATATTCTGCCACAGTCCCTTTGCCCTGATGGCACCTCTCAAGCTGAGTCTTCATCTTGTCCATGAAAGCAATAGGGTAGAACCTTCTCTCAAACTGACCAACAAACTCCTGCCAAGTAACAGGACTAGAACTAGCATTGCGAGAAGATATCACATTCCTCCACCACACAAGAGCCTCACCCTTCAGCAGCTGTCCAGCATAGCGAACCCAATCTGGAGGAGGAATCTGAAACACCTCCAGTTTGTCAATAACAGCAGAAAGCTAATCTGCAGCCTCAACTGGAGCACCAGTACCAGCAAAAAGCTCCAGATGCATAGCACACCATTGTCTCAACTCCAACGGACGCTGAACATTCCCTCCAGCCAGAGGATCACCACCACCAGAAGTGTTAGGAGGAGGGTCACTAGTACCACCACCTCCATTAGGAGGAGCCTGACGCAGAGCATTCAACTTAGCACACATTGCTTGCATCTCTGCTAAAATTGCTGCCATATCCTGAGGAGCCTCGGGAGTAGGCTCATTCTCACCATGGCCACGACCACCGCGGCCACCATGACCACGACCACGACCACGCCCACGGCCTCGAGCCATCTACAACCCACACAACAATAGCACATCAATAAGCAACAACAGCCAAGAGAAAAATAGCACAAGACAAACGCAATAAAGAAAACTATCCCCATCCTACAAGTGCAAGTGTGTCGGGTTTTAGTGAGTCAAAATTTTATCACAACAGTTTAAACCTAGAACCTATAACCTAGGCTCCGATTACCAACTGTAACACCCTAGAATAAAAGACAACAATGTCTTCTAGAGAATTACCATACTTCAGCACAAGAGAAAAACAATACCAACGGAGTACGCGGAAGCAGCAATAAACGCAAATATTAAAGATAAAGTATTTATTATTCATCAGTCAATCGAAAATCAACCAAGACAAACATGATCCATCATAATAGCATATGGGACAATCAACTAAACCATGGTTAAAATTATTATTATTACAACACATATGTCCCAAGATATATATGACTCAAAGGTGACGTGCACACGTGCTGCTACTCCCATCCCAAGCATGCATCTTCCAAGCTCAAACACCTGAGGGGGAAAAACAACGGGTGAGGTTTATGGAAAACCTCAGCAAGTAAACTACCTTAACTGAGTTATTCAAATCACAGTTGATTAAATATCATATTTAATTAACATAAAGGTAGATACATCAATTGCTTTAGGAAACATGAATATATTAAAAGTGCAAATGCAAATGATGCAATGCAAATGAGGATGATGCAATGCAATGCATGACTTCTCTTCTACCCACACGTCCCAACAAGAGGGAGTGAGGGCTGCAACCACAATGCTCATCAATGTGCGTTGCTGTACCGGTACTTACCACACCAATTTGGCTACGGTTTCTTCAAATGCATATCAACCGAAAGAGTGCAAAAATACGAATGTTGCAATGTATGCACTTCAATTCATATACTTCATAGTTCTTACATTAAAGAGCTATACCACAAGCTATGAAAATAGCACACTTCAAAGTAAATAAATTACTCAATTCAAATTAAGTGGCTATTGTGAGCGATTCAAACTTAGTGGAGGCAATTCAAACAAAACAGCTAAAGCTTGTGGACCACAGCTCCACATTTACTTGCCTTCACCGAAGATCAAAGTTGAGAGCTAAGCGTGATCTGTAGGCACACCACCTGATCATAAGCAAAACTCAGCACCAGCAACATCATACAAACAAAACAAACAACAAATTACAGAATAAAGCGTCCGAATCCCGTCGTTTAAGCATCTACGTCTTGCTACCGATCGTGACAGCAGCACTGTTCCTTCTCTTTTTCATAGGCAAATAACCATCCATTCAAAAATTCTCAAAAACTACCAGATGAGAGAAAAGTCCATTATCTACAAATTTGGTATTATAAGATTTAGCATAAAAGGTCTCAAAAATAGCATAATTATCCCCTTAACTTAACTGAACATTCTGACAGTCATATCAGGACAGCAAGATCATAAAATTCATAACTGGAGATATACTTGTCCAAAAATCATGTTCTAAAACAATATGGAAATATTAAGAAATATTCTACAACTTTTCTTTAGAACACAAGTTCAGATTCGTCAACTAAGCTGACCAAAAACTCGTTAGATCTAAAACTGTTTAACAACTCGTCCAAAAAAACTGTCTATTTCAGACGACTGTATCTTCCTGAATACAGAGGCTATGAGGGTGCTCTTAGCGTCCAAAGAAAGATGACGAAGTCTCCTACAACTTTGTTCACAGTGCCAAAAATAATTGAGGCCACTAAGTTGCCCTAAAACAGTGATGAACAGAAACTGCATAATCTGATAGGGTTTCAGAACGTGGGGAAGATTAACCTCGGGCATTACTCCAACTAAACACCTCCTAAATAGATGATTGGATCCATGAAAATTGCTACAAAGAAGGGGATTAGGATCTGAAATCTCACCTAGGTCAATCACAAAGAGCATGATGACAAGCCTCTACCTATCCCCGTCGCTACGATGGGATCGTCGTTCCGATGGAATTTTGGAGAAGGACAGCACGTCGATAGCGGCAGCCCTAGTTCTCCTCTTCCTCTCCTTCCCCCTTCTATTCTCTTTCTCTTTCTGAGCGTGGACACATAGAGGAGGTGACTCTTGGGCTGGCTAGGCTTCACGGTGGGGAAAAGAAAGGGGGAAAAAACCACGCTGCCGACCCAGTAAGGACTAGGAATCGGACTCCAGATAGGTTCGGTACTGTAGCTACGCAGTTACTGTAGCAGCATAATAAAGTTTATTTTCCTTTCCTTGTACTGTCTTTCCATAGCTAAAATCCTATGATCCGAACTCCAAATAAAATGTATGAGTAGACGAATGAAAAGCAATCGACGAACTCTACGCAACGGTGTTTTCTGCTCATCCATCAGAGGAATGGATCAAATCGATAATTTTTTTCTCTCTCCAAAGCTAGCCATCCATTGCTAGATAAATGACTTAATCCATTTATTAAAAAAACCATATTTACCGAGCATTCTTGGGTATTACAGCGCGCATAGAGCAGTTTCTTGAGCCTAACAGCTCTATCTTTGATGACTGGCTATAAATACTTGTTTGGCCGGCCTTGGGATGTCACTCCTGACTCTTTGAACACTTGAGACATACTTTGAGCTAGAGAACATCCTCTCCACTCATCTCCTTGCTTGATTGTGCATCCTAGTGAGATTGAGTGAGATTCAAGTGCATTGCTTTGAGAGTTGCATCTAGTGGCACTTGATCCATTGTGTTGGCTGTGCATTGCTTGTTAATCTTGGGTGTTTCCCAATGCCTTAGATGGTTTGGAGCAGCGGTGGTGTTGAGCTCGTGATTGGAGATTGTTTTGAGCCTCACCGATGGATTTGTGAGGGGTTCTTGAGCCTTCCCTGCGAGAGAACGCAATTGGCTACTCTAGTGGATTGCTCATGGCTTGGAGGATCCCCATCTTGTGTTGGATGTGTGGCACCCATTGAGGGTTTGGCTTTGGAATGCCAATTAGCTCGTGACCCATCAAGTGGGTGTATCGCCACAATGAGGACTAGCTTGCCGGGAAGTAAGTGAACCTCGGTAAAAATCTTGTGTCATCCTTTGCCGAGGATTCTATTGTAATTGTGATTGATTCATTGCTATATATCTACTCTTCAATGTTGGTATAAGAATCTTTCACTTGCTCATCTCCTTTGTTCTCTATCTCTTTTTTTATTTTGTGTAGCTTCTATATCACCTAGGAGTAATTAGCCTAGTGACATAGCTTTGTTGTTGTGGATTAGAGATCATAGCCTTCATATCTACAAGAATTGTTTAGGTGGCTTGCATAGTGTAGTTGAGCTAGTGCTAGAGAAGCTTTGCTATTTGTTTTACTAACATCTTGGTTTAGTGAAGTTTGTAGAATTTTGAAAAGGCTATTCACCCCCTCTAGCCATTTAGGACCTTACAGGCTCGTCACCTAGTGGTACCATCAGGTGCATCCAAAATGATTTCTGAGTTGATGGTACATCAAGCGCAAACCAGACACCAATCTTGCATCGACACTAACACTATCTCCAACCGAGAAGCAAGATTCCAGTGACCCACGTCACCTAGGAGTTCCATTGGTGCGTCCAAAATTATTTCTGAGCCTAGGGTATATTTGGCGCAAACCGTGCACCTATCTTGCATCAAGATTAGCACTATCTGCAAATGGACCGAATGAGCTTCCACTTGAGCCTCATCAACATGGAGTGCTATTGGGTGTGTCTAAATTGATTTCTAAGCCTATGGTATGTTTTGGCGCAAACCATGCACCAATCTTTCATTGACACTAACACTGTCTCCAAACGGACCGAAGCGAGACTCCACAAGACGCACGTCACCAACAATTCCATCTGGTGCGCCCAAAATGATTTCCAAACCTTCTAGTACATTTGGCGTAAACTATTTATCTATCTTGCCTCAAGATTGGCAATATCTCCCAACGGACCGAAATGAGCTTCCACTAGAGCCTCGTCACCTAGCAGTACCATCGAGTGTGTCCAAAACAATTTCTGAGCCTATGGTACATTTGGTGTAAACCATGCACCAATCTTGCACCGACACTAACATTGTCTCTAATGGACTGAAGCGAGATTCCAAAAGAACCATGTCACCTAGAAGTTCCATTGGGTGCACCCAAAATGATTTCCAAGCCCAACGGTACATTCAGCGTAAATCGTGCACGTATCTTGTGTCAAGGTTAGCACTATCCCAAAACGGACCAAAACAAGCTTTCACTTGAGCCTCGTCACCTAGGAGTACCATCGAGTGTGTCTAAAATGATTTACGAGTGTTTGGTACGTTCGGCGTAGACCTTGCACCTATCTTGCGTCAAGATTAGCACTCTCTCTCGAAACGGACCGAAACGAGCTTCCACTTGAGCCTCTTATCTGGGAGTACCATCAGGTTTGTCCAAAACAATTTATATACCAATGTACATTTGGCGCAAACCGTGCACCAATTCTGCACTGACACAGACACTGCTTCCAAACAAAAAAAGGAGATTTCACAAGACCCACATCACTTAGGAGTTCCATTGGTGCATCCAAAATAATTTATGGGCCTATGGTATGTCTGGCACAAACTGTGGACCAATCTAGCATCAAGATTAGCGCTATCTCCAAACAAACCGAAACGAGCTTCCACATGAGCCTCTCACCTAGGAATACCATTGGGTGCGTCCAAAATGATTTCTAAGCTCATGGTACGGTTGGCGTAAAACGTGCACCTATCTTGCACCGACACCAGCACTGTCTCTGAATGAAAAGAAGGGGGATTCCACATGACCCACGTCACCTAGGAGTTCCATTGGGTTGACCAAAATGATTTTCGAGCCTATGGTACGTTCGACGCAAACTAAGCAACTATATTGCATCAAGATTAGCACTATGTCCTAACAGACTGAAACAAGCTTTCACTTGAGCCTCGTCACCTAGGAGTACCATTGGGTGCGTCCAAAATGATTTCTAAGTTGATGGTACGGTTGGCGTAAAACGTGCACCTATCTTGCACCGACACCAGCACTGTCTCCGAATGAAAACAAGGGAGATTCCACATGACCCACGTCACCTAGGAGTTCCATTGGGTCGACCAAAATGATTTTCCAGCCTATGGTACGTTCGACGCAAACTGAGCAACTATATTGCATCAAGATTAGCACTATGTCCTAACAGACTGAAACAAGCTTTCACTTGAGCCTCGTCAACTAGGAGTACCATCAAGTGCATCCAAAATAAATTCCTAGCCTCTGGTATGTTCAGCGCAAACCGTGCACCTATCTTACGTCAAGATTAGCACTATCTCCAAATAGACCAAATGAGCTTCCACTTGAGCCTCGTCACCTAGGAGTACCGTCGAGTGCATCTAAAATAATTTATGAGCCGATGGTACGTTTCGCGCAAGCCGTGCACCTATGTTACACCGATACTAACAGTCTCCAAATGGACCGATGCGAGATTCCACATGACCCACGTCACCTAGGAGTTCCATCGGGTGCGCCCAAAAAGATTTCCAAGCCTAACAGCACATTTGGCTCAAACTGTGCACCAATCTTGTGCCAAGATTAGTACTGTCTCCAAACAGATCGAAACGAGCTTTCACTTTAGTCTCGTCACCTAAGAGTACCATCGGGTGCGTCCAAAATGATTTACTAGCCTATGGTATGTTTAGCGCAAACCGTGCACCAACCTAGCATCAAGATTAGCGCTATCTCCAAATGAACCAAAACGAGCTTCCACTTGAGCCTCTCACCTAGGAATACCATCGGGTGTGTCCAAAATGACTTTTAAGCCAATGGTACATTTGGCGTAAACCGTGTACCTATCTTGCACTAGCACCAGCATTATCTCTGAACAAAAAGAAGGGAGATTTCACATGACCCACGTCACCTAGGAGTTCCATTGGGTCACCCAAAATGATTTTTGAGCCTATTGTACGTTCGATGCAAACTGAGCAACTATATTCGCACGTAGTGCAGGTGGCAACAGCCAGTGGGTGGGTGCTTTCTCGCCAGCGCTCGAAGCCCAGCTTTGACACTGGTGTCTCACTAGGAATAGTAGTTTCCCTAAATAAATAGTTCTAAACATATGCCCCTCCCACGTGAAGCCACAAGGGGATCGTGACGTGCCCGTCGCCTATGAAATCTAAGGATTTTGGTGATCTCAAGAAGGGCGCGGTCTTCAAATCAGAGTGTAGTTGTAGGTTTGTTTGTACACGGGTGGTGTGTGTAGTGTTCGTGTGTAGGAACAGATGCTATAGCTGTACCCAGATGAGAGGCATAAAAAAAGATTAGCACTATCTCCAAACAGACCGAAACGAGCTTTCACTTCAGCCTCGTCACCTAGCAGTACCATCGGGTGCGTTCAAAATGATTTCTTAGCTTCAAGGATGTTCAGCACAAACTGTGCATCTATCTGACGAGAAGATAAGCACTATCTCCAAATGGACCGAAATGAGCTTCCACATGAGCCACGTCACCTAGGAGTACCGTCAGGTGCGTCCAAAATGATTTCTGAGTAGATGGTGTGTTTCACGCAAGCCATGCACCTATGTTACACTGACACTAACACCATCTCCAAATGGACTGATGCAAGATTCCACATGACCCACATCACCAAGGAGTTCCATCGGGTGTGCCCAAAAAGATTTCCAAGCCTAAAAGTACATTCGGCTCAAATCATGCACCTATCTTGTGTCAAGATTAGCACTATCTCTAACATAGACCAAAACGAGCTTTCACTTCAATCTCGTCACCTAGGAGTACCATCCAGTGCGTCTAAAACGATTCCCTAGCTTGTGGTACGTTTGTTGCAAACCGTGCACCTATCTTGCGTCAAGATTAGTACTACCTCTAAACAGACCGAAACGAGCTTGTCCTCGAGCCTCTTACCTAGGAGTACCATCGGGTCCGTCCAAAATGATTTCTGAGCCGATGGTACAATTGGAAAAACCATACACCTATCTTGCACCAACATTAGCACTGTCTCCGAATAGAAAGAAGGGAGTTCCACATGACCGACGTCACCAAGGAGTTCCATTGGGTGCACCCAAATTGATTTTTGAGCCTATGGTAGATTAGCACTATCTCCTAATGGATCGAAACGAGCTTTCACTTGAGCCTCGTCACCTAGGAGTACCATTGGGTGCATCCAAAATGATTTCCCAGCCTCTGGTATGTTTGGCGCAAGCCGTGCACCTATCTTACATCAAGATTAGCGCTATCTCTAAACGGATCAAAACGAGCTTCCACTTGAGCCTCGTCACTTGGGAGTATCATCAGGTGTGTCCAAAATGATTTTATGAGCCGATGGCACATTTCACGCAAGCCATGCACCTATCTTACACCAACACTAACACCGTCTCCAAATGGACCGATGCAAGATTCCACATGACCCACGTCACAAAGGAGTACCATCGAGTGTGCACAAAAGGATTTCCAAGCATAATGGTACATTCAGCGCAAACCGTACACCTATCTTGTGCCAAGATTAGCACTATCTCTAAACGGACCAAAACAAGATTTCACTTCAGCCTCATCACCTAGGAGTACCATTAGGTGTGTCCAAAACAATCTACTAGCCTGTGGTATGTTTGGCGCATACCATGCACCTATCTTGCGTCAAGATTAACACTATCTGCAAATGCCCTTGAGCCTCTTACCTTGGAGTAACTTTAGGTCTGTCCAAAATGATTTCTGAGCCGATTGTATGATTGGCGCAAACCGTGCACCTATCTTGCACCAACACTAACACTGTCTCTAAACGGAATGAAGTGAGATTTCACATGACCCACGTCACATAAGAGTTCCATCAGTTTTGTCCAAAACAATTTTCGAGCCTATGGTACATCGCAAACCGTGTGCCTATCTTGCGTCAAGATTAGCACTATCTCCAAACTAACTAAAAAGAGCTTCCACTTGAGCCTTGTCACCTAGTGGTACCATCAGGTGTGTCCAAAATGATTTCTGAGCCTATGGTATGTCTAGCGTAAACCAAGCACCTATCTTGCATCGATACTAACATGTCTCCAAACAGAAAGAAGCGAGATTCCACATGACATGTCACCTAAGAGTTCCATCAGGTGCTTCCAAAACGATTTTCGAGCATATGGTACAATCGGCGCAAACCATGCACCTATCTTGCATTAAGATTAGTAGTGTTTGCAAACGGACCGAACGAGCTTCCACTTCAGCCTGATCAGCTAGGAGTACAATCAGGTGTGTCCAAAACAATTTCTGAGCCTATGGCTTGTTTTGGTGCAAACCGTGCGCAAATCTTGCACTAACATTAACAATGTCTTCAAACGGACCAAAGCAAGACTCCACAAGACCCACGTCACCTAGAAGTTCCATCGAGAGCGTCCAAAATGATTTCTAAGCCGATGATACGTTTGGCGCAAACCATGCACCGATCTTGCACTGACACTAGCACTATCTCTGAATAGAAAGAAGGGAGATTCCACATGACCCATGTCACCTAGGAGCTCCATTTGGTGTGCCCAAAATGATTTTTGAGCCTATGGTACGTTCGACGCAAACTGAGCAACTATATTACATCAAGATTAGCACTATCTCCAAATAGACCGAAACGAGCTTCCACATGAGCCTCTCACCTAGGAATACCATTGGGTGCGTCCAAAATGATTTCTAAGCTGATGGTACGGTTGGCGTAAAACGTGCTCCTATCTTGCACTGACACCAGCACTGTCTCCGAATGAAAAGAAGGGAGATTCCACATGACCCACGTCACCTAGGAGTTCCATTGGGTTGACCAAAATGATTTTCGAGCCTATGGTACGTTCGATGCAAACTAAGCAACTATATTGCATCAAGATTAGCACTATGTGCTAACAGACTGAAACAAGCTTTCACTTGAGCCTCGTCACCTAGGAGTACCATTGGGTGCGTCCAAAATGATTTCTAAGTTGATGGTACGGTTGGCGTAAAACATGCACCTATCTTGCACCGACACCAGCACTGTCTTCGAATGAAAACAAGGGAGATTCCACATGACCCACGTCACCTAGGAGTTCCATTGGGTCGACCAAAATGATTTTTGAGCCTATGGTACGTTCGACGCAAACTGAGCAACTATATTGCATCAAGATTAGCACTATGTCCTAACAGACTGAATCAAGCTTTCACTTGAGCCTCGTCAACTAGGAGTACCATCAAGTGCATCCAAAATAAATTCCTAGCCTCTGGTATGTTCAGCGCAAACCATGCACCTATCTTACGTCAAGATTAGCACTATCTCCAAATGGACCAAATGAGCTTCCACTTGAGCCTCGTCACCTAGGAGTACCGTCGAGTGCATCTAAAATAATTTATGAGCCGATGGTACGTTTCTCGCAAGCCGTGCACCTATATTACACCGATACTAACAGTCTCCAAATGGACCGATGCGAGATTCCACATGACCCACGTCACCTAGGAGTTCCATCGGGTGCGCCCAAAAAGATTTCCAAGCCTAACAGCACATTTGGCTCAAACTGTGCACCAATCTTGTGCCAAGATTAGTACTGTCTCCAAACAGATCGAAACGAGCTTTCACTTTAGTCTCGTCACCTAAGAGTACCATCGGGTGCGTCCAAAATGATTTACTAGCCTATGGTATGTTTAGCGCAAACCGTGCACCAACCTAGCATCAAGATTAGCGCTATCTCCAAATGAACCAAAACGAGCTTCCACTTGAGCCTCTCACCTAGGAATACCATCGGGTGTGTCCAAAATGACTTCTAAGCCGATGGTACATTTAGCGTAAACCGTGCACCTATCTTGCACTAGCACCAGCACTATCTCTGAACAAAAAGAAGGGAGATTTCACGTGACCCACGTCACCTAGGAGTTCCATTGGGTCACCCAAAATGATTTTTGAGCCTATTGTACGTTCGATGCAAACTGAGCAACTATATTCGCACGTAGTGCGGGTGGCAACAGCCAGTGGGTGGCTGCTTGCTCACCAGCGCTCGAAGCCCAGCTTTGACACTGGTGTCTCACTAGGAATAGTAGTTTCCCTAAAAAAAATAGTTCTAAACATATGCCTCTCCCACGTGAAGCCACAAGGGGATCGTGACGTGCCCGTCGCCTATGAAATCTAAGGATTTTGGTGATCTCAAGAAGGACGCGGTCTTCAAATCAGAGTGTAGTTGTAGGTTTGTACACGGGTGGTGTGTGTAGTGTTCGTGTGTAGGAACAGATGCTATAGCTGTACCCAGATGAGAGGCATAAAAAAAGATTAGCACTATCTCCAAACAGACCGAAACGAGCTTTCACTTGAGCCTCGTCACCTAGCAGTACCATCGGGTGCGTTCAAAATGATTTCTTAGCCTCAAGGATGTTCAGCGCAAACTGTGCACCTATCTGACGAGAAGATAAGCACTATCTCCAAATGGACCGAAATGAGCTTCCACATGAGCCACGTCACCTAGGAGTACCGTCAGGTGCGTCCAAAATGATTTCTGAGTACATGGTGTGTTTCACGCAAGCCATGCAACTATGTTACACTGACACTAACACCATCTCCAAATGGACTGATGCAAGATTTCACATGACCCACATCACCAAGGAGTTCCATCGGGTGTGCCCAAAAAGATTTCCAAGCCTAAAAGTACATTCGGCTCAAATCATGCACCTATCTTGTGTCAAGAATAGCACTATCTCTAACACAGACCGAAACGAGCTTTCACTTCAATCTCGTCACCTAGGAGTACCATCCAGTGCGTCTAAAATGATTCCCTAGCTTGTGGTACGTTTGGTGCAAACCGTGCACCTATCTTGCGTCAAGATTAGTACTACCTCTAAACAGACCGAAACGAGCTTGTCCTCGAGCCTCTTACCTAGGAGTACCATCGGGTCCGTCCAAAACGATTTCTGAGCCGATGGTACAATTGGAAAAACCATACACCTATCTTGCACCAACATTAGCACTGTCTCCGAATAGAAAGAAGGGAGTTCCACATGACCGACGTCACCAAGGAGTTCCATTGGGTGCACCCAAATTGATTTTTGAGCCTATGGTAGATTAGCACTATCTCCTAATGGATCGAAACGAGCTTTCACTTGAGCCTCGTCACCTAGGAGTACCATTGGGTGCATCCAAAATGATTTCCCAGCCTCTGGTATGTTTGGCGCAAGCCGTGCACCTATCTTACATCAAGATTAGCACTATCTCTAAACGGATCAAAACGAGCTTCCACTTGAGCCTCGTCACTTGGGAGTATCATTAGGTGTGTCCAAAATGATTTTATGAGCCGATGGCACATTTCACGCAAGCCATGCACCTATCTTACACCAACACTAACACCGTCTCCAAATGGACCGATGCGAGATTCCACATGACCCACGTCACAAAGGAGTACCATCGGGTGTGCACAAAAGGATTTTCAAGCATAATGGTACATTCAGCGCAAACCGTATACCTATCTTGTGCCAAGATTAGCACTATCTCTAAACTGACCAAAACAAGATTTCACTTCAGCCTCATCACCTAGGAGTACCATTAGGTGTGTCCAAAACAATTTACTAGCCTGTGGTATGTTTGGCGCATACCACGCACCTATCTTGCGTCAAGATTAACACTATCTGCAAATGGACCGAAACGAGCTTGCCCTTGAGCCTCTTACCTTGGAGTAACTTCAGGTCTGTCGAAAATGATTTCTGAGCCGATTGTACGATTGGCGCAAACCGTGCACCTATCTTGCACCAACACTAACACTGTCTCTAAACGGAATGAAGTGAGATTTCACATGACCCACGTCACATAAGAGTTCCATCAGTTTTGTCCAAAACAATTTTCGAGCCTATGGTACATCGCAAACCGTGTGCCTATCTTGCGTCAAGATTAGCACTATCTCCAAACTAACTGAAAAGAGCTTCCACTTGAGCCTTGTCACCTAGTGGTACCATCAGGTGTGTCCAAAACGATTTCTGAGCCTATGGTACGTCTAGCGTAAACCAAGCACCTATCTTGCATCGATACTAACATGTCTCCAAACAGAAAGAAGCGAGATTCCACATGACACGTCACCTAAGAGTTCCATCAGGTGCGTCCAAAATGATTTTCGAGCCTATGGTACATTCGGCGCAAACCATGCACCTATCTTGCATTAAGATTAGTAGTGTTTGCAAACGGACTGAACGAGCTTCCACTTCAGTCTGATCAGCTAGGAGTACAATCAGGTGTGTCCAAAACAATTTCTGAGCCTATGGTTTGTTTTGGTGCAAACCATGCGCAAATCTTGCACTAACATTAACAATGTCTTCAAACGGACCAAAGCGAGACTCCACAAGACCCACATCACCTAGAAGTTCCATCAAGAGCGTCCAAAACGATTTCTAAGCCGATGGTACGTTTGGCGCAAACCATGCACCGATCTTGCACTGACACTAGCACTATCTCTGAATAGAAAGAAGGGAGATTCCACATGACCCATGTCACCTAGGATCTCCATTTGGTGTGCCCAAAATGATTTTTGAGCCTATGGTACGTTCGACGCAAACTGAGCAACTATATTACATCAAGATTAGCACTATCTCCAAATAGACTGAAACGAGCTTTCACTTGAGCCGTGTCACCTAGGAGTACCATCGGGTGCGTCCAAAATGATTTCCCAGCCTCTGGTATGTTTGGTGCAAACTGTGCACCTATCTTACGTCAAGATTAGCACTATCTCCATACAGACCAAAACGAGCTTCCACACTAGTATCATCACCTGGGAGTACCGTCGGGTGCTTCCATAATGATTTCTGAGTCATTGGTATGTTTGTGCACCTATCTTACACCGTCACTAACAACATCTCCAAATGGACTGAGCGAGATTCCACATGACCCGCGTCAACTAGGAGTTCCATCGGGTGCGCCCAAAAAGATTTCCAAGCATAATGGTACATTTGGCTCAAACCATGCACCTATCTAGTGCCAAGATTAGCACTTCCTCCAAACGGACCAAAACTAGCTTTCACTTTAGCCTCGTCACCTAGGAGTACCATCGGGTGCATCCAAAACGATTTACTAGCCTGTGGTACGTTTGGCACAACCATGCACATAACTTACACCAACACTAACATCATCTTCAAACGGACCAATGCGAGATTCCACATGACCCACGTCACCTAGGAGTTCCATCGGGTGTGCTCAAAAAGATCTCCAGGCCTAATGGTACATTCGGCGCAAACCATGCACCTATCTTGTGTCAAAATTAGCACTATCTCCAAACAGACCAAAACGAGCTTTCACTTAAGCCTCGTCACCTAGGAGTACCATCTGGTGCATCCAAAATGATTTCTGAGACGATGGTATGTTCGGCATAAACCATGCACCTATCTTGCACCAACAGCAACACTATCTCGAAACAGAAAGAAGTGAGATTCCACATGACCCACGTCACCTAGGAGTTCCATCAGTTGTGTCCAAAACGATTTTTGAGCCTATAGTATGTTCGACGCAAACTGTGTGCCTATCTTGCGTAAAGATTAGTAGTATCTCCAAACTGACCAAAATGAGCATCCACTTTAGCCTCGTCAGCTAGTGGTACCATCAGGTGAGTCCAAAATGATTTTTGAGCCGATTGTACATCTAGTGCAAACCATACACCTATCTTTCACCGACACTAACACTTTCTCCCAATGGGCAGAAGCGAGATTCCACTTGACCCACATCTCTTGCGAGTTCCATCAGGTGCGTCCAAAATGATTTCCAAGCCTCTAGTATGTTCAGCGCAAACTGTGCACCAATCATGCGTCAAGATTAGCACTATCTACAAATAGACCAAACGAGCTTCCACTTGAGCCTCATCACCTTGGAGTAACGTTGGGTGCATCCAAAGCGATTTCTGAGCCTATGGTACATTTTGGTGCAAACCATGAACTAATCATGCACCGACACTAACACTGTCTCCAAAAGGACCGAAGTGAGACTCCATAAGACCCATGTCACCTAGAAGTTCTATCGGGTGTGCCCAAAATGATTTCCGAGCCGCTGGTATGTTCGCACAAACCATGTACGTATCTTGCCTTAAGATTAGCACTATCTCCAAAAGGACCGAAATGAGCTTCGACTTAAGCCTCATCGCCTAGGTGTACCATTGGGTGTGTCCAAAATGATTTCGGAGCCTATGGTAGGTTTGGCGCAAACCGTGCACCTATCACGCCCTAACACTAACACTGTCTCCAAATAGAAAGAAGTGACATTCTATATGACCCATGTCACCTAGGAGTTCCATAGGGTGTGTCCAAAATGATTTATGAGCCTATGGTACATTTAGGGCAAACCGTGCACCTTTTTGCATCAAGATTAGCACTATCTCCAAACGAACCGAAATGAGCTTCCACTTGAGCCTCTCACCGTGCACCATCAGGTGTGTCCAAAACGATTTCTGAGCTGATGGTATGTTTGGCGCAAATTGTGCACCTATCTTGCACCAACACTAACAAAGTCTCCAAACAGAAAGAAGTGACATTCCATATGACTTATGTCACCTAGGAGTTTCATCGGGTGCGTCCAAAATAATTTATGAGCCTATGGTATATTCAACATAAACCGTGCACCTATCTAGCGTCAAGATTAGTGCTATCTCTGAATGAACCGAAATGAGCTTCCACTTGAGCCTCTCACCGAGGAGTACCATTGGGTGCATCCAAAAAGATTTCTGAGCTGAGGGTATGTTTAGCACAAACCGTGCACCTATGTTGCATCGACACCAGCATTGTCCCTAAACAAAAAGAAGGGAGATTCCACATGACCCACATCACCAAGGAGTTCATTAGGTGTGCCCAAAATGATTTCTAAAACTATGGTACGTTTGACGCAAATCGAGCAACTATATTGCGTCCAAATTAGCAAATAGACTGAAACAAGCTTTCACTTGAGCCTCGTCACCTAGGAGTACCATTGGGTGCGTCCAAAATGATTTCCATGCCTTTGGTATGTTTAGCGCAAACTGTGCACCTTTCTTGCGTCAAGATTAGCACTATCTCCAAATGGACTAAAACTAGCTTCCACTTGAGCCTCATCACCTAGGAGTACCGTCGGGTGCGTCCAAAAGGACTTTTGAGTCAATGGAATGTTTGGCGCAAACCCTGCACCTATTTTACACCGATACTCACACTATCACCGAACAGAAAGAAGTGAGATTCCACAAGTCCCACATCACCTAGGAGTTCCATCGGGTGCGTCCAAAATGATTTCTAAGTCTATGGTACATTCGGAGCAAACCGTGCACCAATCTTACACCGACACTAACACTATCTCTAAACGGACTGAAGCGAAACTCCACAAGACCCACGTCACCTAGAAGTTCCATCGGGTGCTCCCAAAATGATTTATGAGCCTTTGGTATGTTCAGTGCAAACTGTGTACCTATCGCTTTGAAATCATTTTGGATGCACCCAATGGAACAGCTAGGTGACGTTGGTCATGTAGAATCTAGATTTGGTTCATTTGGAGATAGTTTTAGTGGCGGTGCAAGATACGAGCACGGTTTGCACCAAACGTACCATAGGCTTAGAAATTGTTTTGGACACTCCCGATGGTACTCCTAGGTGATGAGGCTCATGTGGAAGCTAATTTCGGTATGTTTGGAGATAGCGCTAATTTTGATGCAACATAGATGCATAGTTTGCGCCGAACGTACCATAGGCTCAGAAATCATTTAGGACGCACCTGATGGAACTCCGAGGTGACATGGGTCATGTGGAATCTCATTTCAGTCCATTTGGAGATAGTGTTAGTATCATGCAAGATAGGTGCATGGTTTGCGCCAAACGTACTATAGGCTCAGAAATTGTTTTGGATGCACCCGATGATACTCCTAGGTGACGAAGCTCAAGTGGAAGCTCATTTCGGTCTGTTTGGAGATAGTGCTAATCTTGACGCAAGATAGTTGCATGAATTGCTCGAACGTACCATAGGCTCGTAAATCATTTTGGATGTACCTGATGGAACTCCTAGGCAATGTGGGTCATGCGAAATCTAGTTTTGGTCTGTTTGGAGACAGTGTTGGTGTCGGTGTGAGATTGGTGCATGGTTTGTGGCAAACATACTCAGAAATTGTTTTTAACACACCTGATCGTACTCCTATGCGACGAGGCTCATGTGGAAATTCGTTTTGGTTCGTTTAGAGATAGTGCTAATCTTGACATAAGATAGGTGCAAATTTTGCGCCGAACGTACCATAGGCTTGAAAATCATTTTGGACACCCAATGGAATTGCTAAGTGACGTGGGTCATGTGGAATCTAGTTTCGGTTCGTTTCGAGATAGTGTTAGTGTTAGTAGAAGATAGGAGCACAGTTTGCACCGAACATAGCATAGGCTCATAAAATCATTTTGGACACACACGATGATACTCCTAGGGGATGAGGCTCAATTAGAAGCTCGTTTCAGTCTGTTTGGACATAGCACTAATCTTGATGCAAGACAGGTGGATAGTTTGTGCTGAACGTACCATAGGCTCAGAAGTCATTTTGGACACACCCGATGGAACTCCTAGATGACGTGGGTCATGTGGAATCTATCGGTTTGTTTGGAGGTAGTGTTAGTGTCACTGCAAGATAGGTGCACGGTTTGGGCCAAACATACTCAAAAATCATTTTTGGATGCACCTGATCGTACTCCTAGTTGACGAGGCTCATGTGGAAGTTCGTTTCGGTCCGTTTGGAGAATGTGCTAATCTTGACACAAGATTTGTGCATGTGTTTGCGCCGAACGTACCATAGGCATGTAAATCGTTTTGGACCAGTTCTCATCTTGACACAAGATTAGTGCACGGTTTGCGTCAAACGTACCATAGGCTTAGAAATTGTTTTAGATGCACCTAATGGTACTCCTAGGTGAAGAGGCTCAAGAGGAAGCTCGTTTAGTCCATTTGGAGATAGTGCTAATCTTAACGCAAGATAGGTGCACACTTTGCGTCGAACGTACCAGAGGCTCAAAAATCGTTTTGGATGCACCCGATGAAACTCCAAGGTGACTTGGGTCATATGGAATCTATCGGTCCGTTTGGAGGCAGTGTTAGTATCTATACAAGATTGGTGCACGTTTTGCGCCGAACATACCATAGGCTTTGAAATCATTTTGGACGCACCCAATGGAACTGCTAGGTGACATGTGTCATGTAGAATCTGGATTCGGTCCATTTTGAGATAGTGTAGTGTCGGCACAAGATACGAGCATGGTTTGTGCCAAACGTACCATAGGCTCAGAAATCATTTTGGACACACCCGACGGTTCTCCTAGGTGACGAGGCTCTAGTGGAAGCTCCTTTTGGTCTTTTTAGAGATAGTGCTAACCTTAATGCAGGATAGGTCTATAGTTTGCGTTGAACATATCATAGGCTCAAAAATCCTTTTGGACACACCCGATATAACTCCTAGGTGACGCGGGTCATGTGGAATCAAGTTTTAGTCCGTATGGCAACACTGTTAGTGTCGGTGCAAGATAGGTGCAGGGTTTGCGCCAAACAGATGATAGGCATAGAAATCATTTTGGACGCACCCGATGGTACTCTAAGGTGAAGAGGCTCAAGTGAAAGCTCATTCTGTCTGTTCGAAGATAGAGCTAATATTGACACAAGATCACAGTTTGTGCTGAATGTACCATAGGCTCAGAAATCATTCCGGACGAACCCAATGGAACTCCTAGGTGACGTGGGTAATGTGGAATCAATCAGTCCGTTTGGAGGCAGTATTAGTGTCCGTGCAAGATAGGTGCATGCTTTCCGCCAAACATACTCGAAAATTGTTTTGGATGCACTTGATCGTACTCCTCAGTGATGAGGCTCATGTGAAAGTTTATTTCGGTCCGTTTGGAGACAGCGCTCATCTTGACACAAGATTGGTGCACTTTTTGCGCCAAATGTACCATAGGCTTCGAAATCATTTTGGATGCACCCAATGGAACTGCTAGGTGACGTGGGTCATGTGGAATCTTGTTTTGGTCCATTTGGAGATAGTGTTAGTGTCGGTTTAAGGTAGGAGCACCGTTTGTGCCAAACATACCAAAGGCTTAGAGATCATTTTTGAGACACCAGATGGCACTCCTAAGTGACGAGGCTCCAGTGGAAGCTCGTTTCGTTCCGTTTGGAGATAGCACTAATCTTGACACAAGATTGGTGCACACCTTGCGCCGAACGTACCATAAGCTCAGAAATCATTTGGGATGCTCCCGATGGAACTCCTAGATGACATGTGTCATGTGAAATCATGTTTTGGTCCATTTGGAGATAGTGTTAGTGTTGGTGCAGGATAGGTGAACGGTTTGTGCCAAACGTACCATAGGCTCAGAAATCATTTTGGACGCACCCAATGATACTCCTAGGTGACAAAGCTCAAGTGGAAGCTCATTTCAGTCCATTTGTTGATAGTGCTAATCTTGACGAAAGATAGGTGGACACATTGCTCGCCCATACCATTGGCACAGAAATCATTTTGAACGCAGCCGATGGAACTCCTTGGTGACGTGGGTCATGTGGAATCAAGTTTCGGTCCATTTGGATCCAGTGTTAGGGTCAGTGCAAGATAGGTGCATGGTTTGCACCAAACATACTCAGAAAAGTTTTGGACACACCTGATGCATAGGTGATGAGGCTCAAGTGCAAGCTCGTTTCGGTCTGTTTGGAGACAGTGCTAATCTTGACACAAGATAGGTGGACATTCTGCACCAAATGTACAACAGGCTTAGAAATTGTTTTGGACGCACCCAATGGAACTGCTAGGTGACATGGGTCATGTGGTATCTAGTTTTAGTCTTTTTGGAGACAGTGCTAGTGTCGGTGAAAGATAGGAGTACGGTTTGCGCCAAACGTACCATAGGCTCTGAAATCATTATGGACACACCCAATGATACTCCTAGGTGGCGAGACTCAATTGGAAGCTCGTTTGAGTCTGTTTGGACATAGCACTAATCTTGGCGCAAGATAGGTGCATAGTTTGCGCTGAACATACCATAGGCTTGGTAATCATTTTGAACACACCCGATGGAACTCCTAGATGACATGGGTCATGTGGAATCTCGTTTTGGTCCGTTTGGAGATAGTGTTAGTGTCTGTGCAAGATAGGTGCACGGTTTGCGCCAAACATACTGAGAAATTGTTTTAGATGCACCTGATGGTACTCCTAGGTGTCGTGGCTCAAGTGCAAGGTCGTTTCGGTCCGTTTGGAGATGGTGCTCATGTTGGCACAAGATTGGTGCACAGTTTGCGCCAAATGTTTCATAGGCTTAGAAATCGTTTAGGATGCACCCGATGGTACACCAAGGTGTAGAGGCTAAATTAGAAGCTCATTCGGTCTGTTTGGAGATAGTGCTAACCTTGATGCAAGAAAGGTGCACAGTTTATACCGATCGTACCACAGGCTTAGACTCATTTTGGATGCACCCAATGGAACTGCTAGGTTACTTGGGTCATGTGGAATCTAGTTTCAGTCTGTTTGGAGACAGCGCTGGTGTCGGTGCAAGATAAGAGCACGGTTTGCGTCAAACGTACCATAGGCTCAGAAATCGTTTTGGACACACCCGATAGATCTCCTAGGTGATGAAGCTCTAGTGGAAGCTCCATTTGGTCTGATTAGAGATAGTGCTAACCTTAATGGAGAATAGGTCCATAGTTTGCGTTGAACGTACCATAGGCTCGAAAATCATTTTGGACGCACCTGCTAGAACTCCTATGTGACGTGGGTCATGTGGAATCACGTTTCAGTCTGTATGGCAACAGTGTTAGTGTCGGTTTGCGCCAAACATATGATAGGCTTAGAAATTATTTTGCATGCACCTAATGGTACTCCAAGGTGAAGAGGCTCAAGTGAAAGCTCATTCTGTCTGTTCGAAGATAGAGCTAATATTGACGCAAGATAGTGCACAGTTTGCGCTGAACGTACCATAGGCTCGGAAATCATTTCGGACGAACCCAATGGAACTCTTAGGTGACGTGGGTCATGTGGAATCTATCGGTCCGTTTGGAGACAGTGTTAGTGTCCGTGCAAGATAGGTGCATGCTTTGCGCCAAACATACTCGAAAATTGTTTTGGATGCACCTGATCGTACTCCTCGGTGACGAGGCTCATGTGAAAGTTTGTTTCGGTCCGTTTGGAGACAGTGCTCATCTTGACACAAGATTGGTGCACTTTTTGCGCCAAATGTACCAAAGACTTCAAAATCATTTTGGATGCACCCAATGGAACTGCTAGGTGACGTGGGTCATGTGGAATCTTGTTTTGGTCCATTTGGAGATAGTGTTAGTGTTCGTTTAAGGTAGGAGCACGGTTTGCGCCAAACGTACCATAGGCTTAGAGATCATTTTTGAGACACCAGATGGCACTCCTAAGTGACGAGGCTCAAGTGGAAGCTCGTTTTGTTCCGTTTGGAGATAGCGCTAATCTTGACACAAGATTGGTGCACATCTTGCGTCGAACGTACCATAAGCTCAGAAATCATTTGGGAAGCTCCCGATGGAACTCCTAGGTGACATGTGTCATGTGAAATCATGTTTTGGTCCGTTTGGAGATAGTGTTAGTGTCGGTGCAAGATAGGTGCACGATTTGTGCCAAACGTACCATAGGCTCAGAAATCATTTTGGATGCACCCAATGATACTCCTAGCTGACAAAGCTCAGGTGGAAGCTCATTTCGGTCTGTTTGTTGATAGTGCTAATCTTGACGAAAGATAGGTGGACACATTGCTCGCCCATACCATTGGCTCAGAAATCATTTCGAACGCAGCCGATGGAACTCCTTGGTGACGTTGGTCATGTGGAATCAAGTTTCAGTCCATTTGGAGCCAGTGTTAGCGCTAGTGCAAGATAGGTGCACGGTTTGCACCAAACATACTCAGAAAACGTTTTGGACACACCTGATGCATAGGTGATGAGGCTCAAGTGCAAGCTCGTTTCGGTCTATTTGGAGATAGTGCTAATCTTGACACAAGATAGGTGGACATTCTGCGCCGAATGTACAACAGGCTTAGAAGTGGTTTTGGATGCACCCAATAGAACTACTAGGTGACATGGGTCATGTGGTATCTAGTTTTAGTCTATTTGGAGACAGTGTTAGTGTCGGTGGAAGATAGGAGTACGGTTTGCACCAAACGTACCATAGGCTCTGAAATCATTGTGGACACACCCAAAGATACTCCTATGTGGCGAGACTCAATTGGAAGCTCGTTTGAGTCTGTTTGGACATAGCACTAATCTTGGCGCAAGATAGGTCCCTTTGTTGATAGTGCTAATATTGATGAAAGATAGGTGGACGCATTGCTCGAACATACCATTAGCTTAGAAATCATTTTGGACGTAGCCGATAGAACTCCTAGGTGATGTGGGTCATGTGGAATCACGTTTTGGTCCCTTTGGAGCCATTGTTAGCGTTAGTGCAAGATAGGTGCACAGTTTGCACCAAACATACTCAAAAAAAAGTTTTGGAAGCACCTGATGCATAGGTGATGAGGCTCAAGTGCAAGCTCATTTTGGTTTTTTTGGAGATAGTGCTAATCTTGACACAAGATAGGTGGACGTTCTGCGCTGAATGTATAACAGGCTTGGGAATGGTTTTGGACGCACCCAATGGAACTGCTAGGTGACATGGGTCATGTGGTATCTAGTTTTAGTCTATTTAGAGAGAGTGTTAGTGTCGGTGAAAGACAGGAGCACGGTTTGCGCCAAACGTACCATAGGCTCTGAAATCATTATGGACACACCCAATGATACTCCTAGATGATGAGACTCAAGTGGAAGCTCGTTTGAGTCTGTTTGGACATAGCACTAATCTTGGTGCAAGATAGGTGCACAGTTTGCACTGAACATTCCATAGGCTTGGTAATCATTTTAGACGCACCCGATGGAACTCCTAGATGACATGGGTCATGTGGAATCTCGTTTTGGTCTGTTTGGAGATAGTGTTAGTGTCTATGCAAGACAGGTGCACAGTTTGCGCTAAACATACCCAGAAATCATTTTGGATGCACCCGATGGTACTCCTAGGTGTCGAGACTCAAGTGTAAAGTCGTTTCAGTCCGTTTGGAGATGGTGCTCATCTTGGCACAAGATTGGTGCCCAGTTTGTGCCAAACATTCCACAAGCTTAGAATTCATTATGGACAGACCCAATGGTACACCAATGTGTAGAGGCTAAATTGGAAGCTCATTCAGTCCGTTTGGAGATAGTGCTAACATTGACACAAGAAAAGGTGCACAGTTTATGTCAATCATACCATAGGCTCAGAACAAGTTTTGGACGCACCCGATGGAACTGCTAGGTTACATGGGTCATGTGGAATCTAGTTTCAGTCTGTTTGGAGACAGCACTGTTGTCGGTGCAAGATAAGAGCACGGTTTGCGTCAAATGTACCATAGGCTTAGAAATCGTCTAGGACACACCTGACAGTTCCCCTAGGTGATGAGGCTCTAGTGGAAGCTCCATTTGGTCTATTTAGAGATAGTGCTAACCTTAGTGGAGGATAGGTCCACAGTTTGCGTTGAACATACCATAGGCTCGAAAATCATTTTGGATGCACCTGATAGAACTCCTAGGTGACGTGGGTCATGTGGAATCACATTTCAGTCCGTATGGCAACAGTGTTAGTGTCGGTGCAAGATAGGTACATGGTTTGCGCCAAACATATGATAGGCTTAGAAATCATTTTGGATGCACCTGATGGTACTCCAAGGTGAAGAGGCTCAAGTGAAAGCTCATTCTGTCCGTTCGAAGATAGAGCTAATCTTGATGCAAGATAGGTGCACAGTCTGTGCCGAACGTACCACAGGCTCGAAAATCATTTCGGATGAACCCGATGGAACTCCTAGGTGACGTGGGTCATGTGGAATGTATCGGTCTGTTTGGAGGCAGTGTAAGTGTCCGTGCAAGATAGGTGCATGCTTTGCGCCAAACATACTCAAAAATTGTTTTGGATGCAGATGATCATACACCTAGGTGACGAGGCTCATGTGGAAGTTTGTTTCGGTCCATTTGGAGACAGTGCTCATCTTGACACAAGATTGCTGCACGTTTTGCGCCAAACGTACCACAGGCTTTGAAATCATTTTGGAAGCATCCAATGGAACTGCTTGGTGATGAGGGTCATGTGGAATCTTGTTTTGGTCCGTTCGGAGATAGTGTTAGTGTCGGTGCAAGATAGGAGCACGGTTTGCGCCAAATGTACTATAGGCTTAGAAATCATTTTTGACACACCCGATGATACTCCTTGGTGACGAGGCTCAAGTAGAAGCTCATTTCATTCCGTTTGGAGATAGCGCTAATATTGACGCAAGATTGGTGCACACTTTGCGCTGAACGTACCATAAGCTCGGAAATCATTTAAGACGCACCCGATGGAACTCTTAGGTGACATGGGTCATGTGAAATCATGTTTTGGTCCGTTTGGAGATAGTGTTACTGTCGGTGCAAGATAGGTGCACGGTTTGTGCCAAACGTACCATAGGCTCAGAAATCATTTTGGACGACCCTCCTAGCTGACAAAGCTGTGGAAGCTCATTTTGGTCCCATTGTTGATAGTGCTAATCTTGATGAAAGATAGGTGGACGCATTGCTCGAACATACCATTGGCTCATAAATCATCTTAGACGGAGCCGATGGAACTCCTAGGTGACGTGGGTCATGTGGAATCAAGTTTCGGTCCGTTTAGAGCAAGTGTTAGTGTCAGTGCAAGATAGGTGTGCGGTTTGCCCCAAACGTACTTAGAAAATGTTTTGGACGCACCTGATGGTACTCATAGGTGATGAGGCTAAAGTGCAAGCTCGTTTCGGTCTGTTTGGAGATAGTGCTAATCTTGACACAAGATAGCTAGACGTTCTGCGCCGAATGTACCATAGGCTCAGAAATGGTTCTGGACGCACCCAATGGAACTGCTAGGTGACATGGGTCATGTGCTATCTAGTTTCAGTTTGTTTGGAGACAGTGTTAGTGTCGATGGAAGATAGGAGCATGGTTTGCGCCAAACATACCATAGGTTCTGAAATCAATGTGGACACACTCGATGATACTCCTAGGTGATCGGGCTCAAGTGGAAGCTCATTTGAGTCCATTTGGACATAGCACTAATCTTGGCACAAGATAGGTGCACAGTTTGCGCTGAACATACCATAGGCTTGGTAATCATTTTGGACGCACTAGATGGAAATCATAGATGATATGGGTCATGTGGAATCTTGTTTTGGTCCATTTGGAGATAGTGTTAGTGTCTGCAAGATAGGTGCACAGTTTGCGCCAAACATACTTAGAAATTGTTTTGGATGGACCTGATGGTACTCCTAGGTGTCGAGGCTCAAGTGCAAGGTCGTTTTGGTCCATTTGGAGATGGTGCTCATCTTGACACAAGATTTGTGCACCGTTTGTGCCAAATGTACGATAGGCTTAGAAATCATTTCAGACACACCTGATTGTACACCAAGGTGTAGAGGCTCAATTAGAAGCACGTTCGGTCTGTTTGGAGATAATGTAACATTGACGCAAGAAAGGTGCACAGTTTATGCCAAATGTACCACAGGCTCAGAACTCATTTTGGATGCACCTGATGGAACTACTAGGTTACTTGGGTCATGTGGAATCTATCGGTGCATGTTTTGCGCTAAAAGTACTATAGGCTAGAAAATCATTTTGGACACACCAAATGGAACTGCTAGGTGATGTGGGTCATGTGGAATCTCGGTTCGGTCCGTTTAGAGATAGTGTTGGTGTCGGTGCTAGTTAGGAGCACGGTTTGTGCCAAACATACCATAGGCTTAGAAATTGTTTTGGACACACCTAATGGAATTGCTAGGAGACGTGGGTCATGTGGAATCTAGTTTCGCACGTTTAGAGATAATGTTAGTGTCTGTGGAAGATAGGTGCACGATTTGCGCGAAACATACCATAGGCTCATAAATTAGTTTGGACGCACCTGATGACACTCCTAGGTGACGAGGCATTATTTACGCAAGATAGGTACACAGTTTTCGCCAAACATACAATAGGCCCGGTAATCATTTTGGACACACCCAATGGAACTCCTTGGTGACATGGGTCATATGGACTATCATTTCAGTCCATTTGGAGAAAGTGTTAGTGTTGGTGCAAGATAGGTGCACGGTTTGCACCAAAAGTACTCAGAAATCATTTCGAATACACCTAATGGTACTCCTAGGTGACGAGGCTCAAATGAAAGTTTGTTTGGTCCGTTTGGAGATAGTTCTAATCTTGACATAAGATAGGTCCACGTTTTGCGCTAAAAGTGCCTCTGAAATTATTTTGGACACACCCAATGGAACTGCTAGGTGACCTAGGTCATGTGGAATGTCGTTTCGGTCCAATTGGAGACAGTGTTGGTGTCTGTGGAAGATAGGAGGATGGTTTGCGCCAAACATACCATAGCCTTAGAAATCATTTTGGACACACCCAATGGTACTCCTAGGTGACGAGGCTCAAGTGGAAGCTTCTTTCGGTACGTTTGGAGATAGTTCTAATCTTAACACAAGATATTGCACAGTTTGTGCCGAATGTACCATAGGCTTGGAAATCCTTTTGGACGCACCCGATGTAACTCCTAGGTGAAGACGCTCAAGTGGAAGCTCATTCGGTCCGTTTGGAGATACTGCTAATCTTGACGCATGATAGGTGCACAATTTGCGCCGAATGTACCATTGGCTCAAATCGTTTTGGACACAGCTGATGGAACTCCTAGGTGACGTGGGTCATGTGGAATCTATTGGTCCGTTTGGAGGCTGTGTTAGTGTCCGTGCAAGATAGGTGCACAGTTTACACCAAACATACTCAGAAATCATTTTGGATGCACCTGATCGTACTCCTAGGTGACGAGGCCCATGTGGAAGTTCATTTCGATACGTTTGGAGATAGTGCTCATCTTGACATAAGATTGGTGCACGGTTTGCGCCAAACATACCATAAGCATAGAAATCATTTCGGTCGCACCGGATGGTACTCCTAGGTGAAGAGGCTCAAGTGGAAGCTCGTTTAGTCTGTTTGGAGATAGTGCTAATCTTAACGTAAGATAGGTGCACACTTTGCGCCAAAAGGTACCATAGGCTTGGAAATCATTTTGGACGCACCCTATGGAACTCCTAGGTGACTTGGGTCATGTGGAATCTATCGGTCCGTTTGGAGGCAGTGTTAGTGTCCGTGCAAGATTGGTGCATGTTTTGCGCCAAATGTACCACAGGCTTCGAAATCATTTTTGGACGCACCGAGTGGAACTGCTAGGTGACGTGGGTCATGTGGAATCTGGATTTGGTCCGTTTGGAGACAGTGTTAGTGTCGGTACAAGATACAAGCTTAGTTTGTATGAAATGTACCATAGGCTCAGAACCGTTTTGGAGACACCCGATGGTACTCCTAGGTGACGAGGCTCAAGTGGAAGCTCGTTTCAGTACATTTGGAGATAGCGCTAATCTTGACACAAAATAGATGCATAGTTTGCTCCGAATGTACAGTAGGCTCGGAAATCATTTTGCACGCAACCAATGGAACTCCTAGGGGACGTGGCTCATGTCGAATCTAGTTTTGGTCTGTTTGGAGGCAGTGATAGTGTTGGTGCAACATAGGTGCATGGTTTGTGACAAACGTACTTAGAAATTATTTTTGACGCACCTGATCGTACTCCTAGGTGACAATGCTCAAGTGGAAGTTTGTTTTGGTCCGTTTGGAGATTGTGCTAATCTTGACACAAGATAGATGCATGTTTTGCGCTGAACTTACCACAGGCTCAGAAATCATTTTGGATGCACCTAATGGAACTACTAGGTGACATGGGTCATGTGGAATCTACTTTTTGTTCATTTGAAGACAATGTTAGTGTCGGCGGAAGATAGGAGCACGGTTCGCGCTAAACGTACCAAAGGCTCATAAATCATTTTGGACACACCCGATGATACTCCTAGGTGACAAGGGTCAAGTGGAAGCTCATTTCTGTCCAGTTGGACATAGCACTAATCTTGATGCAAGACAGCTGCATAGTTTTGGATGCACCTGATGGAACTCCTAGGTGATGTGGGTCATCTAGAATCTATTGATCCGTTTAGAGGCAGTGTTAGTGTCTGTGCAAGATAGGTGCACGGTTTGCACGAAACATTCTCAAAAATAGTTTTGGATGCACCTGATGGAACTCCTAGATGATGTGGGTCATGTGGGATCTATCGATCCGTTGAGGCAGTGTTAGTGTCTTTGCAAGATAGGTGCACGGTGTGCACGAAACATTCTCGAAAATTGTTTTGGATGCACCTGATCATACTCCTTGGTGACGAGGCTCATGTGAAAGTTCGTTTCAATCCGTTTGGAGATAGTGCTTATCTTGACACAAGAATTGTTCATGTTTTACGCCGAATGTACCACAGGCTTGGAAATCATTTTGGACGCACCTAATGGAACTGCTTGGTGACAAGGCTCATGTGGGAGTTGGTTTTGGTGCACATTTGGCGTCGAACGTACCACGAGCCTTGAAATCATTTTGGATGCACCCAATGGAACTACTAGATGACGTGGGTCATGTAAAATCTAAATTGATCCATTTGGAGATAGTGTTAGTGTCGGTGCAAGATACGAGCATGGTTTGCACCAAACGTACCATAGGTTTAGAAATTGTTTTGAACACACTCGATGGTACTCCTAGGTGGTGAGGCTCAAGTGGAAGCTCATTTCGGTATATTTAGAGATAGCGCTAATCATGACACATGATAGATGCATAGTTTGAGTCGAATGTACCATAGGCTTCGAAATCATTTTGGACGCACCCAATGGAACTGCTAGGTGACATGTGTCATGTAGAATCTCGATTCGGTCCATTTGGAGACAGTGTAGTGTCGGCACAAGATACGAGCATGGTTTGTGTCAAACGTACCATAGGCTCAGAAATCATTTTGGACACACTCGATGGTACTCCTACATGATGAGGCTCAAGTGGAAGCTCGCTTCGATATGTTTGGAGAGCACTAATCTTGACGCAAGAAAGATGCATAATTTGCGCCAAACGTACCATAGGCACATAAATCATTTGGGACGCACCCAATGGAATCTCCTAGGTGACATGGGTCATGCAGAATCTCATTTCAATCCATTTGGGGATAGTGTTAGTGTTGGTGCAAGATAGGTGCACGGTTTGCACCAAATGTACCATAGGCTCAGAAATTATTTTGGACGCATCAGATGATTCTCCTAGGTGATGAAGCTCAAGTGGAAGCTCGTTTCGGTCTGTTTGGAGATAGTCCTAATCGTGACGCAAGGTAGGTGCATAGTTTGTTCTGAATGTAACATAGGCCTGTAAATTATTTTGGACGCACCCAATGGAACTCTAAGGTGACGTGGGTCATGTGGAATCTGGTTTCAGTCTATTTGGTGGCAATGTTTGTGTCGGTGCAAGATAGGTGCATGGTTTACACCAAATGTACTCAGAAATCATTTTGGACACACCTGATGGTACTCCTGAGTGATGAGGCTCAAGTGCAATCTCGTTTCAGTTCGTTTGGAGATATTGTTAATCTTGACACATGATAGGTGCATGTTTTGCGTTGAAAGTACTATAGGCTCAAAAATTATTTTGGACGCACCAAATGGAACTGCTAGGTGACGTGGGTCATGTGGAATCTCATTTCGGTTCGTATGGAGACAGTGTTGGTGTCGGTGCAAAGATAGGAGCACGGTTTGCGCCAAATGTACCATAGGCTCATAAATCATTTTGGACACACCCGACGGTTCTCCTAGGTGACGAGTCTCTAGTGGAAGCTCCTTTTGGTCTTTTTAGGGATAGTGCTAACCTTAATGTAGGATAGGTCCATAGTTTGTGTGGAACATATCATAGGCTCGAAAATCTTTTTGGACACACCCGGTAGAACTACTAGGTGACGTGGGTCATGTGGAATCATGTTTTAGTCCATATGGCAACATTGTTAGTGTCGGTGCAAGATAGGTGCAGGGTTTGCGCCAAACATATGATGGAGATAGTGTTAGGTCGGTGCAAGATAGGTCCACGGTTTGCGCCAAACGTACTCAGAAATCATTTTGGATGCACTTGATGGTACTCCTAGATGATGAGGCTCAAGTGCAAGCTCATTTCGGTCTGTTTGGGGATAGTCCAAATCTTGACACAAAATAGGTGCATGTTTTGCGCCAAACATACAATAGGCTTCGAAATCATTTTGGACACACCCAATGGAACTGCTTGGTGATGTGGGTCATCTAGAATCTCATTTCAGTCCGTTTGGAGACAATGTTGGTGGCCGATGCAAGATAGGAGCATAGTTTGCGCCGAAACATACCATATGATCAGAGAGATATCAAATGAGAAATTCACCACACACACTTTTTCTGAAAAAAAACAGGGGTATTCCGGTAAAAAAAGATGTACTCAGATTCAGACTCAAAACAACAACAAGGCAGCTGTCAATTCGGACTCTAAACCGATTCCAACTCGAACTCAACCCCACGTGGAATTCGGTCTGAAAACAACTCAGATTCCTACTCGGACTTGAACACAAGGATGTATTCGGATTCAGGTAACAAAAGGTTTATATGGTAGCACACGGCTGTGACTAGAACGTGACAAGAACTCAAAACTCTAAAGGACTAAAACTAAGACCAGCAACTCGATGCAACCGATGCAACCGACGACTCAACAAGCCCTACTAAGTAGTGCTAGCAAAGGCTCAAAAGGTCTATAGGATTATGGAACCCTAATCTACTAATTGTTTTTGGCTTTTCTGGACTATAGGAAATTAAAAACAACGAAGGATTGAAAGTCTCTCACCGATCAACCTTGCTCTGATTACCAACTGATGAGATCCCGTAGGGTTCGCTGGCCGATCTTTCGATGAGAGATGGTGGATACCTCGATTTGTGGATGGAGACGACGTTCACAGCCCGACTACAACCGTCCAAGGACACTGCGCCTTAGCAACCGATACACCTCCTCCGATGGCTGCCGTGATCTTGCGGCGCGACAACCAGCCACTAGGGCACCCATCCTGCAAGCAATCGAAGAACCAGCAAGAACAAGAAGAACAAGCACTTAATTGCCAAATAAATATGAAGGTTTCAATCTGAAAACACAAGATGGTGAGGTTCTGAAATCAATTAGTCAGGCAGTTGATCCAACACGCGCGCTGAAAGGCGGTAGCAATAGCTAACTCGACGAAACAAAACCTAATCTGTTTGTGGCAGCCCTAGACGCATATAAGTAGATGGGAGGACGACCACAAGGTGTTTGGGTCGTTCTCCAACCCTAGGATGCGTCCCTAATGGACCCAACTTGATACATGGGCCATCGGCCCAAAATAAGGTGACACAGCACCGTTGACAGAAAAGGTCTCGGTACAAAAATAGTTACTGTAGAAGCATTTGATAAGATATATCCATGAGGCTGGATCCGTTGGAAAGTAGACTTGATAAGCTTTCCAAAAGTGCTAGAACTTCCTAATCCGAGTCTGTATAAAGTTGTGGCATGCATCACAATTTGGTGCTGTCCTGCAGTCCAAATCTAGCCGGCGCCAATCCCCTGCCCTTCTAATCCTCTCCATCATTCCTAAGTAAAACAAGAGTGCACGCATTTCCATTGTCTAAATATGATGGACAAGAGTTTAAGAATAAACTTACTCGATGGTTGAGTTGACGGGCACGAGCACGAGTAAGAGGACCAAGTGGTGCTAGCGATGGTGTAGGTGTGGTGTTGATGTCCTCATCACTTTTGGTCCGTTTGGAGATAGTGCTAATCTTGACATCAGATTGGTGCACGTTTTGTGTCGAACGTACCAAGCTTCCAAATCATTTTGGACACACCCAATGGAACTGCTAGGTGACGTGGGTCATGTGGAATCTAGTTTCAGTCCGTTTGGAGATAGTGCTTATCTTGACACAACATCGGTGCACGTTTTGCGCTGAACGTACCACAAGCTTCAAAATTGTTTTGGACACATCCAATGGAACTGCTAGGTGACGTGGGTCATGTGGAATCTAGTTTTGGTTCGTTTGAAGGTAGTGTTAGTGTCGGTGCAAGATAGGAGCATGGTTTGCGCCAAAGGTACCGTACACTCAAAAATCATTTTGGACACACCCGATGGTACTCCTAGGTGACGAGGCTCAAGTGAAAGCTCGTTTTGCTCCGTTTGGAGATAGCGCTAATCTTCACGCAAGATACGTTCACAGTTTGCGCCAAATGTACAACTAGCGCAGAAATTGTTTGGGATGCACCTGATGGAACTCCAAGGTGACATGGGTCATGTGCACTCACATTTTGGTTCGTTTTGGAGATAGTGTTAGTTTCAGTGCAAGATATGTGCATGGTTTGCGCCAAATGTAACATAGGCATAAAAATCGTTTTGGATGCAAACCGTGCACCAATCTTGCGTGAAGGTTAGCACTATATCTAAATGGACCAAACGAGTTTCCACTTGAGCCTCATCAACTATGAGTACTATCTGGTGTTTGTGGAACAATTTCTGAGCCTATGGTATGTTTGGCGCAAACTGTTCACCTATCTTGCACATAACACTAATGCTGTCTCCAAACGGACTATAAAGAGATTCCACAAAACCCATGTCACTTAGGAGTTCCATCGGGTGCGTCCAAAATGATTTCCTAGCCTATAGTATGTTTGGCACAAACTATGCTCCTATTTTGTGTCAAGATTAGCACTATCTCTAAATGGACCGAACCAACCTTCCACTTGAGTCTCATCTCCTAGGAGTACCTCGAGTGCGTCCAAAATGATTTTTGAGCCCAAGGCACGTTTGGTTGAACCGTGCACCTATCTTGCACCAACACTAATACTGTCTCTAAACGGAAAAAAGTGAGATTCCACATGTCCCACATCACCTAGGATTTCCATCGGGTACGTCCAAAATAATTTATGAGCATTATGGTACGTTTGGCGCAAACTGTACACCTATCTTGCATTAAGATAGCACTATCTCGAAACAGGCTGAACGAGCTTCCACTTGTGCCTTGTTAACTAGGAGTACTATCGGCTATTTCCAAAATGATTTCTGAGCCTATGGTATGTTTGGTGCAAACCATGCACCTATCTTACACTGACACTAACGCTATCTCCAAACGGATTGAAATGAGATTCCACAAGACCCAAGTCACCCAAGAGTTCCACTGGGTGCGTCCAAAATGATTTTCGAGCCTATGGAACATTTGACACAAACCGTGCACCTACCTTGGGTCAGGATTAGCACTATCTCTAAATGGACCGAACCAACCTTCCACATGAGGCTCATCTCCTAGGAGTGCCACCAGGAGCGTCTAAAATGATTTATGAGCCTATGGTACATTTGGTTAAACCATGCACCTATCTTGCAGTGACACTAACACAATCTTCAAACGGAAAGAAGTGAGATTCCACATGTCCCACATCAACTAGGAGTTCCATCGAGTCCGTCCAAAACAATTTCTGAGCCTTGTGGTACGTTTGGCACAAACCATGCACCTATCTTGCCTCAAGATTAGCACTATCTCCATACGGACCGAATGAGCTTCCACTTGAGCCTAGTCAACTAGGAGTACTATCGGGTGTGTCCAAAACCATGCACCTATCTCGCACCGACTGTAACACCGTCTCTAAATGGACCAATACAAGATTGCACAGGACCCACGTCACCTAGCCATTCCATCGGGTGTGTCCAAAACAATTTTTGAGCCTATGGTATGTTCAGTGCAAATCGTGCACCTATCTTGCATCAAAATTAGCACTATCTCCAAAAGACTGAAACGAGCTTTCACTTGAGCCTCGTCACCTAGGAGTACCATCAAGTGTGTCCAAAATGATTTTCTAGCCTATTGTACGTTCAGTGCAAACCATGGACCTATCTGCCTCAAGATTAGCACTATCTCCAAACGAATCAAAATGAGCTTCCACTTGAGCCTCTCATCTAGGAGTACGATCGGGGGCGCCCAAAACGATTTCTAAGCCGATGGTACATTTGGCGCAGACTATGCACCTATCTTGCACCAACACTAACACTATCTCTAAACGGAAAGAAGGGAGATTCCATAAGACCCACGTCACCTAGGAGTTCCATTGGGTGTGTCCAAAATGATTTATGAGCCTATGGTACGTTCGACGCAAACCATGCACCTATCTTGCGTCAAGATTAGCACTATCTTCAAACATACTGAAACGAGCTTTTCACTTGATCCTCTTCACCTAGGAGTACCATCGGGTATGTCCAAAACGATTTCCAAGCCTCTAGAAAGTTCAGCGCAAACCGTGCTCCTATCTTGTGTCAAGATTAGCAGCATCTCCAAACGGACCGAACGAGATTCCACTTGAGCCTCGTCAACTAGGAGTACTGTGGGGTGTGTCCAAAATGATTTGTGAGGCTTTGGTACGTTTGGCACAAACCGTTCACCTATCTTGCACCGACACTAACACTGTCTCCAAATGGAAAGAACCGAGATTCCACATGTCCCACATCGCTTAGGAGTTTGATCATGTGCGTCCAAAACAATTTATGAGCCTTATGGTATGTTGGTGCAAACCATACACCTGTCTTGTGTCAGGATTAGCATTATCTCCAAATGGACCAAATGAGCTTCCACTTGAGCCTCATCAACTAGGACTACTATTGGGTGTGTCCAAAAGGATTTCTAGGCTTATGGTACATTTGGCGCAATCCATGCAACTATCTTGCACTGACACCAACACTGCCTCCAAACGAACTGAAGTAAGATTCTAAAAGACCCAAGTTACCTTGAAGTTCAGTCAAGTGCGCCCCAAATGATTTTCGAGCCTCTGGTAGGTTCGGTGCAAACTGTGTACCTATCTTTCCTCAACATTAGTAGTATCTCTAAATAGACCGAAATGAGTTCTACTTCAGACTCGTCACCTAAGAGTACCATTGGGTGTCTCCAAAATAATTTCTGAGCCTATGGTACATTCGGCGCAAACCGTGCACCTATCTTTCACTCACACTAACACTATCTCCAAATGGATTGAAACGAGATTCCACATGACACACATCACCTAGGAGTTCCATCAGGTGCACGTCCAAAATGATTCATGAGCTTATCATATGTTCGACGCAAACCATGCACATATCTTACGTCAAGATTAGCACAATCTCCAAATGGACCGAAACAAGCTTCTACTTCAGCCTCGCCACCTAGGAGTGCCATCGAGTGCTCCCACAATGATCTCCAAGCCTCTGGTACGTTCGGCGCAAACTGTGCACCTACCTTGCATCAAGGTTAGCACAACCTCCAAAATGGATCAAAACAAGATTCCACTTGAGCCTTGTTACCTAGGAGTACGATCAGGTGCGTCCAAAATGATTTTTGAGCCGATGGTATGTTTGGTGCAAGTCATGCACCTATCTTGCACCGACAGTAACACAGTTTCCAAACAGACAGAAGTGAGATTCCACATGACACACGTCACCTAGGAGTTCCATTGGGTGTGGGTCAAAAATGATTTCTGAGCCTATGGTACGTTTGACACAAACTGTGCACCTATTTTGCATCAAGATTAGCACTATCTCCAAATGGACAATTAGGTGCATCTAAAATGATTTTTGAGCCTATGGTATGTTTGGCACAAACCGTGCACCTATCTTGTACTAAGACTAACACTGTCTCCAAATGGAAAGAAGCGAGATTCCACAAGTCCCACATCACCTAGGAGTTCCATCGGGTGCGTCAAAAACAATTCTAGAGCCTTATGGTATGTTCGGCGCAAACCATTCACCTATCTTGCGTAAAGATTAGCACTATCTCCAAACGAACCGAACGAGCATCCACGTGAGCCTCGTCAACTAGGAGTACTATCGGGTGTGTCCAAAATGATTTTTGAGCCTATGGTACGTTTGGCGCAAACCGTGCACCTATGCACCGACACCAACACTATCTCCAAATGGACCGAAGCGAGCCACAAGATCCATGTCACCTAGAAGTTCCATCAGGTGCGTCCAAAATGATTTCTGAGCATATGGTACGTTCGGCGCAAACCGTGCACCTATCTTGCGTCAAGATTAGCACTATCTCCAAACGGAATAAAACAAGCTTCCACTTGAGCCTCGTCACCTAGGAGTACCACTGGGTGTGTCCAAATCAATTTCTAAGTCTATGGTACGTTTGGCGCAAACTATGCACCTATCTTGGACTAACACTAACACTGTCTCCAAACTGACTCAAACGAGATTCCACATGACGCACATCACCTAGGAGTTCCATCAGTTGCTCCAACATGATTTTCGAGCCAATGGTACGTTCGGCGCAAACTGTAGGCTTAGAAATCGTTTTGGACACACCTGATGGTATTCCAAGGTGATGAGGCTCAAGTGGAAGCTCGTTTCGTTCCGTTTGGAGATAGCACTAATCTTCATGCAAGATAGGTGCAAAGTTTGCGCCGAACGTACCATAGGCTCAGAAATCATTTCGAACGCACCTAATAGAACTACTAGGTGACACGGGTCATGTGGAATCTCGTTTCAGTCCGTTCAGAGATAGTGTTAGTGTCAATGCAAGAAAGGTGCATGATTTGCGCCAAACGTACCATAGGATCATAAATTGTTTTGGACGCACCTGATGATACTCCTAGATGATGAAGGCCAAGTGGAAGCTCGTTTTGGTCAGTTTGGAAATAGTGCTAATCTTGACACAAGATACGTGCACAATTTGCGCTGAACGTACCATAAGCTCATAAATCATTTTGGAGTCACTCGATGGAACTCCTAGGTGACATGGTTCATGTGGAATCTTGTTTCGGTCCGTTTGGAGATAGTGTTAGGTTGGTGCAGGATAGGTCCACGGTTTGCACCAAACGTACTCAGAAATCATTTTGGATGCACTTGATGGTACACCTAGATGGTGAGGCTCAAGTGTAAGCTCGTTTCGGTCCATTTGGGGATAGTCCAAATCTTGACACAAAATAGGTGCACGTTTTGCGCCAAACATACAATGGGCTTCGAAATCATTTTGGACACACCTAATGGAACAGCTTGGTGACGTGGGTCATCTAGAATCTCATTTCGGTCCGTTTGGAGACAATGTTGGTGGCCGATGCAAGATAGGAGCACGGTTTGCGCCGAAACATACCATAGGCTCAAAAATCTTTTCGGATGCACCTGATGGAATTCCTAGGTGACATGTGTCATGTGGAATCTCGTTTCCGTCCGTTTGGAGAAAGTGTTAGCGTTGGTGCAACATAGGAGCACGGTTGTGCCAAATGTACATAGAAAGTCATTTTGGATGCACTTGATGGTACTCCTAGGAGACGAGGCGCCAGCGCAAGCTTATTTCGGTCTGTTTGGAGATATTGCTAATCATGACACAAGATAGGTGCATGTTTTGTGCTGAAAGTAAATCATTTTGGGCGCACCCAATGGAACTGCTTGGTGACGGGTCATGTGGAACCTCGTTTCTGTTTGTTTGGAGATAGTGTTGGTGTTAGTGCAAGATAGGAGCATAGTTTGCGCCAAATGTTCCGTCGGCTCAGAAATCATTTTTGACACACCTGATGGTTCTCCAAGGTGACGAGGCTCAAGTGGAAGCTCGTTTCCTTCCGTTTGGAGATAGCACTAATCTTCACGGAAGATAGGTGCACAGTTTGTGCAGAACGTACCGTAGGCTCAAAAATAGTTTGGGACGCATCCGATAGAACTCCTAGGTGATATGGGTCATGTGGAATCACGTTTTGATCCGTTCGGAGATAGTGTTAGTGTCGGTGCAAGATAGGTGCCCGGTTTAAGCCAACGGTACCATAGGCTCGAATATTATTTTGGACACACCCAATGATACTCATAGGTGACAAAGATCAAGGGAAACTTGTTTCAGTCTCTTTGGAGATAGTGCTAATCTTGACACAAGATAGGTGCACGTTTTGCGCCGAACGTACCACAGGCTCAGAAATGATTTTGGACGCACCCATTGGAACTGTTAGGTGACGTGGGTCAGATGTAATCAATTTTCGATCCGTTTGGAGACAGTGTTAGTGTCGGTGGAAGATAGGAGCATGGTTTACGCCAAACGTACCATAGGCTCTGAAATCATTTTGGACACTCCCGATGATACTCCTAGGTGACGAGGCTCAAGTGGAAGCTCGTTTCAATCTGTTTGGACATAGCACTAACCTTAGCGCATGATAGGTGCATAGTTTGCCCTGAGCATACCATAGGCTCAGAAAATCATTTTGGACACACCCGATGGAACTCCTAGGTGACATGGGTCATGTGGATTCTCATTTCAACATGTTTGGATATATTTAGTGTCTGTGCAAGATAGGTGCACGGTTTACGCCAAACGTACTTAGAAATCATTTTACACCTGATGGTACTCCTAGGTGACGAGGCTCAAGTGCAAGCTTGTTTCGGTCTGTTTGGAGATAGTGCTAATCTTGAAATAAGATTGGTGCATGTTTTGCGCTGAAAGTACTATGGGCTGGAAAATCATTTTGGATGCACCAAATGGAACTGCTAGGTGACGTGGGTCATGTGGAAACTTGTTTTGATTCATTTAGAGACAGTGTTGGTGTCTGTGCAAGTTAGGAGCTCGGTTTGCGCCAACATGCCATAGACTCAAAAATTGTTTTAGACACACCCGATGGGACTCTAAGGTGACAAGACTCAAGTAGAAGCTCTTTTCAGTCTGTTTGGAGAGAGTGCTCATTGACGCAAGATAGGTGCACAGTTTGTGCCGAACGTACCATAGGCTTGAAAATCCTTTTGGACACACTCGATGGAACTCCTAGGTGACGTGGGTCATCTAGGATCTCGTTTTGGTAATTTTGGAGACAGTGCTGGTGTCAGTGCAAGAAAGGAGCACGGTTTGCACCAAACGTACCATAGGTTCCGAAATCATTTTGGACACACCAGATGGTACTCCTAGGTGACGAGACTCAAGTGGAAGCTCGTTTAGGTCCGTTTGGAGATAGCGCTAATCTTGACGCAAGATTGGTGCATAGTTTGCGCTGAAAGTACCATAGGCTCGGAAATCGTTTCGGACGCAACCGATGGAACTACTATGTGACATGGGTCATGTAGAATCTCATTTCAGTCCATTCGGAGATAGTGTTAGTGTTGGTGTAAGATAGGTGGACGGTTTGCACCAAACGTATCATAGGATCATAAATTGTTTTGGACGCACCCGATGATAGTCCTAGGTGATGAAGCTCAAGTGGAAGGTCATTTCAGTCTGTTTGTAAATAGTGCTAATCTTGATGCAAGATAGGTGCACAGTTTGCACCGAATATACCATAGGCTCAGAAATCGTTTCGGACGCACCCGATGGAACTACTAGGTGACATGGGCCATGTGGAATCTCATTTTAGTCCGTTCGGAGATAGTGTTAGTGTTGGTGCAAGATAGGTGCATGGTTTGCGCTAAACATACCATAGGGTCACAAATTGTTTTAGACGCACTTGATATTTCTAGGTGACGAAGCTCAAGTGGAAGCTCATTTCGGTCCTTTTGGAGATAGTGCTAATCTTGATGCAAGATAGGTGCACCATTTGGGCCGAACATACCATAGGCTTGGAAATCATTTTGGACGCACCCAATATAACTGCTAGGTGATGTGGGTCATGTGGAATCTAGTTTTGGTTCATTTGGAGACAGTCTTAGTAATGGTCAAGGAGAGGAGCACGGTTCGCACCAAATGCACCATAGGCTCATAAATCATTTGGGACACACCTGATGATACTCCTATGTGATGAGGCTCAAGTGGAAGCTCGTTTGGTCCGTTTGGAGATAGTTCTAATCTTGACGCAAGATAGGTGCATAGTTTGCGCCGAACGTACATAGGCTCAAAAATCATTTTGGAGGCACCCGATGGAACTCCTAGGTGACATGGGTCATGTGGAATCTTGTTTCGGTCCGTTTGAAGATACTGTTAGGTCGGTGCAAGATAGATCCATGGTTTGCGCCAAATGTACCCAAAAATCGTTTTGGACGCACTTGATGGTACTCCAAGGTGACGATGCTCAAGTGCAAACTCGTTTTGGTCCGTTCGGGGATAGTCCAAATCTTGACACAATATAGGTGCACGTTTTGCGCCGAACATACAACAGGCTTCAAAATTAGTTTGGATGCGCCCAATGGAACTGCTTGGTGACGTGGGTCATCTAGAATCTCATTTTGGTCCATTTGGAGACAGTGTTGGTGGTCGGTGCAAGATTGGAGCATAGTTTGCGCTGAACGTACCATAGGCTCAAAATCGTTTCAGATGTACTTGATGGAATTCCTAGGTGACATGGGTCATGTGGAATCTCGTTTCGGTCCGTTTGGAGAAAGTGTTAGTGTCGGTGCAACATAGGAGCATGGTTTGTGCCAAACATACTTAGAAATCATTTTGGACGCACTTGATGGTACACCTAGGAGACAAGGTGCAAGTGTAAGCTTGTTTTGGTCTATTTTCAGATAGTGCTAATCATGACACAGGATATGTGCACGTTTTGTGCTGAAAGTACTATAGGCTCAAAAATCGTTTTGGACACACCCAATGGAACTGCTAGGTGACTTGAGTCTTCTGTAACCTCATTTCGGTATGTTTGGAGACAGTGCCGGTGTCAGTGCAAGATAGGAGCATAGTTTGCACCACACATACTCTAGGCTCAGAAATCATTTTGGACACACCCGATGGTACTCCAAGGTGACGCAGCTCAAGTGGAACCTCGTTTCGTTTCATTTGGAGATAGCGCTAATCTTCACGCAAGATAGGTGCACAGTTTGCACCGAACGTACCATAGGCTCAAAAATAGTTTCGGATGCACCCGATGGAACTCCTAGGTGACATGGGTCATGTGGAATCACGTTTTGGTCCATTCAGAGATAGTGTTAGTGTCGGTGCAAGATAAGTGCCCGGTTTGCGCCAACCGTACCATAGGCTCAGAAATCATTTTGGACGCACCCGATGATACTCCTAGGCGACAAAGCTCAAGGGGAAGCTCATTTCGGTCTGTTTCGAGATAGTGCCAATCTTGACATAAGATAGTTGCATGGATTGCTCGAACGTACCATCAGCTCAAAAATAATTTTGGACGCTCCTGATGGACCTCCTAGATGACATGGGCCATGTGGATTCTAGTTTTCGTTCGCTTGGAGATGGTGCTAATCATGACACAAGATAGGTGCACGTTTTGCACTAAAATACTATAGGTCAGAAATCGTTTTGGACGCACCCAATGCAACTACTTAGTGACGTGGGTCATGTGGAATCTCCTTTCGATCCATATGGCAATAGTGTTAGTGTCGGTGCAAGATAGGTGCACGTTTTCGCCAAATGTACGATAGGCATAGAAACCGTTTTGGACGCACCCGATGGTACTCAAGGTGAAGAGGCTCAAGTGAAAACTCGTTCAATCTATTTGGAGATAGTGCTAATCTTGACGCAAGATAGGTGCACAATTTATGCCAAACATACTCAAAAATCATTTTGGATGCACCTGATCATACTCCTAGGTAACGTGGCTCATGTGGAAGTTCGTTTCGGTCCGTTTGGAGACAGTGCTCATCTTGACACAAGATTGGTGCACATTTTGCGCCGAATGTACCACAAGCTTAGAAATCAATTTGGATGCACCCAGTGGAACTGCTAGGTAACATGGTTCTTGTGGAATCTAGTTTTAGTCCGTTTGGAGATAGTGCTAATCTTGATACAAGATTGGTGCATGTTTTGAGCCAAGCGTACGACAGGCTTCCAAGTCATTTTGGATCCACCCAGGAACTGCTAGGTGACGTGGGTCATGTGGAATCTAGTTTCGGTCCGTTTGGAGATAGTGTTAGTGTCAGTGCAAGATAGGAGCACGGTTTGCGCCAAATGTACCATGGGCTTAGAAATCATTTTTGACACACGATGGTACTCCTAGGTGACGAGGGTCAGTGAAAGCTCGTTTCGTTCTGTTTAAAGACAGCACTAATCTTGACGCAGGATAGGTGCACAGTTTTCACTGAACATACCATAAGCTCAAAAATCATTTGGGACGCACCCGATGGAACTCCTAGGTGACATAGGTCATGTGGAATCACGTTTTGGTCCGTTTAGAGATATTGTTAGTGTCGGTGCAAGATAGGTGCACGGTTTGCGCTAAATGTACCATAGGCACAGAAATCGTTTTGGACACACCCGATGATACTCTAAGGTGACGAAGCTCAAGTCTAAGCTCGTTTCAGTCCATTTAGAGATAGTGCTAATCTTGGCATGGATTGCTCGAACATACCATAGGCTCAGAAATCATTTTAGACGCAGCCAATGAAACTCCTAGGTGACATGGGTCATGTGGAATCCAGTTTTGGTTTTTTGGAGGCAGCGTTAGTGTTGGTGCAAGATAGGTGCCCAGTTTGCGCCAACCATACCATAGGCCCAGAAATCATTTTGGACACACCCAATGATACTCCTAGGTGACAAAGCTCAAGGGAAAGCTCGTTTTGGTCAGTTTGGAAATAGTGCTAATCTTGACACATGATAGGTGCACGTTTTGCGCTAAACGTACCATAGGCTCGGAAATAGTTATGGACGCACCTATTGCAACTTTTAGGTGACGTGGGTCATGTGAAATCTATTTTCGGTCCGTTTGGAGACAGTGTTAGTGTCGGTGGAAGATAGGAACATAGTTTACGCCAAACGTACCATAGGCTCTGAAATCATTTTGGACACTCCCGATGATACTCCTAGGTGATGAGGCTCAAGTGGAAGCTCGTTTTAATCCATTTGGACATAGCACTAATCTTGGTGCATGATAGGTGCATAGTTTGCACTGAAGATACCATAGGCTCAGAAATTAGTTTGGACACACTCGATGGAACTCCTAGGTGACATGGGTCATGTGGAATCTCGCTTCAGTCTATTTGGAGATAGTGTTAGTGTTTGTGCAAGATAGGTGCACGGTTTGCGCCAAACATACTAAAAAATCACTTTAGAGACACCCGATGATACTCCTAGGTGACAAAGCTCAAGGGGAAGCTCGTTTGGTCCGTTTGGAGATAGTTGCATGGATTGCTCGAACGTACCATAGGCTCAAAAATCATTTTGGACGCTGCCGATAGAACTCCTAGATGACGTGGGTCATGTGGAATCTAGTTTTAGTCTCCTTAGAGATAGTGCTAATCAAGAGATAAGATAGGTGCACGTTTGGCACTGAAAGTACTATACTCTCATAAATCATTTTGGATGCACCCAATGCAACTTTTAGGTGACGTAGGTCATGTGGATACTTGTTTTGGTTCGTTTGCTGACAGTGTTGGTGTCAGTGCAAGATAGGAGCACGGTTTGCGCCAAACGTACCATAGGCTCAAAAATTATTTTGGACACATCTGATGGTACTCCTAGGTGACGAGGCTCAAGTGGAAGGTCCTTTCGGTCCGTTTGGAGATAGTGCTAATCTTGACATAAGATTGGTGAACGTTTTGTGTGGAACGTTTTGTGATGAGGCTCAAGTGGAAGGTTAGCACTATCTCCAAATGGATGAAACAAGTTTCCACTTGAGTCTCGTCAACTATGAGTACTATCTGGTGTTTCTGTAACAATTTCTGAGCCTATGTTACGTTTAGCGCAAACTGTTTGATGAGGACATCATTGGCTCAAATATGACCATGTCAACCACTTCTATACCAAAGGTGCAACCATTCTATATGAGGCTTATCATTGATGCATTTGATGAATTGGCGCTCCACCATAAAATGTGTATATTTTCATTTTCAGAATTACTTACATGGATCAAGGAAAGGTTTGATTGCATATGGAAAACATGGAAGGTTAATGAAGTTGATTGGGGACCAAATCCAAGTATTCCCAACGTCCTGCACCTGGACACCACGTCACTTTTGGTCCAAGGAAAGAAAGAGATCAAATCCAACACGTTTTGGGGCTGGATTCGGACTCCAGGACAGCTCCAACTTGTGATATTCACCACGGTGGCATACAGACTCGGATTGGGACGTTCTAGCACTTTTTGGAAAGCTTATCAAGTCTATTTTCCAACGGATCTGGACTCATGGCTATATCTTATCCGATGCTTCCGCAATCGTCGTTTCAACGCCGGGGCCTTTTCTGCCTTTGGTGCTGTGTCACCCTATTTTGGGCTGATGGCCCATGTATCAAGTTGGGTTCATTAGGGACGTGTCCTAGGGTTGGAGAACGACCCCAACACCCCCTGGTCGTTCCCCTAGGTATTAATAAGGATTAGAGCCGCCACAAACAGATTGGGTTTTGTTTTGTTGAAAGTTTAGCCATTGCTACTTCCTTGTAGACGCGTGTGTCGACTAGACCATCCATTCTACTCGATTCAGAACCCCAACTTTATGATTTCAGATTGGTTTTCATCTCCATATTTGCAATTGAGTTGCTTGTTCTACTTGTTCTTGCTTGTTCCTCGATTGCTTGCAGGAATTACCCTAGTGGTTTGGTTGATCGTGTTCCACAAGATCACGACGGCTGTTGGAGGTGGTGTATCGGTTGCTAAGGCGCAGCATCCTTGGATGTTGTAGTCGGGCCGTGAACGTCATCTCCATCCCCAAATCGAGTTATCCACCTTCTCTCATCGAAAGATCAGGATTCACCCTAGCGGGTTCATATCAGTTGGTATCAGAGTAAGGTTGATCGGTGAGAGACTTCTAGTTCTTTGCTGTTTTTAATCTCCTATGGTCCAGAAAAAACCAAAACAAAATTAGTAGATTAGTTCTTCATAATCCCAAAACCCCTTTGAGCTTAATACTATTACTGCTTAGTTAGGGCTTATTGAATTAACGGTTGCATCGTCGTGCAAGTTGCTGGTCTTAGCGTCTAGTCGTTTAGAGTTTCGAGTTCTAGTCACGTTTCTGTCACCATCGCAGATTTGAGTTTATTTGTTTCTCTCTAGGAATCCGAGTGGATTTTCAAATTCCTTTGTTTTGTTTACCACCATTATCCTAGCCACATCCTTGGAGGTTTCATCCACGTCCATATTTCCATCTACAAAAAGGAAATCCAACAAGATCAAGATAGAATTCGATTCAGAGTCCTGTTATATCTTGAAAACAAAAGCACCATATTTCCTTTGTCAGGAGTCTGAATAGGGAGTTTAAATACAATCTGGAAACCTTAACTTATCCTCTTTCCAACGGATCAGAGCTTGGTCCCAAATTCATTCTGAGCGCTTCACAATTGCCCTGGAGATTTGCGCGTCTGCTGGTTTTGCAAAACAACCACATGTTTCACTTTGCTACTGAATCACCCTTCTCAAGGAAACATTTAATTGCTGTAAGTAGCTTGTTATTTCTTGTTGCAAAATTTCAGTTTTGTGCTAGTTGAAAGAAAAAAACAGAAAAAAAAGACAGAAAGAAAGAAAAGAAAGAAAGAAAAGAAAGACAGAAAGAAAGAAAGAAAAGAAAGAGAAAGAAGAAGAGAAGAGTTTTTCTTTTGTTGTTATTCCTGTCCTTGTGATCCTTCTTTGCTGCTACTCAGTGATTTCGTTTGTGTCCAGGCTCGTGTCTCTAGCATGTACTAGCCTAGGACCAGCATAATAACGTCGTTGAGCGTTTGTTCAATTTGCTTGCAACTAACGTGGTTCTAGTACTTCCTTGCTTTTGCCCACCTATAGCTCCACATATTTCGACTATAGCTTGACAGGTGTTGTTGTTGCGGCACCGATACACTTCACTCCACGGTTGTAGACTTGTTGGTTGCCGTCACCTCCTGTTTGGCTTGGTAAGAACTTGTAAGGGCTTGTTTTAACAAGTTGAGTTTAAGAGAATTACATCTGACACATCCTAGTAGTTGATAGGAGGATACATATTATTTTTGTGTTTCTTGTTTTCTACTAATCATGGCAGGTGATATGGAGATTTTTGAGCTTTTGAAACTAGACCCTCATATTCAGGATGTCATTCAACACTTGCCATTATATGATGGTAAGTTTGATCCTCAAGCTTACATTGATTGGGAGTTAAAAGTAGACAATGAATTTGATGAGCATGACCTATCCGAGAAACAAAAGATTTGTATTGCCTCTAATATTTTGATTGAATATGCTTTGCTTGAATGGAAACACATTTGTAGGCACATCAAAGTTCCAGAATCTTGGAAAGACTTCAAATTTCTTTTTAGAGATGCATTCGTTCCTGCATATTATGTTGATTATTTGCTTGCAAAATTAGACAACTTGAAGCAGGGTAGCAAGACTGTGAAACAATACTACCATAATTTTAAGATTTGTATCATGTTTGGTGGATTGGATGAATGCATGGAAGATGTTATGAGTAGATTCATGAGAGGGCTCAATTCTGAAATTCAAACCTTATTAATTAGCAAATCATATTACCATATTGGTCAATTGTTTTATCTGGCTCTCAATGCTGAAAAAGAGATTCTATTATCTGTGAATACTTGCCAGAATGATGTGACCCATAATGTCCAAAATTTGTCCACTCTGCATGCTAATGAAGAGCAACAAATAGTGGAACCCACTACTGATTTTCTTTTGTCACAAAATGAATTACTCGCGGTTCCTTGTGATAAAGAGGAGTTGTGTGTTGATGATTCTTTTACTCCTATGCCACAAGTAGCAAATAAGTGTGATACTTTTGGTTTGGAACCATACAAATGTGCTGAAGATAAGCTTTTTCATCCTATTACATGTGCACAAGATGAACTGAATTTGTTGTCCTCTTTAAATACTTTGGGTTATATTGAATTTGATATTCTGTGTAATCTAAATTGTCTAATAGAGAAACTTAAATTTGATTCTATTTTGCCAAGTTTTAATCATTGTTCGCTTCATGCAATTGGCAAATATGACAACAAAGGAGAATATTTGGTGCATAAAGTTTATATTTGCTCTAATCTGAAATATCCTTTTGGGCCACAATACCATGATCAAATTGAGGGCTGCACTAACACTAATGATGTCTTGCAAAGTTTTTCTAGTTTTTCCCAAATGCAACAGGATAAATATCAAGAAGGGGAGCACGGTTCACTTTTACCAACAACACATCCTCCAACAAAGGTCAAACCGAGGACGGTTTGCTGTCAAGAAGGGGAGAATGATGAGGACATCATTGGCTCAAATATGACCATGTCAACCACTTCTATACCAAAGGTGCAACCATTCTATATGAGGCTTATCATTGATGCATTTGATGAATTGGTGCTCCACCATAAAATGTGTATATTTTCATTTTCAGAATTACTTACATGGATCAAGGAAAGGTTTGATTGCATATGGAAAACATGGAAGGTTAATGAAGTTGATTGGGGACCAAATCCAAGTATTCCCAACGTCCTGCACCTGGACACCACGTCACTTTTGGTCCAAGGAAAGAAAGAGATCAAATCCAACACGTTTTGGGGCTGGATTCGGACTCCAGGACAGCTCCAACTTGTGATATTCACCACGGTGGCATACAGACTCGGATTGGGACGTTCTAGCACTTTTTGGAAAGCTTATCAAGTCTATTTTCCAACGGATCTGGACTCATGGCTATATCTTATCCGATGCTTCCGCAATCGTCATTTAACGCCGGGGCCTTTTCTGCCTTTGGTGCTGTGTCACCCTATTTTGGGCTGATGGCCCATGTATCAAGTTGGGTTCATTAGGGACGTGTCCTAGGGTTGGAGAACGACCCCAACACCCCCTGGTCGTTCCCCTAGGTATTAATAAGGATTAGAGCCGCCACAAACAGATTGGGTTTTGTTTTGTTGAAAGTTTAGCCATTGCTACTTCCTTGTAGACGCGTGTGTCGACTAGACCATCCATTCTACTCGATTCAGAACCCCAACTTTGTGATTTCAGATTGGTTTTCATCTCCATATTTGCAATTGAGTTGCTTGTTCTACTTGTTCTTGCTTGTTCCTCGATTGCTTGCAGGAATTACCCTAGTGGTTTGGTTGATCGTGTTCCACAAGATCACGACGGCTGTTGGAGGTGGTGTATCGGTTGCTAAGGCGCAGCATCCTTGGATGTTGTAGTCGGGCCGTGAATGTCATCTCCATCCCCAAATCGAGTTATCCACCTTCTCTCATCGAAAGATCAGGATTCACCCTAGCGGGTTCATATCACTGTTCACCTATCTTGCACATAACACAAACGCTGTCTCCAAACGGACTATAACCAGATTCCACAAAACCCATGTCACTTAGGAGTTCCATCGGGGGCATCCAAAATGATTTCCTAGCCTATAGTATGTTTGGCGCAAATTGTGCTCCTATTTTGTGATAAGATTAGCACTATCTCTAAATGGACCGAACCAACCTTCCACTTCAGCCTCATCTCCTAGGAGTACCTCGAGTGTGTCCAAAATGATTTTTGAGCCCAAGGTACGTTTTGTTGAATCGTGCACCTATCTTGCACCAACACTAATACTGTCTCCAAACAGAAAGAAGTGAGATTCCACTTGTACCACATCACGTAGGATTTCCATCGGGTGCATCCAAAAAAATTTATGAGCATTATGGTACATTCGGTGCAAACCGTGCACCTATCTTGCGTTAAGATAGCACTATCTCCAAACAGGCTGAATGAGCTTCCACTTATGCCTCGTTAACTAGGAGTACTATCGGCTATTTCCAAAATGATTTCTGATCCTATGGTACGTTTGGTGCAAACCATGCACCTATCTTACACTGACACTAACGCTATCTCCAAACGGACTGAAATAAGATTCCACAAGACCCACGTCACCCAGGAGTTCCATTGGGTGCGTCCAAAATGATTTTCCAGCCTATGGAACATTTGGCACAAACCATGCACCTACCTTGGGTCAAGATTAGGACTATCTCTAACTGGACCGAACCAACCTTCCACTTGAGCCTTGTCTCCTAGGAGTGCCACCAGGAGCGTCCAAAATGATTTATGCCTATGGTACATTTGGTTAAACCATGCACCTATCTTGCAGTGACACTAACACAGTCTCCAAACGGAAAGAAGTGAGATTCCACATGTCCCACATCAACTAGGAGTTCCATCGAGTCCGTCCAAAACAATTTCTGAGCCTTGTGGTACGTTTGGCACAAACCATGCACTTATCTTGTGTCAAGATTAGCATTATCTCCATACGGACCGAATCAGCTTCCACTTGAGCCTAGTCAACTAGGAGTACTATCGAGTGTGTCCAAAACCATGCACTTGTCTCGCACCGACTGTAACACCGTCTCCAAATGGATCAATGCAAGATTGCACAGGACCCACGTCACCTAGTCGTTCCATCAGGTGTGTCCAAAACAATTTTCGAGCCTATGGTACGTTTGGCGCAAACCATGCACCTATCTTGCATCAAAGTTAGCACTATCTCCAAAAGACTGAAACGAGCTTTCACTTGAGCCTCGTCACCTAGGAGTACCATCAGGTGTGTCCAAAATGATTTTCAACCCTATTGTACGTTCAGCGCAAACTATGCACCTATCTGCCTCAAGATTAGCACTATCTCCAAATGAATCAAAACGGGCTTCCACATGTCCCACATCGCTTGGGAGTTTGATCGGGTGCGTCCAAAACAATTTATGAGCCTTACGGTGTGTTGGTGCAGTCGACCTAAATTAACTTGGGACGAGTCCGTTAAGAGAGATCTTAAGGAGTGGAATATCTCCAAGGATTTAGCTATGGATAGGAGCGCTTGGAGATTGGCAATCAACGTGCCCGAACCGTGACCTATTTTTGTCTTGTGCCCTTTATATCCTTTTTATGTGTCTTCCTGTTTCTCGTCTCTTTTGGGTTTCATCTCTAGCCTACCCCAACTTGCTTGGGACAAAAGGCTTTGTTGTTGTTGTTGTTGTACGGTATGTTGGTGCAAACCATGCACCTATCTTGTGTCATGATTAGCACTATCTCGAAATGGACCGAATGAGCTTCCACTTGAGCCTCATCAACTGGGAGTACTATCGGGTGTGTCCAAAAGGATTTCTAAGCTTATGGTACATTTGGCACAATCCATGCAACTATCTTGCACTAACACCAACACTGCCTCCAAACGGACCGAAGTAAGATTCTAAAAGACCCACGTTACCTTGAAGTTCAATCAAGTGCACCCCAAATGATTTTCGAGCCTCTAGTAGGTTTGGTACAAACCGTGTACCTATCATTCCTCAACATTAGTAGTATCTCTAAATAGACCGAAATGAGTTCTACTTGAGACTCGTCACCTAAGAGTACCATTGGGTGTCTCCAAAATGATTTATGAGCCTATGGTACATTCGGCACAAACCGTGCACCTATTTTTCACTCACACTAACACTATCTCCAAACAGATTGAAACGAGATTCCACATGACACACATCACCTAGGAGTTCCATCGGGTGCGCGTCCAAAATGATTCCTGAGCCTATCGTATGTTTGACGCAAACCGTGCACGTATCTTGCGTCAAGATTAGCACAATCTCCAAACGGACCGAAACGAGCTTCCACTTCAGCCTCACCACCTAGGAGTGCCATCAAGTGCTCCCAAAATGATCTCCAAGCCTTTAGTATGTTCGGCGCAAACTGTGCACCTATCTTGCATCAAGGTTAGCACAACCTCCAAAATGGACCAAAACAAGTTTCCACTAGAGCCTTGTTACCTAGAAGTACGATCAGGTGCGTCCAAAATGATTTCTGAACCGATGGTATGTTTGGTGCAAGTCATGCACCTATCTTGCACCAACAGTAACACAATTTCCAAACAGATAGAAGTGAGATTCCACATGACCCACTTCACCTAGGAGTTCCATTGGGTGTGGGTCAAAAATGATTTATGCGCCTATGGTATGTTTGACACAAACTGTGCACCTATTTTGCATCAAGATTAGCACCATCTCCAAATGGACAATTAGGTGCATCTAAAATGATTTTTGAGCCTATGGTACATTTGGCACAAACCGTGCACCTATCTTGTACTGACACTAACACTGTCTCCAAATGGAAAGAAGTGAGATTCCACAAGTCCCACATCACCTAGGAGTTCCATCAGGTGCGTTTTTAGAGCCTTATGGTATGTTCGACGCAAACCATTCACCTATCTTGCGTCAAGATTAGCACTATCTCCAAGCGAACCGAACGAGCATCCACGTGAGCCTCGTCAACTGGGAGTACTACCGGGTGTGTCCAAAATAATTTTTGAGCCTATGGTACGTTTGGCGCAAGCCGTGCACCAATGCACCGACACCAACACTGTCTCCAAATGGACCGAAGCGAGCCACAAGACCCATGTTACCAAGAAGTTCCATCGGGTGCGTCCAAAATGATTTCTAGGCCTATGGTACATTTGGCGCAAACCGTGCACCTATCTTGCGTCAAGATTAGCACTATCTCCAAACGGACTAAAACAAGCTTCCACTTGAGCCTCGTCACCTACGAGTACCACCGGGTGCGTCCAAATCAATTTCTAAGTGTGCACCTATCTTGCACTAACACTAATACTGTCTCCAAATGGACTCAAACGAGATTCCACATGACGCACGTCACCTAGGAGTTCCATCAGTTGCTCCAACATGATTTTGGAGCCAATGGTACGTTCAGCGCAAACCGTGCACCTATCTTTGTGTCATAATTAGCACTATCTCTAAATGGACCGAACCAACCTTTCACTTTAGCCTCGTCACCAAAGACTACCATTGGGTGCGTCTATAACAATTTCTAAGCCTTATGGTATATTCGGCGCAAACTGTGCACCTAACTTGCGTCAAGACTGGCACTTTCTCCAAACAGACCGAATGAGCATCCACGGGAGCCTCGTCAACTAGGAGCACTATCGGGTGTGTCCAAAATGATTTATGAGCCTATGTTACGTTTGGTGCAAACTGTGCACCAATATTGCATCGACACCAACACTACCTTCAAACGGACCAAAGCGAGATTCCACAAGACCCACGTCACCTAGAAGTTCCATCGGGTGCATCCAAAATGATTTCAGAGCCTGTGGTACGTTCAGCACAAACTGTGCACCTATCTTGCGTCAAGATTAGCACTATCTCCAAATGGACCAAAATGAGAATCCACTTGAGCCTCGTCACCAACGAGTACCATCGGGTGCATCCAAAACGATTTCTAAGTCTATGGTATGTTTGGCGCAAACCATGCACCTATCTTGCACTGACACTAACACTATCTCCAAATAGACTAAAACGAGATTCCACATGGCCCATATCACCTAGGAGTTCCATCAGTTGCGTCCAACATGATTTCTAAGCCTATGGTACGTTTGGCCCAAACCGTGCACCTATCTTGTGTCAAGATTAGCACTATCTCTAAATGGACCCAACCAACCTTCCACTTCAGCCTCACACCTAAGAGTACCATCGGCTGCGTTCAAAATGATTTTTGAGCCTATCGTACGTTTGGCGCAAACCATGCACCTATCTTACACCGACACCAACACCGCCTTCAAACGGAATGAGCAGACATTCCACATGACCCACGTCACCTAGGAGTACCATTGGGTGTGATACATCCGGCCCAGGTGGGGTTGGCCGAGGCCCAATAAATTAAGGTTGCTCGGACCCCAACAGTTCTTATGCACACCCACTCGGAGAAAGGCCGAATGTCCCTAAAAGACTAGTCCGATAGGGGAATGGTGGCTCTCTCTTTTAAGGTGGTTTCCTCCTCCCAAGTTAAGCAAGGTGGGATTATTCAGAGGCTCACACGGTTGCCGCCCGACTACAACTAGGCCACTTAGCCTTTTTTGTTGCGTCTTTGCCAGCGGGTAATAGTGGAGGATGTCCTCATCATTCCCACCCCCTTAAACAAGGGCCCAGCTCTGATACCAAATGATACATCCGGCCCAGGTGGGGTTGCCCGAGGCCCAATAAATTAAGGTTGCTCGGACCCCAACAGTTCTTATGCACACCCACTCGGAGAAAGGCCCAGTGTCCCTAAAAGACTAGTCCGATAGGGGAATGGTGGCTCTCTCTTTTAAGGTGGTTTCCTCCTCCCAAGTTAAGCAAGGTGGGATTATTTAGAGGCTCACACGGTTGCCGCCCGACTACAACTAGGCCACTTAGCCTTTTTTGTTGCGTCTTTGCTAGTGGGTAATAGTGGAGGATGTCCTCATCAGGGTGTGGGTCCAAAATGATTTATGAGGCTATGGCACGTTTGACACAAACCGTGCACCTATCTCGCGTCAAGATTAGCACTATCTCTATACAGACTGAAACGAGCTTCCACTTGAGCCTCATCAACTAGGAGTACAATCAGGTGTATCCAAAATGATTTTTGAGCCTATGGTACATTTGGCGCCTCGTCAACTAGAAGTACTATCGGGTGTGTCCAAAATGATTTCTGAGCCTATGTACGTTTGGCGCAAACCTTGCACCTACGCACCGACGAGAACACTGTCTCCAACCGGACCGAAGCGAGCCACAAGACCGATGTCACGTAGAAGTTCCATGGGGTGCGTACAAAATGATTTTCCGGGACTATGGTATGATCAGCGCAAACTATGCACCTATCTTGCATCAAGATTAGCACTATCTCCAAATGGAATGAAACAAGCTTCCACTTCAACCTCGTCACCTAAGAGTACCATCGGGCGTGTCCAAATCGATTTCTAAGTCTATGGTATGTTTGGGACAAACTGTTCACCTATCTTGCACTAACACCTAACACTATCTCCAAATTGACTAAAACGATATTCCACATGACGCACGTCACCTAGGTGTTCCATTGTTGCGTCCAACACAATCTCTGAGCCTATGGTACATTCGGTGCAAAACTGTGCACCTATCTTATGTCACGATTAGCACTCTCTAAATGGACTGAACCAATCTTCCACCTGAGCCTCGTCACCTAAGAGTACCATTGGGTGTGTCCAAAACAATTTCTGAGCCATATGGTACGTTTGGCCAAATCGTGCACCTATCTTGCATCAAGGTTGACACTATCTCCAAATGGACCGAGCGAGCATCCATGTGAGCCTCGTCAGCTTGGAGTACTATTGGGCATGTCTAAAATGATTTCTGAACTTATGGTATGTTTGGCGCAAACCATGCACCTATCTTGCACCGACGCCAACATTGTCTCCAAATGGACCAAAGTGAGACTCCATAAGACCCACGTTACCTAGAAGTTCCATCGGGTGTGTCCAAAACAATTTCTAAGTCTATGGTATGTCTAGCACAAACTGTGCACCTATCTTTCACTGACACAACACTGCCTCAAAACGGACTGAAACGATATTCCACAAGATCCATGTCACCTAGGTATTCCATTGGTTGCATCCAACACGATTTCTAAGCCTATGGTATAGTCGGCGCAAACCATGCACCTATCATGTGTCAAGATTAGCACTATCTCTAAATGGACCCAACCAACCTTCCACTTGAGCCTCGTTGATGAGGACATCATTGGCTCAAATATGACCATGTCAACCACTTCTATACCAAAGGTGCAACCATTCTATATGAGGCTTATCATTGATGCATTTGATGAATTGGTGCTCCACCATAAAATGTGTATATTTTCATTTTCAGAATTACTTACATGGATCAAGGAAAGGTTTGATTGCATATGGAAAACATGGAAGGTTAATGAAGTTGATTGGGGACCAAATCCAAGTATTCCCAACGTCCTCCACCTGGACACCACGTCACTTTTGGTCCAAGGAAAGAAAGAGATCAAATCCAACACGTTTTGGGGCTGGATTCGGACTCCAGGACAGCTCCAACTTGTGATGTTCACCACGGTCGCATACAGACTCGGATTGGGACGTTCTAGCACTTTTTGGAAAGCTTATCAAGTCTATTTTTCAACGGATCTGGACTCATGGCTATATCTTATCCGATGCTTCCGCAATCGTCGTTTCAACGCCGGGGCCTTTTCTGCCTTTGGTGCTGTGTCACCCTATTTTGGGCTGATGGCCCATGTATCAAGTTGGGTTCATTAGGGACGTGTCCTAGGGTTGGAGAATGACCCCAACACCCCCTGGTCGTTCCCCTAGGTATTAATAAGGATTAGAGCCGCCACAAACAGATTGGGTTTTGTTTTGTTGAAAGTTTAGCCATTGCTACTTCCTTGTAGACGCGTGTGTCGACTAGACCATCCGTTCTACTCGATTCAGAACCCCAACTTTGTGATTTCAGATTGGTTTTCATCTCCATATTTGCAATTGAGTTGCTTGTTCTACTTGTTCTTGCTTGTTCCTCGATTGCTTGCAGGAATTACCCTAGTGGTTTGGTTGATCGTGTTCCACAAGATCGCGACGGCTGTTGGAGGTGGTGTATCGGTTGCTAAGGCGCAGCATCCTTGGATGGTTGTAGTCGGGCCGTGAACGTCATCTCCATCCCCAAATCGAGTTATCCACCTTCTCTCATCGAAAGATCAGGATTCACCCTTGCGGGTTCATATCACTGTTCATATCACACTTATTTGCTACTTGTGGCATAGGAGTAAAAGAATCATCAACACACAACTCCTCTTTATCACAAGGAACCGCGAGTAATTCATTTTGTGACAAAAGAAAATCAGTAGTGGGTTCGACTATTTGTTGCTCTTCATTAGCATGCAGAGTGGACAAATTTTGGACAATATGGGTCACATCATTCTGGCAAGTATTCACAGATAATAGAATCTCTTTTTTAGCATTGAGTGCCAGACAAAACAATTGACCAATATGGTAATATGATTTGCTAATTAATAAGGTTCGAATTTCAGAATTGAGCCTTTTCATGAATCTACTCATAACATCTTCCATGCATTCATCCAATCCACCAAACATGATACAAATCTTAAAATTATGGTAGTATTGTTTCACAGTCTTGCTACCCTGCTTCAAGTTGTCTAATTTTGCAAGCAAATAATCAACATAATATGCAGGAACGAATGCATCTCTAAAAAGAAATTTGAAGTCTTCCCAAGATTCTGGAACTTTGATGTGCCTACAAATGTGTTTCCATTCGAGCAAAGCATATTCAATCAAAATATTAGAGGCAATACAAATCTTTTGTTTCTCGGATAGGTCATGCTCATCAAATTCATTGTCTACTTTTAACTCCCAATCAATGTAAGCTTGAGGATCAAACTTACCATCATATAATGGCAAGTCTTGAATGACATCCTGAATATGAGGGTCTAGTTTCAACAGCTCAAAAATCTCCATATCACCTGCCATGATTAGTAGAAAACACGAAACACAAAAATAATATGTATCCTCCTATCAACTACTAGGATGTGTCAGATGTAATTCTCTCAAACTCAACTTGTTAAAACAAGCCCTTACAAGTTCTTACCAAGCCAAACAGGAGGTGACGGCAACCAACAAGTCTACAACCATGGAGTGAAGTGTATCGGTGCTGCAACAACAACACCTGTCAAGCTATAGTCGAAATATGTGGAGCTATAGGTGGGCTAAAGCAAGGAAGTACTAGAACCACGCTAGTTGCAAGCAAATTGAACAAACGCTCAACGACGTTATTATGCTGGTCCTAGGCTAGTACATGCTAGAGACGCGAGCCTAGACACAAACGAAGTCACTGAGCAGCAGCAAAGAAGGATCACAAGGACAGGAATAACAACAAAAGAAAAACTCTTCTCTTCTTCTTTCTCTTTCTTTTCTTTCTTTCTGTCTGTCTTTCTTTTCTTTCTTTCTGTCTTTTTTTTTCTGTTTTTTTTTCTTTCAACTAGTACAAAACTGAAATTTTGCAACAAGAAATAACAAGCTACTTACAGCAATTAAATTTTTCCTTGGGAAGGGTGATTCAGTAGCAAAGTGAAACAAGTGGTTGTTTTGCAAAACCAGCAGACGCGCAAATCTCTAGGGCAATTGCGAAGCGCTCAGAATGAATTTGGGACCAAGCTCTGATCCGTTGGAAAGAGGACAAGTTAAGGTTTCCAGATTGTATTTAAACTCCCTATTCAGACTCCTGACAAAGGAAATATGGTGCTTTTGTTTTCAAGATAAAACAGGACTCCGCATCGAATTCTTTCTTGATCTTGTTGGATTTCCTTTTTGTAGATGGAAATATGGAGGTGGATGAAACCTCCAAGGACGTGGCTAGGATAATGGTGGTAAACAAAACAAAGGAATTTGAAAATCCACTCGGATTCCTAGAGGGAAACAAATAAACTCAAATCTGCGATGGTGACAGAAACGTGACTAGAACTCGAAACTCTAAACGACTAGACGCTAAGACCAGCAACTTGCACGACGATGCAACCGTTAATTCAATAAGCCCTAACTAAGCAGTAATAGTATTAAGCTCAAAGGGGTTTTGGGATTATGAAGAACTAATCTACTAATTTTTTGGCTTTTTCTGGACCATAGGAGATTAAAAACACCAAAGAATTAGAAGTCTCTCACCGATCAACCTTGCTCTGATTACCAACTGATATGAACCCGCAAGGGTGAATCCTGATCTTTCGATGAGAGAAGGTGGATAACTCGATTTGGGGATGGAGATGACGTTCACGGCCCGACTACAACCATCCAAGGATGCTGCGCCTTAGCAACCGATACACCACCTCCAACAGCCGTCGCGATCTTGTGGAACACGATCAACCAAACCACTAGGGTAATTCCTGCAAGCAATCGAGGAACAAGCAAGAACAAGTAGAACAAGCAACTCAATTGCAAATATGGAGATGAAAACCAATCTGAAATCACAAAGTTGGGGTTTTGAATCGAGTAGAATGGATGGTCTAGTCGACACACGCGTCTACAAGGAAGTAGCAATGGCTAAACTTTCAACAAAACAAAACCCAATCTGTTTGTGATGGCTCTAATCCTTATTAATACCTAGGGGAACGACCAGGGGGTGTTGGGGTCATTCTCCAACCCTAGGACACGTCCCTAATGAACCCAACTTGATACATGGGCCATCAGCCCAAAATAGGGTGACACAGCACCAAAGGCAGAAAAGGCCCCGGCGTTGAAACGACGATTGCGGAAGCATCGGATAAGATATAGCCATGAGTCCAGATCCGTTGAAAAATAGACTTGATAAGCTTTCCAAAAAGTGCTAGAACGTCCCAATCCGAGTCTGTATGCGACCGTGGTGAACATCACAAGTTGGAGCTGTCCTGGAGTCCGAATCCAGCCCCAAAACGTGTTGGATTTGATCTCTTTCTTTCCTTGGACCAAAAGTGACGTGGTGTCCAGGTGGAGGACGTTGGGAATACTTGGATTTGGTCCCCAATCAACTTCATTAACCTTCCATGTTTTCCATATGCAATCAAACCTTTCCTTGATCCATGTAAGTAATTCTGAAAATGAAAATATACACATTTTATGGTGGAGCACCAATTCATCAAATGCATCAATGATAAGCCTCATATAGAATGGTTGCACCTTTGGTATAGAAGTGGTTGACATGGTCATATTTGAGCCAATGATGTCCTCATCACTCGTCACCTAAGAGTACCATCAGGAGCGTCTAAAACGATTTTTGAGCCAATGATACATTTGGCGTGAACCGTGCACCTGTCTTACACCGACACTAACACTGTCTCCAAACTGAACGATGCGAGATTCCAATGACCCATGTCACCAAGGAGTTCCATTGGGTGTGGGTCCAAAATGATTCCTAAGCCTATGGTACGTTTGACACAAACCATGTAGCTATCTTGCGTCAAGATCAGCACTATCTCTAAACGGACTGAAACGAGCTTCCACTTGAGCCTCGTCAACTAGGAGTATAATCAGGTGCATCCAAAATGATTTTTGAGCCTTTTGGTATGTTTGGCGCAAACCATGTACCTATTTTTCACCGACACTAGCTCTATCACCAAACTAAAAGACATGAGATTCCACATGTCCCGTATCACCTAGGAGTTCCATCGAGTGCGTCCAAAATAATTTCTCAGCCTTATGGTATGTTCAGCGCAAACCAATCACCTATCTTGCGTCATGATAAGCACTATCCCCAAATGGACCGAATGAGCATCCACAAGAGCCACGTCAACTAGGAGTACTATCGGGTGTGTCCAAAATGATTTATGAGCCTATCGTATGTTTGGCACAAACTGTGCACCTATGCACCGACACCAACACTGTCTCCAAATTGACCGAAGCAAGCCACAAGACCCACATCACTGTTGACACATCTAATGCCACCTAAGCTAGGTTGTCATCCCCAGCATGACACCAAAGGTGCTGGTACTAAAATATGCAAATGCTCCTATGAAATAAATATGAAATCCACAAGCGCACAGATAATACCGACGTAGCATTTTAACCGGGAGTAATCCAAGTATCATTATTTATATTTTTACCACTAGGAAGGGATGCTAAAGATAATGAGCAATGAACATCACTGCATGTGCTAATGTAGAGCATAACCATGTCTTTATCTATCTTCTCATACAGGGTAAGTGTCACAAGATAAATAATATATATATAATAATAAAGGATAACTGGTAAGCACATAGCCACATAATGATAAACATCTCAATAGACTACTCTAGATATATAGCACTAGCATGGATTAGGATGAACTATAGGGATAAATCCTAAGTTATTCTAACTATAAGGTCAAAGCATACAATGATTAGTGCAATTACACTTGGCAATCATGGCAAGAAAAGGCTATATCTACGCATAGTGATATTACTAAGGAAGATATGGAACATAGCCGTCACTTCCCTGTAATAGTTGTGCTCTGCCTGCCCTATACACGGGAGGTGGACTACAGAGGACTCAACAGGACTGTCACTCCCACGATCTACCACATGATCCAGAATATAGGGTGCAATCGCAGGTAAATATGGTATAGGCACCACACCTACACAATGTTTACCACTCACCCATGATATCAATGAGCAAGCGCTATACGATCCTATACTTGAATATAATTCTGATCTAACTATGCCAAGCATATAATCAAAGTAGACTAAGAACAATATAATTGAGAACATAATCAAATAGAGCAAAGTCATATCCAATATGATAGAATAGACTAAAGTCATATTCATACAAATGATGAACTAGATGAATAATATAAGAACAAATACGAAAGTAGGAGAGAATTACCAAGTATTCTTTGACAAATCCAGAAATCAATCAATGCTGGGCTCCTTCTAGTTCTAATCCTATGTAGCTATGCTAAACTAGAGATCTAATTGAGATGGTGGCTCTAGGGCTTCTCTGAATGAGATGAATGGATAATGAATTCCAGAATTAGGGTTTCTCCTGGCCTCTAGGCCCTCACCTCCGGGGGAATATCTTCTCGAGTCTTGTAGAGTATTCTTTTTCATAGTAGGTCAGTTTCTCTCTATGTAAATCTGACATGTGGACCTCCCTTGGTTCTTTCTTGATAACCCCCGGTAGAAATAGATATTCACCAAAACTAGTGGAATTCTGTCAGTGTAACCCCTATATCTGTATAGTATTTGTATTTAGATCATTTCTCATGCTATGTTGACGGTTAAAAATGATACTTATCTACCATCAACAAACTCCCCCAAGCTTACCTTTTGCTCGTCCCTGAGCAAAGATAGACTCTGTGATGGATCAGGAGTTGCTACAATACTTTCACGCCTTAGAGGTACACACGCGTTCAAACAAGAACTCTCCTCCAGATTAGAATGAACTATTCTGATGAAAAACTTACTCATATTATCTTCCACCATGGGGCTTGTAGCCGTCACTTGGGTCTTGAGTAGTTGAAAGATAGAATGGTCAAGTCAAGCGCCATGTTTCAAGCTCTTTGATCAACTATTATTCTGGAGTTTTGCAAGATTTTCAAAATAAAACTCAGAGATTCCTATGTATGACCCTTCCAAGTCTCTCCTTTGTGGTATTTCTGGATCCTCTCCAAGGCATTTTTGGTGTATGCCTTTTCTCTCATCTTAAAATATGTGGTATTTTTGGTAGCATAGTAACATTATGCCTTCTCTCTCTCACCCTACTTCTAAAAGGCTTATGTGGAGCTCATAGGTGGGGAGACAACGAAACATATATTGCATAATCAAAACTATGGATCCAAAGGAACGAGTCATAAAGTCAAATCTAGATATGCATGTGTCTTGGGCTATATGGTAGATGGTGGTAAATGGTAAATGAAGTAGAAGGGTTATAAGGGGTAAATGGATTATGATGGTGAATACTTAGCTCCTTAGGGAAATTTTCTCATATACCTCTCTTAGAAAACTTAAAGAATTTGAGGAGAACTTGGGCTTCTAAATCTCTTTTTATCTCTGAGTGGGACATTTGTCCTCTTTCTTTCTTTTCTTTTTGTTTTCTCTTCTTTTTTTAGAATACCCAAGCTTCTTTTGGAACATAATAACAAGAGGTAGCATAACTAGATATTTGGAGCTTTATTGGCTAGCAAGGGATAAAATGGATGATAGGAATATTTTTACAGTTCACTCCCAATGTAAGGGTAGAACCATTTTCTAGGTGGATCTGAATGAGATATATATGGATTCGTACTTCCAGGGTAGAAGCAGAATATATGGGTGGATATGGATGCGTACTTTCAGGGTAGAAGCAGCATGTATAGGTAGAGTGTATAGGTGGATCTTGATTTTAACTGCATGACCAATTCCTAAGGATCGACACAGCCTGACCATACTCAATGCTCATAAATAGTAAATATGAATGTAAGACTTCCTAATCTATAAGCATGTATATGGTTGTGGTAGGAATTTAAACTCTCGTCATACAGGAACTCATCATGTAGCAAGTTAATTTTCAAAAGATAAATTCTCCAGAACTCTAATATCTCTAGGAACATGATAGACAGTAGCTCAAAACCTTCCCATATCATATCCGTCAACTACCTAGACTTAGATCAAGCATTTGCTACCCACGAGTTCAGGTTTAGAGCAAATCTTAAATCAAAACAATTGTATCCAAAACTCAGGAGAGCTCGAGGTTGAAAACTAGGTACTTGAAAGGAATTACGGTAGAGCAACTATTCATCATTTCCATATAAGAGTTTATTCTAGGGGTTCACTTAGCAAGATGAAACTTAGCACACTCTCCTATATTTATTTATCAATCTTAAAGATTATATAGAAAACATATATATGTATAAGAAAACATTTATTTGGGTTTATATAGGTTATGCATCTTTTTTTATTTATTTCATATATCAAAGCAAAAATAAATAGGTAGGTAAGAAAATACTTAGCTGGATACACGGGAAATGCTCTCCCCCAAGCTAAATGTTGACATAGTCTTGCTTGATGAAACTGGCAAACAGTGAAGTTGTACTTCCCCTCATCAGAGTGCTTATGATGATGATTGTTGAGACAGCGCTCCGATAGGGAACATATTGTCCTTCTGTCTCTTGATCCTTCAAATTCTATGAAGCTCAAAATAGACAACAAAGCCTGTGAAACTTGATTAAGTGTTAGTGATAAACCTCTAAGCCTTGAGCGTCTAGAACCTCTTAACTCATATATCTTTCTAGCAGGATCTCTTGTACCATATTTTTATGTTTTTACATTTTTATATAATGCAAGGAATAAAATGATGAATGCTTCTTTATTTTATTTTTATGCCACCACAACAAGTAGACTTATGGGTTTTATGCCACAAATTTATTTGCATGGGGCTTAGCAATTTTATAATGCAATGCAAGACATATTTGTTTTCTTTTCCATGCAGAAGTAAAGTGTAACTAAACATGTGATAAAGGAAAGTAAATATGATGTGGAAAATTAAACGAAAAACTAAAAAGGGAAATATTGATAACTACCAAGTTACCTCTTGGCGCGGCGTTTGGTGATTTGGGTCCTCCGAACAAAACCTCTTATTCGCTCTAATCGTTTTGGGGCACCTCAGATGGATTGAGTGGTGCCTCTGATTGTGCTGAATCTGATATTGAATTTACCATTACTTTCCATACCTGTTTTGTTGGTGAGGTTGACTTTGAGGAATGAGTTGGTTGCACTATCTTCTCTTCTTTGTTCTCCACAATGACTGGTTTACTTTCTATTGAGGGCACAACCTCCTCCTCAAGATAAATCTTTTCTTCAGGATATCGATCTTCATATCTTGATACTTCTCCTTGATAATCAGCCCATCCATACTTGGGGATCTGGTTCTTCTCTGAGGGAAATTGGAAATGTACTTCTCATGTTGCAAGGTTGATGATTGCCTTTGTGGTACTTAGGAACGGTCTCCCTAGGATGATCGGTGGATCGTACTCATCCTCTCCCATGTCGATGACTAAGAAGTCAGTCGGGATGAAGTGGTCATCAATTTGCATAGGGATGTTTTTAGCTATTCCGTCCACGAAGTGAAATGATTGGTCTGTCATCTGCAGCTGCACATAGGTTGGGTCTAAAGGCATAGTGCCATATAGATATTCATAAGTTACCTAGGCCATTATGTTGACTCCCGATCCAGTGTCACAGATAGCTTTCTGAAAGGAACTTCTGTTGATTGTGCATTCAATGGTTGGGACACCTAGGTCGTCTCTCTTGAGCAAGTATGGGGATTTGAGCTGATGATCATGCTCTCTGTGGACTGCAGTGATCATTCTCACTGACTCCATCTATTGTGGCTTCCTATTCTTGTTCTTGTTCTTATTCCTCTGATTGTTCTTCTTTGGCTCATAGGGATGTTGAGGGTGTGTAGGGAATTGCAACATTCTATCCTTGGAGAAGAAGGTCTCTCTCTTGCCTTTGATGTTGAAACAAATCTTGGCAGTGTTGGCATACATGATAGCTCCAGCGGTGTTTAAGAACGGTCGTCCCAATATGATGGGTGACTTCTCATCACCACCTGTCTCTATTACCACAAAGTCTGTAGGAACATATGAGCTGCCTACTTGTACACATATGTCTTCTAAAATTCCCTTGGTGTAGCAAAGTGACTGGTCTGCAAGCTGCAAGCACATGGTTGTATACAATAAAGGATAATTAAACATTTTGTCATAGATTACCTTAGGCATGATATTGATGCTTGCACCGAAGTCACAGATAGCTTTGTTAAAGTTCACGCTTCCAATGGAGATCACGATGACATGTCTTTCTAGATCACCTTTCTTAGTCGGCAGAGTCTCATCGTTCCATCCTTTGGATTAAATATAACTTCCTGCATTAAATATGTCTACAAGATTTGTAATTTCTAGATCTTCTGGTTGTCCTAGAATTTTACCTTGGTTAGCAGGAACAATATTGGCAAGCTGTTGTAATTGAGACTCTAGCATCTTATTGAAACTGAGCTGATTCTTAATGGCAGTGGAAAAATTATCCATTCTATTATTAATTGTTTCTAACATTTTATCATTAGATGCTAATTTCTTAGGCAGGCTATCCATTAACTTTCCTTGGTTAAGCACTAACTCTCTCAGAGGTGGTTGATTGAAAGAATTATTACCTTGATAATTACCTGGGTAGTTACCTGAGTAGTTAGGCCTCTGCTGCTGATTCCAGCCTTGATTTTGTTGAGGGCGGTAATAGTTGTTGTTGTTGAGGTAGTTCACATCCTCTTGTAGCCTTGGGCAATTGCTTCCTGAATGCCTAGTGTCTCCACACTCTTCACAAGTCATGCGGGAATCATGAATGTACATGACTTCCTTCTTCTCGTCGGCTCTCTCATCGAGCCTCTTCATAAGTAGGTCCATCTTGGTAGACAACATGTCTACCTCCTTCAGTTGGTGCATATGTCCACCTCTCTTGCGGGTTTGAGTTCTTTCTTCGTTCCAAACTTGGTTGGACGCCATCTTCTCCATAAGAGTTGTGGCTTTATCGATTCTAAGTGATAAGAATGCTCCTCCAGAGGCAGTATCCATAGTCTCATGGGTGCTATTAGTAAGCCCGTGATAGAAGGTCTGCATAAGTAGCCAATTCCTCATTCCATGATGAGGACATTCTAGGATGTAGTCTTGAAAGTGCTCCCATGCTTCTAGGACTGACTCATCATGTTGCTGCTGAAAACTTGATATCTTCCTATGAAGAGCATTTGTCTTGCCCATGGGAAAGAACTTCGCCAGGAAATTGGTGGAATAGAGTGCCCACGTAGTATTCTTTTCCTTATTCGCATAGAACCACTGCTTCGCTGTCCCCAAGAGTGCGAATGTAAAGATGCGAAGTAGTATGTCATCTCTGGGGAATCCTTGATGGTGAAAGTGCTGCAAATCTCCAAAAAGTGTTGGAGATGACCACTAGCATCTTCATGTGCCTTCCCACAAAACTGGCTAGCTTGCACCATGTTGATCAACGCTGGCTTTAGCTCAAAGTTCTGCTCAATCTCCTCCGTAGGTCCAGTCCGAATGTTAGCTGTAGTTGGAGCTGAGAACTCACGGAGTGACTTGTTTGCCATAGCATCGACCTCTGGTGTTAAGTTCTGAACTATGCTTGGTTGGCCTTCCAAATTAGAGAGTGGAGCTTCAAACTGAGATAATGATGCTTCTATTTGAACTCACTTTAGCTTGGCTCTTTCTCTTCTAAATAGCAATTCTAGATTATCGATGAAGATATCTGGACGGCCAAACCTGTTCAAACATTACCCTGTATATAGACAAAAGACAAGGGTAAGGCTGTATGAGTAGAGAAGGATGATGATTTCTCGATCACATTAGTGGATGCAAGTGATGGCTCATTGTCCTTTGGATAGCAATTCAACCTTCTCCGGCAATGGCGCCAAAAATGCTTGTTGACACCTCTAATGCCACCTAAGCTAGGTTGTCATCCCCAGCATGACACCAAAGGTGCTGGTACTAAAATATGCAAATGCTCCTTTGAAATAAATATGAAATCTGCAAGCGCACAGGTAATACTGATGTAGCATTTTAACAGGGAGTAATCTAGGTATCGTTATTTATATTTTTACCACTGGGAAGGGATGCTAAAGATAATGAGCAATGAGCATCACTGCATGTGCTAATGGAGAGCATAACCATGTCTTTATCTATCTTCTCATACAGGGTAAGTGTCACAAGATAAATAATATATATAATAATAAAGGATAACTGGTAAGCACATGCCATATAATGATAAACATATCAATAGACTACTCTAGATATATAGCACTAGCATGGATTAGGACGAACTATAGGGATAAATCCTAAGTTATTCTAACTATAAGGTCAAAGCATACAATGATTAGTGCAATTACACTTGGCAATCATGGCAAGAAAAGGTTATATCTATGCATAGTGATATTACTAAGGGAGATATGGAACATAGCCATCACTTCCCTATAATAGTTGTGCTTTGCCTGCCCTATACTCAGGAGGTGAACTAAAGAGGACTCAACAGGACTATCACTCCTACGATCTACCACACGATCCGAAATATAGGGTGCAATCGCAGGTAAATACGGTATAGGCACCACGCCTACACAATGTTTACCACTCACCCATGATATCGATGAGCAAGCGCTATACGATCCTATACTTGAATATAATTCTGATCTAACTATGCCAAGCATATAATCAAAGTAGACTAAGAATAATATAATTGAGAACATAATCACATAGAGCAAAGTCATATCCAATATGATAGAATAGACTAAAGTCATATTCATACAAATGATGAACTAGATGAATAATATAAGAAAAATACGAAAGTAGGAGAGAATTACCAAGTATTCTCCGACAGATCCGAAAATCAAGAATGCTTGGCTCCTTCTAGTTCTAATCCTATGTAGCTATGCTAAACTAGAGATCTAATTGAGATGCTGGCTCTAGGATTTCTCTGAATGAGATGAATGAATAATGAATTCCAGAATTTGGGTTTCTCCTAGAGCCAGGGGCCTTCCTTATATAGCCTTCTAGGAAGCACCACAGCCCTTAGATCAAACCAACCTTGATGAACGATTATTATTGATCCTCAAAGGCGGTGGAGGTATCCACGAGGTGGCACCTGATTGGACACTAGGGTGGGGAGGGCGCCCAGGCCTAGGGGCGGCTGCCCCTGTTGCCTGGCCTCTGGGCCCTCCCCTCCAGGGGAATATCTTCTCGAGTCTTCTAGATTATTCTTTTTCATAGTATGGTCGGTTTCTCTCTATGTAAATCTAACATGTGGACCTCCCTTGGTTCTTTCCTGATAACCCCCTACATAAATAGATATTCACCAAAACTAGTGGAATTCTGCCAGTGTAACCCCTATATCTAGATAGTATTTTTATTTAGATCATTTCTCATGCTATGTTGACGGTTAAAAATGATACTTATCTACCGTCAAAAATCACCTAGAAGTTCAATCGGGTGTGTCCAAAATGATTTCTGAGCCTATGGTATGTTCGGCGCAAACCGTGCACCTATCTTGCGTCAAGATTAGAATTATCTCCAAACAAACCAAAACAAGCTTCCACTTGAGCCTCACCACCTAGGAGTACCTTCGGGTGTGTCCAAAATGATTTCTAAGTCTATTGTACATTTGGCGCAAACCGTGTGCCCATCTTGCTCTAACACAAACACTGTCTCTGAATAGACTAAATCTAGATTCCACATGAACCATGTCATCTAGGAGTTCCATTGGTTGCGTCCAACACGATTTCCAAGCCTAGGGTACGTTCAGCGCAAACCGTGTGCCTATCTTGTCTCAAGATTAGCACTATCTCTAAATGGACCCAACCAACCTTCCACTTAAGCCTTGTCACCTAAGAGTACAATCGGCTGCGTCTAAAATGATTTCTAAGCCTATGGTACGTTCGATGCAAACCATGCACCTATCTTGCATCAAGATTAGCACTATCTCCAAACAGACCGAAACAAGCTTCCACTTGAGCCTCAACATCTAGGAGTACAATCAGGTGCATCTAAAATGATTTTTGAGCCATGGTATGTTTAGCACAAACCATGCTCCTATCTTGCACCGACACTAACTCTGTCTCCAAACTGAAAGAAGCGAGATTCCACTTGTCCCACATCACCTGGTTGCATCCAAAACAATTTTTGACCCTTATAGTACGTTTGGCACAAACCATGCACCTATCTTGTGTCAAGATTAGCACTATCTTCAAATGGACTAAACCAACCATCCACTTGAGCCTTGTCACCTAAGAGTACCATCGGGTGCGTTAAAAATGATTTTTGAGCCTAAGATACGTTTGCCACAAATTGTGCACCTATCTTAGACTGATACTAACACTGTCTCCAAATGGAAAGAAGCGAGATTCCACGTATCCCACATCACCTAAGAGTTCCATCATGTGCGTCCAAAACAATTTCTAGGCCATATGGTACGTTCGGCTCAAATCGTGCACCTATCTTATGTCAAGATTAGCACTATCTCTAAATGGAAGGAACGAGCATCCACGTGAGCCTCATCAACTAGGAGTACTATCGGGTGTGTAAAAAAGGATTTCTAAGCCTATGGTACATATGGCGCAAACTATGCTCTTATCTTACACTGACTCTAACACCATTTTTGAGCGAACCGATGCGAGATTCCACATCACCCACATCATCTGGGAGTTCCATCGGGTGTGGGTCCAATACGATTACTGAGCCTATGGTATGTCGACGCAAGCCTTGCACCTATCTTGCATCAGGATTAGCACTATCTCCAAACTGATCAAAACGAGCTTCCACTTGAGCCTCGTCAACTAGGAGTACAATCAAGTACATCCAAAATAATTTTTAGAGCCTATGGTACGTTTGGTGCAAGCCATACACCTATCTTGCACCGACACTAACTTTGTCTCCAAACTAAAACGAGCGAGATTCCACATGTCCCACATCACCTAGGAGTTCCATCGGGTGCGTCCAAAACAATTTTGAGCCTTATGGTACGTTCATCTCAAACCGTGAACCTATTTTGCCTCAAGATTAGCACTATCTCTAAACGGCCCGAACAAGCTTCCATGTGAGCCTTGTCAACTAGGAGTACTATCGGGTGTGTCCAAAACGATTTCTGAGCCTATGGTACTTTTGGCACAAACCGTGCACCAATACACTGACACCAACACTATCTCCAAATGAACCGAAGCAAGCCACAAGACCCACATCACATAGAAGTTCCATCAGGTGCGTTGAAAACGACTTTCAAGCCAATTGTACGTTCGGCGCAAACCATGCACATATCTTGCCTCAAGAATAGCACTATCTCTAATGGACCGAAACAAGCTTCCACTTGAGCCTCGTCACCTAGGAGTACCATCAGGTGCATCCAAAATGATTTCTGAGCCTATGGTACATTTGGCGCAAATCGTGCACCTATGTTGCACTAACACTAACATTGTCTCCAAATGGACTAAAACAATATTCCACATGACCCACGTCACCTAGGAGTTCCATCAGTTGTGTCCAACATGATTTCTAAGCCTATTGTACGTTAAGCGCAAACTGTGCGCCAATCTTGTGTCAACATTAGCACTATCTCAAAATGGACCGAACCAACCTTCCACTTGTGCCTCGTCACCTAAGAGTACCATCGGATGCGTCAATTTTTTTTGAGTGTATGGTACGTTTGGCATAAACAGTGCACATATCTTGCATCGACACAAGCACTGTCTCCAAATGGAAAGAAGCGAGATTCCACATGTCCCACATCACCTTGGAGTTCCATCGGGTGCGTCCAAAACAATTTCTGAGCCTTATAGTACATTTGGCACAAACCATGCACCTATCTTGCATCAAGATTAGTACTACCTCCAAACAGACTGAACAAGCATCCATGTGAGCCTCATCAACTTGGAGTACTATCGGGTGTATCCAAACCGATATCTGAGCCTATGGTATGTTTGGCACAAACCGTGCACCTATCTTACACCGTCTCTAACACCGTCTCCGACTGGACCAATGCGAGATTTGGCATGACCCACGTCACCTAAGAGTTCCATGGGGTGTCAATCCAAAACGATTTCTAAGCCTATGGTACACTCGACACAAACCGTGCACTATGTTGCATGAAGATTAGCACTATCTCGAAACGGACCAGAACGAGCATCCACTTGAGCCTCGCCAACTAGGAGTACAATCAGGTGCATCCAAAATGATTTTTGAGCCTATCGTATGTTTGGCGCAAACCGTATACCTATCTTGCACCGACACTAACTCTGTCTCTAAACTGAAAGAAGCGAGATTCCACATGTCCCACGTCACCTAGGGGTAGCATCGGGTGCGTCCAAAACAATTTCTAAGCCTTATGGCACGTTCGACGCGAACTGTGCACCTATCTTGTGTCAAGATTAGCACTATCTCTAAATGGACCGAACCAACCTTCTACTTGAGCCTCATCACCAAAGAGTACCATCGAGTGCGTCAAAAATGATTGTTGAGCCTATGGTACGTTTGGCGCAAACCGCGCACCTATCTTGCACCGAAACTAACACTATCTCCATGTGGAAAGAAGCGAGATTCAACATATCCCACATCACCTAGATGTTCCTTCAGGTGCATCCAAAACAATTTCTGAGCCTTATGGTATGTTCGGCCCAAACCGTTCATCAGGTGCATATTCAGGTGCATCCAAAATGATTTTTGAGCCAATGGTACGTTTGGCGCAAACTGTGCACCTATCTTGCGCCGATACTAATAATATCTCCAAACTGAAAGAAGCAAGATTCCACATCTCCCACATCCCCTAGGAGTTCCATCGGGTGCATCCAAAATAATTTCTGAGCCTTATGGTACGTTCAGCGCAAATCGTGCACCCATGTTGCTTCAAGATTAGCACTATCTCCAAATGGACCCAACGAGCATCCATGTGAGCCTCGTCAAGTAGAAGTACTATCGGGTGTTGCTTCAAGATTAGCACTATCTCCAAATGGACCCAACGAGCATCCATGTGAGCCTCGTCAAGTAGAAGTACTATCGGGTGTGTCCTAAATAATTTCTAAGCCTATAGTACATTTCACGCAAACCGTGCACCTAAGAGTACTATCGGTTGCGTCCAACACAATTTCTAAGCTTATAGTATGTTCAGCGCAAGTTGTGCACCTATCTTGTGTCAGGATTAGCACTATCTCTAAATGGACCGAACTGACTTTATACTTGAGCCTCATCACCTAAGAGTACCATCGGTGCGTCTAAAATAATTTCTGGGACAATGATATGTTTGGCGCAAACCGTGCACCTATCTTGCACTAACACTAACATTGTCTCCAAATGGAAAGAAGCGAGATTCCACCTGTCCCACATCACCTAGGAGTTCCATCGTGTGCGTCCAAAACAATTTCTAGGCACTATGGTACGTTCGGTGCAAACCATACACCTGTCTTACATCAAGATTAGCACTATCTCCAAACAGACTGAAGGAGCATCCACGTGAGCTTTGTCAACTTGGAGTACTATCGGGTGTGTCGAAAATGATTTCTATGTAGATGATATGTTTAGCTCAAACCGTGCACCTATCATACACCCACTCTAACACCATCTCCGAACGGTTCGATGCGAGATTCCACATGACCCACGCCACCTAGGAGTTCCATCGGGTAAGGGTCCAAAATGATTTCTAAGCCTATGGTACGTTCGACGCCAAGCGTGCAACTATCTTGCGTCAAGATTAACACTATATCCAAATGGACCAAAACGACTTCCACTTGAGGCTCGTCAACTAGGAGTACAATCAGGTGCATCCAAAATGATTTTTGGGACCATGGTACGTTTCGCGCAAAGTGTGCACCTATCTTGCGCTGATACTAACTCTATCTCCAAACTGAAAGAAGCGAGATTCCACATGTCCCACATCACCTAGGAGTTCCATCGGGTGCGTGCAAAACAATTTTTGAACCGATGCACCGACACCAACAGAGTCTCCAAATAGTCCGAAGTGAGCCACAAGACCCATGTCGCCTAGAAGTTCCATCGAGTGTGTCAAAAATGATTTCTATGCCTATGGTATGTTTGGCGCAAACCGTGCTCCTATCCGATGTCAAGATTAGCACTATCTATAAACGGACCGAAACAAGCTTCCACTTGAGCCTCGTCACCTAGGAGTACCATCGGGTGCATCCAAAAAAAATTCTAAGTCTATGGTACGTTTAGCGCAAACTGTGCACCTATCTTCCACTGACACGATTTCTATGTCTATGGATCAAAACATAGTCTCCAAATGGACTGAAACGAGATTCCACATGACCCACGTCACCTAAGAGTTCCATCAGTTATGTCCTACACGATTTCTGAGCCTATGGTACATTCAGCTCAACTTGCAGGTGGGGCAGGCTCTTACCGCAAGCCGCACGCTCGCCCCGCAAACTTCGGCTTCATGGCTATTGTGGCCCAGCCACAATTTCTTTGTGGCCCAATGTCTTTGAACCCGCGAAGCCCATTGGACAAAAGACAGAGCCCGCAATAACCCGCAACGCCGCGTCGCCGTCAATAATCGCACCTCCCGAGCCCTACTGCTGTCGCCGTCAATGGGCGTCGCCCTCCTCCGGTCGCCATCTTCCAGGTGCTGCTTTCGGAAGGGTTCATGGGCATCCACACGCTGAAGCTGATCGGCGGGTCAAGCGAGGGCGGCGCCGCCGTGCTCAAGCTGGACTACAACGGGCAGCCAGCGTGCCCTGGCGCAGTCGCCGCAGCTGCACAAGCAGATGGCCGTGTGCGGCAGCTGCGGCCGCGTCTTCGAGGTGGGCCCGTGTTCAGGGCCGAGGACTCCAACACCCATCGCCACCTCTGCGAGTTCGTCGGCCTCGACGTCGAGATGGCGCTCAGGAACCACTACTCTGAGGTCCGATCATGCTGTCGGTCCGGCCTGGCCAGCCGTCTCTGCTGCCTGTCGTCTGTGGTGAAGCTGCTAGCTAGCTCTTCACATGTACACTGACGCTGTTCTTCTCCTCCTCGAAAGCAGGTGTGCGACGTCGTGGATAGGCTGTTCGTCGCCATGTTTGACCACCTGAACGACAAGTGCGGCAAGGAGCTGGAGGCCATCCAGAGGCAGTACCCCTTCCTACTTGCGCTTACTGAACGTGGTCATTCTGGTTGCGGACCATAGTGGGCTTGAAACGTTTGTCCGCCAGTCCACTGGACGTTCGCGGCAATAAACTTGCGGCTTGCGGACTCCCGCATAACCCACTTTATAGCTTGGTGGCCAACTTAGTGGCTCGTGGATGGTCCACGACCCGCCCCGCCTGCAAGTTGGCGTTCAGCGCAAGCCGTGCACCTATCTTGTGTCAAGATTAGCACTATCTCTAAATGGAGCGAATCGACCTTGTACTTGAGCCTCATCACCTAACATACCATCGGGTGCGTCTAAAATGATTTTTGAGCCCATGGTATGTTTGGCGCAAACCGAGCACCTATCTTGCACTAACACTAACATTGTCTCCAAATGGAAGAAGCGAGATTCTAGGTGTCCCACATCACCTAGGAGTTCCATCGTGTGCTCCAAAAAAATTTCTAGGCCTTATGTACATTCGGTGCAAACTATACATCTAGCATCAAGATAAGCACTATCCCAAAACGGACTGAAGGAGCATCTACGTAAGCCTTGTCAACTAGGAGTACTATCGGGTGTGTCCAAAATGATTTCTAGGTCTATGGTATGTTTGGCGCAAACCGTGCGCCTATCATAAACCAACTCCAACACCGTCTCTGAATGATTCGATGCGAGATTCCACATGACCCACATCAGCTACGAGTTCCAGCGGGTGCGGGTCCAAAATGATTTTTGAGCCTATGGTACATTCGACGCAAACCGTGCCCCTATCTTACGTCAAGATTAGCACTATCTCCAAACGGACCGAAATGATTTCCACTTGAGCCTCGTCAACTAGGAGTACAATCAAGTGCATCCAAAATGTTTTTTGGGCCCATGGTACGTTTGGTGCAAACCGTGCACCTATCTTGCGCTGACACTAACTCTATCTCCATACTAAAAGAAGCGAGATTCCACATGTCCCACGTCACCGAGGAGTTCCATCGGGTACGAGTTCCAGCGGGTGCGGGTCCAAAATGATTTTTGAGCCTATGGTACATTCGACGCAAACCGTGCCCCTATCTTACGTCAAGATTAGCACTATCTCCAAACGGACCGAAATGATTTCCACTTGAGCCTCGTCAACTAGGAGTACAATCAAGTGCATCCAAAATGTTTTTTGGGCCCATGGTACGTTTGGTGCAAACCGTGCACCTATCTTGCGCTGACACTAACTCTATCTCCATACTAAAAGAAGCGAGATTCCACATGTCCCACGTCACCGAGGAGTTCCATCGGGTGTGTCCAAAATAATTTCTAAACCTTATGGTACGATCGGAGCAAACTGTGCACCTATCTTGGGTCAAGATTAGCACTATCTCCAAATGGGACGAACGAGCATCCACGTGAGCCTCATCAACTAAGAGTACTAGCGGGTGTGTCCAAAACAATTTCTGAGCCTATAGTATATTTCACGCAAACCGTGCACCTATACACCGACACCAACACAGTCTCCAAACGGACCAAAGCGAGCCACAAAACCCACGTCGCCTCGAAATTCCATCGGGTGTGTCAAAAATGATTTCCAAGCCAATGGTACGTTCGGTGAAAACAGTGCTCCTATCTGGCGTCAAGATTAGCTCTATCTCTAAATACACCGAAACAAGCTTCCACTTGAGCCTCGCCACCTAGGAGTTCCATCGGGTGCGTCCGGAAGGATTTCTAATTCTATGGTACCCTTGGTACAAATCATGCACCTATCTTGCACTGACACTAACACAGTCTCCAAACAGACTAAAACAAAATTCCAAATGACCCACGTCACCTAAGAGTACTATCGGTTGTGTCCAACACAATTTCTAAGCGTATAGTATGTTCAGCGCAAGTTGTGCACCTATCTTGTGTCAGGAGTAGCACTATCTCTAAATGGACCGAACCGACTTTATACTTGAGCCTCATCACCTAAGAGTACCATCGATGCGTCTAAAATAATTTCTGGGACAATGATATGTTTGGCGCAAACCGTGCACCTATCTTGCACTAACACTAACATTGTCTCCAAATGGAAAGAAGCGAGATTCCACCTGTCCCACATCACCTAGGAGTTCCATCGTGTGCGTCCAAAACAATTTCTAGGCATTATGGTACGTTCAGTGCAAACCATACACCTATCTTGCATCAAGATTAGCACTATCTCCAAACAGACTGAAGGAGCGTCCATGTGAGCTTTGTTAACTTGGAGTACTATCGGGTGTGTCAAAAACGATTTCTATATGATGATATGTTTAGCTCAAACCGTGCACCTATCATACACCCACTCTAACACCATCTCCGAACGGTTCGATGCGAGATTCCACATGACCCACGCCACCTAGGAGTTCCATCGAGTAAGGGTCCAAAATGATTTCTAAGCCTATGGTACGTTCGACGCCAAGCGTGCAACTATCTTGCGTCAAGATTAGCACTATATCCAAATGGACCAAAACGACTTCCACTTGAGGCTCGTCAACTAGGAGTACAATCAGGTGCTTCCAAAATGATTTTTGGGACCATGGTACATTTGGCGCAAAGTGTGCACCTATCTTGCGCTGACACTAACTCTATCTCCAAACTGAAAGAAGCGAGATTCCACATGTCCCACATCACCTAGGAGTTCCATCGGGTGCGTGCAAAACAATTTTTGAACCGATGCACCAACACCAACAGAGTCTCCAAACAGTCCGAAGCGAGCCACAAGACCGATGTTGCCTAGAAGTTCCATCGAGTGTGTCAAAAATGATTTCTAAGCCTATGGTATGTTTGGCGCAAACCGTGCTCCTATCCGATGTCAAGATTAGCACTATCTATAAACGGACTGAAACAAGCTTCCACTTGAGCCTCGTCACCTAGGAGTACCATCGGGTGCATCCAAAAAAATTTCTAAGTCTATGGTACGTTTAGCGCAAACTGTGCACCTATCTTCCACTGACACGATTTCTAAGCCTATGGATCGAAACATAGTCTCCAAATGGACTGAAACGAGATTCCACATGACCCACGTCACCTAAGAGTTCCATCAGTTATGTCCTACACGATTTCTGAGCCTATGGTACGTTCAGCGAAAGCCGTGCACTTATCTTGTGTCAAGATTAGCACTATCTCTAAATGGAGCGAATCGACCTTGTACTTGAGCCTCATCACCTAAGATACCATCGGGTGCGTCTAAAATGATTTTTGAGCCCATGGTATGTTTGGCGCAAACCGAGCACCTATCTTGCACTAACACTAACATTGTCTCCAAATGGAAGAAGCGAGATTCTAGGTGTCCCACATCACCTATGAGTTCCATCGTGTGCTCCAAAAAAATTTCTAGGCCTTATGGTACATTCGTTGCAAACTATACATCTAGCATCAAGATAAGCACTATCCCCAAACGGACTGAAGGAGCATCTACGTAAGCCTTGTCAACTAGGAGTACTATCGGGTGTGTCAAAAATGATTTCTAGGTCTATGGTATGTTTGGCGCAAACCATGCGCCTATCATAAACCGACTCCAACACCGTCTCCGAATGATTCGATGCGAGATTCCACATGACCCACGCCACCTAGGAGTTCCATCGGGTAAGGGTCCAAAATGATTTCTAGGCCTATGGTACGTTCGACGCCAAGCGTGCAACTATCTTGCGTCAAGATTAGCAATATATCCAAATGGACCAAAACGACTTCCACTTGAGGCTCGTCAGCTAGGAGTACAATCAGGTGCATCCAAAATGATTTTTGGGACCATGGTACGTCTGGCGCAAAGTGTGCACCTATCTTGCGCTGACACTAACTCTATCTCCAATTTGAAAGAAGCGAGATTCCACATGTCCCACATCACCTAGGAGTTCCATCGGGTGCGTGCAAAACAATTTTTGAACTGATGCACCGACACCAACAGAGTCTGCAAACAGTCCGAAGCGAGCCACAAGACCCATGACGCCTAGAAGTTCCATCGAGTGTGTCAAAAATGATTTCTAAGCCTATGGTATGTTTGGCGCAAACCGTGCTCCTATCCGATGTCAAGTTTAGCACTATCTCTAAACAGACCGAAACAAGCTTCCACTTGAGCCTCGTCACCTAGGAGTACCATCGGGTGCATCCAAAATAATTTCTAAGTCTATGGTACATGTAGCGCAAACTGTGCACCTATCTTCCACTGACACGATTTCTAAGTCTATGGACCGAAACATAGTCTCCAAACGGACTGAAATGAGATTCAACATGACCCACATCACCTAAGAGTTCCATCGGTTATGTCCTACATGATTTCTGAGCCTATGGTACATTCAGCGCAAGCCGTGCACCTATCTTGTGTCAGGATTAGCACTATCTCTAAATGGAGCGAACTGACCTTGTACTTGAGCCTCATCACCAAAGATACCATCGAGTGCGTCTAAAATGATTTTTGAGCCCATGGTACGTTTGGCGCAAACCGTGCACCTATCTTGCACTAACACTAACATTGTCTCCAAATGGAAAGAAGCGAGATTCTAGGTGTCCCACATGACCTAGGAGTTCCATCGTGTGCTCCAAAAAAATTTCTAGGCCTTATGGTACATTCGGTGCAAACTATACATCTAGCATCAAGATAAGCACTATCCCCAAACGGACAGAAGGAGCATCTACGTAAGCCTTGTCAACTAGGAGTACTATCGGGTGTGTCCAAAATGATTTCTAAGTCTATGGTATGTTTGGCGCAAACTGTGCGCCTATCATACACCGACTCCAACACCGTCTACGAATGATTCGATGCAAGATTCCACATGACCCACATCAGCTACGAGTTCCAGCGGGTGCGGGTCCAAAATGATTTTTGAGCCTATGGTACATTCGACGCAAACCGTGCCCCTATCTTGCGTCAAGATTAGCACTATCTCCAAATGGACCGAAACGATTTCCACTTGAGCCTCGTCAACTAGGAGTACAATCAGGTGCATCCAAAATGTTTTTTGGGCCCATGGTACGTTTGGTGCAAACCGTGCACCTATCTTGCGCTGACACTAACTCTATCTCCATACTAAAAGAAGCGAGATTCCACATGTCCCACGTCACCGAGGAGTTCCATCGGGTGTGTCCAAAATAAATTCTAAACCCTATGGTACGATCGGAGCAAACTGTGCACCTATCTTGTGTCAAAATTAGCACTATCTCCAAATGGGATGAACGAGCATCCACGCGAGCCTCATCAACTAGGAGTACTAGCGGGTGTGTCCAAAACAATTTCTGAGCCTATAGTATATTTCACGTAAACCGTGAAACTATACACCGACACCAACAGTCTCCAAACGGACCAAAGCGAGCCACAAGACCCACGTCGCCTCGAAATTCCATCGGGTGTGTCAAAAACGATTTCCAAGCTAATGGTACGTTCGGTGCAAACAGTGCTCCTATCTGGCGTCAATATTAGCTCTATCTCTAAATACACCGAAACAAGCTTCCACTTGAGCCTCGCCACCTAGGAGTTCCATCGGTTGCGTCCGGAAGGATTTCTAATTCTGTGGTACCCTTGGTACAAATCATGCACCTATCTTGCACTGACACTAACATGGTCTCCAAACAGACTGAAACAAAATTCCAAATGACCCATGTCACCTAAGAGTACTATCGGTTGCGTCCAACACAATTTCTAAGTGTATTGTATGTTCAGCGCAAGCTGTGCACCTATCTTGTGTCAGGATTAGCACTATCTCTAAATGGACCAAACCGACTTTATACTTGAGCCTCATCACCTAAGAGTACCATCGGGTGCGTCTAAAATAATTTCTAGGACAATGATATGTTGGCGCAAACCGTGCACCTATCTTGCACTAACACTAACATTGTATCCAAATGGAAAGAAGCAAGATTCCACATGTCCCACATCACCTAGGAGTTCCATCGGGTGCGTGCAAAACAATTTCTAAGCCTTATGGTACGTTCGGTCCAAACCGTGCACCTATCTTTGTCAAGATTAGCACTATCTCTAAATGTATTGAACGAGAATCCACATGAGCCTCGTCAACTAGGAGTACTATCGGGTGTGTCCAAACCGATTTCTGAGTGAGTCTATGGTACGTTTGGTGAAAACCGTGCTCCTATCTAACACGACTCTAATACCGTCTCTGAACGGTCCGATGCGAGATTCCACATGACCCACGTCACAATGGAGTTCCATTGGGTGCGGGTGCAAAATGATTTCAGAGTCTATGGTACATTTGGTGCACTGATACCGTCCACCTATCTTGCACTGATACTGTCACAGTCTCCAAACGGACTGAAATGGAGATTCCACATGACCCATATCACCTAAGAGTTCTATCGGTTGCGTCCAACACGATTTCTGAGCCTATGGTACATTCGGCGCAAACCATGCCCTATCTTGTGTCAAGATTAGCACTATCTCTAAATGAATCGAACCTTGTACTTGAGCCTTGTCACCAAACAGTTCTATCGGTTGCGTCCAACACAATTTCCAAGTGTATAGTACGTTCGGCCCAAGCTGTGCACCTATCTTGTGTCAGGATTAGCACTATCTCTAAATGGACCAAACCAACCTTGTACTTGAGCCTCATCACCTAGGAGTACCATCGGGTGCGTCTAAAATAATTTTGGGACAATGATATGTTAGGTGCAAACCGTGCAACTATTTTGCACTAACACTAACATTGTCTCCAACTGGAAAGAAGCGAGATTCCACATGTCCCACATCACCTAGGAGTTCCATCGTGTGCGTCCAAAACAATTTCTAGGCATTATTGTACGTTCGGTGCAAACCACACTCCTGTCTAGCATTAAGATTGGCACTATCTCCAAACAAACTAAAGGAGCATCCATGTGAGCTTTGTCAACTTGGAGTACTATCGGGTCTGTCCAAAATGATTTCTATGTAGATGATACGTTTGGCTCAAACCGTGCAGCTATCATACACCCGCTCTAACACCATCTCCGAACGGTTCAGTGCGAGATTCCACATGACCCACGCCACCTAGGAGTTACATCGGGTAGGGTCCAAAATGATTTCTAAGCCTATGGTACGTTTGACGCCAAGCGTGCAACTATCTTGCGTCAAGATTAGCACTATATCCAAATGGACCAAAACGACTTCCACTTGAGGCTCGTCAACTAGGAGTACAATCAGGTGCATCCAAAATGATTTTTGGGCCCATGGTACGTTTGGCGCAAATTGTGCACCTATCTTGCGCTGACACTAACTCTATCTCCAAACTGAAAGAAGCGAGATTCTACATGTCCCACATCACCTAGGAGTTCCATCAGGTGCGTGCAAAACAATTTCTAAGCCTTATGGTACGTTCGGTCCAAACCGTGCACCTATCTTTTGTCAAGATTAGCACTATCTCTAAATGTAATGAACGAGAATCCACATGAGCCTCGTCAACTAGGAGTACTATCGGGTGTGTCCAAAACAATTTCTGAGTGAGTCTATGGTACGTTTGGTGCAAACCGTGCTCCTATCTAACACGACTCTAATACCGTCTCTGAACGGTCCGATGCGAGATTCCACATGACCCACGTCACAAAGGAGTTCCATTGGGTGCGGGTGCAAAATGATTTCAAAGTCTATGCTACATTTGGTGCAAACCGTCCACCTATCTTGCACTGATACTGTCACAGTCTCCAAAGGGACTGAAACGGAGATTCCACATGACCCATATAACCTAAGAGTTCTATCGGTTGCGTCCAACACGATTTCTGAGCCTATGGTACATTCGGCGCAAACCATGCACCTATCTTGTGTCAAGATTAGCACTATCTCTAAATGAATCGAACCTTGTACTTGAGCCTTGTCACCAAAGAGTTCTATGGGTTGCGTCCAACACAATTTCCAAGTGTATAGTATGTTCGGCACAAGCTGTGCACCTATCTTGTGTAAGGATTAGCACTATCTCTAAATGGACCAAACCAACCTTGTACTTGAGCCTCATCACCTAGGAGTACCATCGGGTGCGTCTGAAATAATTTTTGGGACAATGATATGTTTGGTGCAAACCGTGCACCTATCTTGCACTAACACTAACATTGTCTCCAAATGGAAAGAAGCGAGATTCCACATGTCCCACATCACCTTGGAGTTCCATCGGGTGCGTGCAAAACAATTTCTAAGCCTTATGGTACGTTCGGTCCAAACCGTGCACCTATCTTTGGTCAAGATTAGCACTATCTCTAAATGTAATGAACGAGAATCCACATGAGCCTCGTCAACTAGGAGTACTATCGGGTGTGTCTAAAACGATTTCTGAGTGAGTCTATGGTACGTTTGGTGCAAATCGTGCTCCTATCCAACACGACTCTAATACCGTCTCTGAACGGTCCGATGCGAGATTCCACATGACCCACGTCACAAAGGAGTTCCATTGGGTGCGGGTGCAAAATGATTTCAGAGTCTATGGTACATTTGGTGCAAACCGTCCACCTATCTTGCACTGATACTGTCATAGTCTCCAAACGGACTGAAACAGAGATTCCACATGACCCATATCACCTAAGAGTTCTATCGGTTGCGTCCAACACGATTTCTGAGCCTATGGTACATTCACCGCAAACCATGCCCCTATCTTGTGTCAAGATTAGCACTATCTCTAAATGAATCGAACCTTGTACTTGAGCCTTGTCACCAAAGAGTTCGATCGGTTGCGTCCAACACAATTTCCAAGTGTATAGTATGTTTGGCACAAGCTGTGCACCTATCTTGTGTCAGGATTAGCACTATCTCTAAATGGACCGAACCAACCATGTACTTGAGCCTCATCACCTAGGAGTACCATCAGGTGCGTCTAAAATAATTTTTGGGACAATGATATGTTTGGTGCAAACCGTGCAACTATCTTGCACTAACACTAACATTGTCTCCAACTAGAAAGAAGCGAGATTCCACATGTCCTGCGTCACCTAGGAGTTCCATCGTGTGCGTCCAAAACAATTTCTCGGCATTATGGTACGTTCGGTACAAACCACACACCTGTCTAGCATCAAGATTGGCACTATCTCCAAACAGAATAAAGGAGCATCCACGTGAGCTTTGTCAACTTGGAGTACTATCGGGTGTGTCCAAAACGATTTCTATGTAGATGATACGTTTGGCTCAAACCGTGCACCTATCATACACCCACTCTAACACCATCTCCGAACGGTTCGGTGCGAGATTCCACATGACCCACGCCACCTAGGAGTTACATCGGGTAAGGGTCCAAAATGATTTCTAAGCCTATGGTACGTTTGACACCAAGCGTGCAACTATCTTGCGTCAAGATTAGCACTATATCCAAATGGACCAAAACGACTTCCACTTGAGGCTCGTCAACTAGGAGTACAATCAGGTGCATCCAAAATGATTTTGGGCCCATGGTACGTTTGGCGCAAACTGTGCACCTATCTTGCGCTGACACTAACTCTATCTCCAAACTGAAAGAAGCGAGATTCCACATGTCCCACATCACCTAGGAGTTCCATCAGGTGCGTGCAAAAACAATTTCTAAGCCTTATGGTACGTTCGGTCCAAACCGTGCACCTATCTTTTGTCAAGATTAGCACTATCTCTAAATGTAATGAACGAGAATCCACATGAGCCTCGTCAATTAGGAGTACTATCGGGTGTGTCCAGAACGATTTCTGAGTGAGTCTATGGTACGTTTGGTGCAAACCGTGCTCCTATCTAACACGACTCTAATACCGTCTCTGAACGGTCCGATGCGAGATTCCACATGACCCACGTCACAAAGGAGTTCCATTGGGTGCGGGTGCAAAATGATTTCAGAGTCTATGGTACATTTGGTGCAAACCATCCACCTATCTTGCACTGATACTGTCACAGTCTCCAAACGGACTGAAACGGAGATTCCACATGACCCATATCACCTAAGAGTTCTATCGGTTGCGTCCAACACGATTTCTGAGCCTATGGTACATTTGGCGCAAACCGTGCCCCAATCTTGTGTCAAGATTAGCACTATCTCTAAATGAATCGAACCTTGTACTTGAGCCTTGTCACCAAAGAGTTCGATCGGTTGCGTCCAACACAATTTCCAAGTGTATAGTATGTTGGGCACAAGCTGTGCACCTATCTTGTGTCAGGATTAGCACTATCTCTAAATGGACCGAACCAACCTTGCACTTGAGCCTCATCACCTAGGAGTACCATCGGGTGCATCTAAAATAATTTTTGGGACAATGATATGTTTGGTGCAAACCGTGCAACTATCTTGCACTAACACTAACATTGTCTCCAACTAGAAAGAAGCGAGATTCCACATGTCCCACGTCACCTAGGAGTTCCATCGTGTGCGTCCAAAACAATTTCTAGGCATTATGGTACGTTCGGTGCAAACCACACACCTGTCTAGCATCAAGATTGGCACTATCTCCAAACAGACTAAAGGAGCATCCACGTGAGCTTTGTCAACTTGCAGTACTATCGGGTGTGTCCAAAACGATTTCTATGTAGATGATACGTTTGGCTCAAACCGTGCACCTATCATACACCCACTCTAACACCATCTCCGAACGGTTCGGTGTGAGATTCCACATGACCCACGCCACCTAGGAGTTACATCGGGTATGGGTCCAAAATGATTTCTAAGCCTATGGTACGTTTGACGCCAAGCGTGCAACTATCTTGCGTCAAGATTAGCACTATATCCAAATGGACCAAAACGACTTCCACTTGAGGCTCGTCAACTAGGAGTACAATCAGGTGCATCCAAAATGATTTTTGGGCACATGGTACGTTTGGCGCAAACTGTGCACCTATCTTGCGCTGACACTAACTCTATCTCCAAACTGAAAGAAGCGAGATTCCACATGTCCCACATCACCTAGGAGTTCCATCGGGTGCGTGCAAAACAATTTCTAAGCCTTATGGTACGTTCGGTCCAAACCGTGCACCTATCTTTGGTCAAGATTAGCACTATCTCTAAATGTAATGAACGAGAATCCACATGAGCCTCGTCAACTAGGAGTACTATCGGGTGTGTCCAAAACGATTTCTGAGTGAGTCTATGGTACATTTGGTGGAAACCGTGCTCCTATCTAACACGACTCTAATACCTTCTCTCAACGGTCCGATGCGAGATTCCACATGACCCACGTCACAAAGGAGTTCCATTGGGTGCGGGTGCAAAATGATTTCAGAGTCTATGGTACATTTGGTGCAAACCGTCCACCTATCTTGCACTGATACTGTCATAGTCTCCAAACGGACTGAAACGGAGATTCCACATGACCCATATCACCTAAGAGTTCTATCGGTTGCGTCCAACACGATTTCTGAGCCTATGGTACATTCGGCGCAAACCATGCCCCTATCTTGTGTCAAGATTAGCACTATCTCTAAATGAATCGAACCTTGTACTTGAGCCTTGTCACCAAAGAGTTCTATCGGTTGCGTCCAACACAATTTCCAAGTGTATAGTATGTTCGGCACAAGCTGTGCATCTATCTTGTGTCAGGATTAGCACTATCTCTAAATGGACCGAACCAACCTTGTACTTGAGCCTCATCACCTAGGAGTACCATCGGGTGCGTCTAAAATAATTTTTGGACAATGATATGTTTGGTGCAAACCGTGCAACTATCTTGCACTAACACTAACATTGTCTCCAAATGGAAAGAAGCGAGATTCCACATGTCCCACGTCACCTAGGAGTTCCATCGTGTGCGTCCAAAACAATTTGTAGGCATTATGGTACGTTCGGTGCAAACCACACACCTGTCTAGCATCGAGATTAGCACTATCTCCAAACAGACTGAAGGTGCATCCACATGAGCTTTGTCAACTTGGAGTACTATCGGGTGTGTCTAAAACGATTTCTATGTAGATGATACGTTTGGCTCAAACTGTGCACCTATCATACACCCACTCTAACACCATCTCTAAACGGTTTGATGCGAGATTCCACATGACCCACGCCACCTAGGAGTTCCATTGGGTAAGGGTCCAAAATGATTTCTAAGCCTATGGTACATTCGACACCAAGCGTGCAAGTATCTTGCGTCAAGATTAGCATTATATCCAAATGGACCTAAACGACTTCCACTTGAGGCTCGTCAACTAGGAGTACAATCAGGTGCATCCAAAATGATTTTTAGGCCCATGGTACGTTTGGCGCAAACTATGCACCTATCTTGCGCTGACACTAACTCTATCTCCAAACTGAAAGAAGCGAGATTCCACATGTGCCACATCACCTAGGAGTTCCATCGGGTGCGTGCAAAACAATTTCTAAGCCTTATGGTACGTTCGGTCCAAACCATGCACCTATCTTTGGTCAAGATTAGCACTATCTCTAAATGTAATGAACGAGAATCCACATGAGCCTCGTCAACTAGGAGTACTATCGGGTGTGTCCAAAACGATTTCTGAGTGAGTCTATGATACGTTTGGTGCAAACCGTGCTCCTATCTAACACGACTCTAATACCGTCTCTGAACGGTCCGATGCGAGATTCCACATGACCCACGTCACAAAGGAGTTCCATTGGGTGCGGGTGCAAAATGATTTCAAAGTCCATGGTACATTTGGTGCAAACTGTCCACCTATCTTGCACTAATACTACCACAGTCTCCAAACGGACTAAAACAGAGATTCCACATGACCCATATCACCTAAGAGTTCTATCGGTTGCGTCCAACACGATTTCTGAGCCTATGGTACATTCGGTGCAAACCATGCACCTATCTTGTGTCAAGATTAGCACAATCTCTAAATGAATCGAACCTTGTACTTGTGCCTTGTCACCAAAGAGTTCTATCGGTTGCGTCCAACACAATTTTGATGAGGACATCAACACCGATCATACATCCACGCCGTCCACGCCGACACCTGCTCGTGCTCGTGCTCGAACACTTAATCATCAAGTGAGTTCCTTCTTGAGCTCTTGTCCATCCTGTTTAGATCTTGGAGACACGGGCACTCTTGTTGTGATTAGGAATCAAGGAGAAGACCGAAAGGGAAAAGGACTCGCGTAGGCTGGATTCGGACTGCAGCATACCTCCAACTTGTGACGGTCGCCACGGTTACATACGGAGTCGGATTGGGGTGATTCTGGACTTGTTGGAAAGCTAATAAAGTCTACTTTCATACGGATCTGACCTCATACTCATACCTGCTCAGAAACAGCGTCAACAGTCCAAAAATCACCGAGAGGTCTATTCTGTCCAGAGTGCTGCGCCACCTTAAGTTAGCCCAATGGGCTTGTATCTTTTAGAGTCCAGTAGGGACGCGTCCTAGGGTTGGAGCATGACCCAAACTCTCTTGTGGTCGTCCTCCACACATTATATACCCCTTAGCCGCCACCAGGAACACTTGGGTTTTGTTTAGATCAAGTTTAGCCTTTGCTACTTGCTTGTAGGCGCGTGTGCTGATCCAGCCACCCATCTCCTTGTCTTCAGAACTCCACTCATAATAAGATTCAGTTTGAGGATTTCAATTTCATCTTGCAAATTCAGTGCTTGTTTCCTTGTTCTTGCTAGTTCTTCGATTGCTTGCAGGACGGGAGCCCTAGTGGCTGGTTGTCGCGCTCCACAAGATCGTGACAGCCTTTGGAGGTGGTGTATTGGTTGCTAAGGCGCGGTCTTGGAAGGCTGTAGTCGGGCCGTGAACATCATCTCCATCCACCAAATCGAGTGATCTCACGCCTCTCATCGAAAGATCGTCCATAAACCCTAGCGGGTTCACATCAATTGGTATCAGAGCAAGGTTTATCGGTGAGAGACTTGTAATTCTTCGCTGTTTTTATTTTTTTCCTACAGTCCAAAAAAAAAGCCAAAAAAAAGTAGGTTAGTTTCCTACAATCCTATAGACTTTTGGGCCGTGGCTAGTGCTACCTAGTTAGGGCTTGTTGAGTCGTCGGTTGCATCGGTTGTGTCAAGTTGCTGGTCTTAGTTTTAGTCCTTTAGAGTTTCAAGTTCTTGTCACGTTCTATCACAACACGCGCTACAATATAGTCTCTCTGTTGGCCGAATCCAAGTAGGGTTTGAAGTTTGAATCGGACAAGGAATCAGCTGTTCCTCTCTGTTGGCCGAATCCAAGTAGGTTTTCAAGTTTGAGTCGGATCAAGGAATCGGGTATTCCTCGCTGTTGGCCAAGTCCGAGTAGAATTGGAAGTTCCAATCAGACGAGGAATCAGTTCACCCTGTGCTACAAATATCAAACAAACCACGCAGCAAGTATTCATATCTAAACGAGTGGTTTACCCCTGCCCTTTCAGAAAAAGTGTGTGTGCTGAGTTGCTCTTTGAGAGTGTTCTTGTTCATATAATCAGTTTTGAGTGCCCCTGAAAAAAAATATTCAAAAAAAAGAAAAAAAAAGAAAAAAAAGAAAAAGAAAGAAGCAAAAGAAAAGAAGAGAAAGGGGCTGATCTTAGAGATTCTTCGTTCACTTTGGGTGGTGTGTTGTGCTCTCCTTTGTGTCCAGGCTCACGTCTCTAGCACGGTCTAGACTAGGACCAGCACAGTACCGCCGATTGAACGATTATTCAGCTTGCTTTTTGTAACTAACGTGGTGCTAGTTCGTTCCTTGTTTCAGCCCACCTATAGCTCCACATATTCTACAGCTTGACAGGTCTCGTGCTGCGGCACCAATACACTTCATCCATTGCTGCAGACTTGTTGGTAGATGACCCCTCCTGTCGAGCAAGGTAAGAACTGGTAAGAACTTGTGTAATAGGTGGAGAGTGAGCGACTTGCTGTAGCTACATCCTAGTAGTTGTAGGGCTTTTATTTCTTCACTTGTCTTCTTGTTGTCTTTGTCTTTGAACCATGTCAGGGACCGACGAAGATAACCAAATTCCACATTCGCCTCGCACAAAGGGCATCATACAACATTTTGAAAGGAAAGTGAAGTTGCACACGGAGGGACTTGATAATGACTTGCAGGTGACAAATGACAAACTTGGGCAGTTGGAGGCTACTCAGATTGCCGCAAACAACAAGCTTGCAGGTTTGGAGCAGTCCATTGCTAGTGTGGACAAAAGCCTTGCTGCTCTGCTGAGGCGTTTTGATGACCTCCACAACAATGATAAAGACCAGCATAAAGAAGAAAAGAAGGAGGAAGATCGAGAGGATGGTAGTTATGATGAAGAATACACAGGTGATACTGAACATGATGATCGAGACACTCGTGATCGACGTTGCCTACGTCACAACCGTAGAGGTATGGGTGGCCGCCGCCGACGCGAGGTACACAATAATGATGATGCTTTCAGTAAGATTAAATTTAAAATACCTCCTTTTGATGGTAAATATGACCCTGATGCATACATTTCTTGGGAGATTGGTGTTGATCAAAAGTTTGCATGCCATGAATTTCCTGAGAACACACGTGTTAGGGCTGCTACTAGTGAGTTCACAGATTTTGCTTCTGTTTGGTGGATCGAATATGGCAAGAAAAATCCTCATAACATACCTAGAACTTGGGATGCGCTGAAACGAGCCATGAGAGCTAGATTTGTTCCATCTTACTATGCCCGTGATATGATAAATAAGTTGCAGCAATTGAGACAAGGATCTAAATGTGTAGAAGAATACTATCAGGAATTACAAACGGGTATGTTGCGTTGTAAATTAGAGGAGGATGAGGAACCTGCTATGGCTAGATTTTTAGGTGGATTAAATTGGGAAATTCAGGATATCCTCGCTTACAAAGAATACAATAACGTAACCAAACTGTTTCATCTTGCTTGTAAAGCTGAACGGGAAGTGCAGGGACGACGTGCTAGCGCAAGGACTAATGTTTCTGCAGGGAAAGCTAGTTCATGGCAGCCGCGCCCATCTACAACTCTATCTACACGTACTCCTATGCCATCATCTAGTGACAAGACTCGAGCTGCCCCCACCAATTCAGTAGTGAAGACAGCGCAAAAGCCGGCTGCGAGTACTTCATCCGTGGCATCGACAGGTAGAACAAGCAACATACAATGTCATCGGTGTAAGGGATATGGCCATATGATGCGTGACTGCCCGAACAAGCGTGTTATGATTGTCAAAGATGATGGTGAGTGTTCATCTGCTAGTGAATTTGATGAAGATACACTTGCATTGCTTGCGGCTGACTATGCAGGTAGTGAGAAACATATAGAAGAACACATCAATGCAGGTGACGCGGAGCACTATGAGAGCTTGATTGTACAGCGAGTGCTTAGTGCACAAATGGAGAAGGCGGAGCAAAATCAGCGACACACTTTATTCCAAACAAAGTGTGTCATCAAGGAGCGTTCGTGCCGGATGTATCATTTGGTATCAGAGCTGGGCCCTTGTTTAAGGGGGTGGGAATGATGAGGACATCCTCCACTATTACCCGCTGGCAAAGACGCAACAACCGTGTGAGCCTCTGAATAATCCCACCTTGCTTAGCTTGGGAGGAGGAAGCCACCTTAAAAGAGAAAGCCACCCTTCCCCTATCGGACTAGTCTTTTAGGGACATTGGACCTTTCTCCGAGTGGGTGTGTATAAGAACTGTTGGGGTCCGGGCAACCTTAATTTATTGGGCCTCAGCCAACCCCACCTGGGCCGTTGTGTTGGGATTGCCACGGACTAGGAAAGGGCGAGATAGTGTTTTTGTGGTTGTGGATCGATTCTCTAAAATGGCACATTTCATACCATGTCATAAAACTGATGATGCTACAAATATTGCTGATTTGTTCTTTCGAGAAGTTGTTCGCTTGCATGGTGTGCCAAATACAATTGTTTCTGATCGTGATGCTAAATTTCTTAGCCATTTTTGGAGAACTTTATGGGCCAAATTGGGGACTAAGCTTTTATTTTCCACCACTTGTCACCCCCAAACTGATGGTCAAACTGAAGTTGTGAATAGAACTTTGTCTACTATGTTAAGGACTATTTTAAAGAAGAATATTAAGATGTGGGAAGATTGTTTGCCTCATATTGAGTTTGCTTATAATCGTTCGCTGCATTCTACTACGAAGATGTGTCCCTTTGAGATTGTTTATGGCTTGTTACCACGTGCTCCTATTGATTTAATGCCATTGCCAAGTTCTGAAAAGTTGAATTTTGATGCTAAGCAACGTGCTGAATTGATGCTAAAACTACATGAAACCACTAAAGAAAACATAGAGCGCATGAATGCTAAGTACAAATTTGCTGTAGATAAAGGTAGAAGGGAATTGATTCTTGAACCTGGAGATTGGGTTTGGTTGCATTTGCGAAAGGATAGGTTTCCTGAATTAAGAAAATCTAAATTGATGCCTAGAGCGGATGGTCCTTTTAAAGTGATGCAACGAATAAATGAGAATGCATATAAGCTTGATCTTCCTGCAGATTTTGGGGTTAGTCCCACATTTAACATTGCAGATTTGAAGCCTTTTTTGGGTGAGGAAGATGAGCTTGAGTCGAGGACGACTCAAATTCAAGAAAGGGAGGATGATGAGGACATCAACACCGATCATACATCCACGCCGTCCACGCCGACACCTGCTGGTCCTATTACCCGTGCTCGTGCTCGAACACTTAATCATCAAGTGAGTTCCTTCTTGAGCTCTTATCCATCCTGTTTAGATCTTGGAGACACGTGCACTCTTGGACTCGCGTAGGCTGGATTCGGACTGCAGCATACCTCCAACTTGTGACGGTCGCCACGGTTACATACGGAGTCGGATTGGGGTGATTCTGGACTTGTTGGAAAGCTAATAAAGTCTACTTTCATACGGATCTGACCTCGTACTCATACCTGCTCAGAAACGGCGTCAACAGTCCAAAAATCACTGAGAGGTCTATTCTGTCCAGAGTGCTGCGCCACCTTAAGTTAGCCCAATGGGCTTGTATCTTTTAGAGTCCAGTAGGGACGCGTCCTAGGGTTGGAGCACGACCCAAACTCTCTTGTGGTCGTCCTCCACACATTATATACCCCTTAGCCGCCACCAGGAACACTTGGGTTTTGTTTAGATCAAGTTTAGCCTTTGCTACTTGCTTGTAGGCGCGTGTGCTGATCCAGCCACCCGTCTCCTTGTCTTCAGAACTCCACTCATAATAAGATTCAGTTTGAGGATTTCAATTTCATCTTGCAAATTCAGTGCTTGTTTCCTTGTTCTTGCTAGTTCTTCGATTGCTTGCAGGACGGGAGCCCTAGTGGCTGGTTGTCGCGCTCCACAAGATCGTGACAGCCTTTGGAGGCGGTGTATCGGTTGCTAAGGCGCGGTCTTGGAAGGCTGTAGTCGGGCCGTGAACGTCATCTCCATCCACCAAATCGAGTGATCTCATGCCTCTCATCGAAAGATCGTCCATAAACCCTAGCGGGTTCACATCAAATTTCCAGGTGTATAGTATGTTCGGCACAAGCTATGCACCTATCTTGTGTCAGGATTAGCACTATTTCTAAATGGACCGAACCAACCTTGTACTTGAGCCTCATCACCTAGGAGTACCATCGGGTGCGTCTAAAATAATTTTTGGGACAATGATATGTTTGGTGCAAACCGTGCACCAATCTTGCACTAACACTAACATTGTCTCTAAATGGAAAGAAGCGAGATTCCACATGTCCCACATCACCTAGGAGTTCCATCGTGTGCGTCCAAAACAATTTCTAGGCACTATGGTACATTCGGTGCAAACCATACACCTGTCCAGCATCGAGATTAGCAGTATCTCCAAACAGACTGAAGGAGCATCCACATGAGCTTTGTCAACTTGGAGTACTATCGGGTGTGTCCAAAACGATTTCTATGTAGATGATATGTTTGGCTCAAACCGTGCACCTATCATACACCCACTCTAACACCATCTCCGAACAGTTCGATGCGAGATTCCACATGACCCACGCCACCTAGGAGTTCCATCGGGTAAGGGTCCAAAATGATTTCTAATCCTATGGTACGTTCGACGCCAAGCGTGCAACTATCTTGCGTCAAGATTAGCACTATATCCAAATGGACCAAAACGACTTCCACTTGAGGCTCGTCAACTAGGAGTACAATCAGGTGCATCCAAAATGATTTTTGGGCCCATGGTACGTTTGGCGCAAAGTGTGCACCTATCTTGCGCTGACACTAACTCTATCTCCAAACTGAAAGAAGCGAGATTCCACATGTCCCACATCACCTAGGAGTTGCATCGGGTGCGTGCAAAATAATTTCTAAGCCTTATGGTACGTTCGGTCCAAACCATGCACCTATCTTTGGTCAAGATTAGTAGTATCTCTAAATGTACTGAATGAGAATCCACATGAGCCTCGTCAACTATGAGTACTATCGGGTGTGTCCAAAAAAATTTCTGAGTGAGTCTATGGAACGTTTGGTGCAAACCGTGCTCCTATCTAACACGACTCTAACACCGTCTCTAAATGGTATGATGCGAGATTCCACATGACCCACGTCACAAAGGAGTTCCATTGGGTGCTGGTGCAAAACGATTTCAGAGTCTATGGTACATTTGGTGCAAACTATCCACCTATCTTGCACTGATACTATCACAGTCTCCAAACGGACTGAAACGGAGATTCCACATGACCCATGTCACCTAAGAGTTCTATCGGTTGCGTCCAACACGATTTCTGAGCCTATGGTACATTCAACGCAAACCATGAACCTATCTTGTGTCAAGATTGGCACTATCACTAAATGGATCAAACCTTGTACTTGAGCCTCGTCACGTAAGAGTTCTATCGGTTGCGTCCAACACAATTTCTAAGCGTATAGTATGTTCGGCACAGGCTATGCACCTATCTTGTGTCAGGATTAGCACTATCTCTAAATGGACCGAAAAGACCTTGTACTTGAGCCTCATCAACTAGGAGTACCATCGGGTGCATCCAAAATGATTTCTAAGTCTATGGTATGTTTAGCGCAAACCATGCACCTATCTTCCACTTACAGTAACATAGTCTCCAAACGGACTGGAACGAGATTCCACATGAACCACGTCACCTAAGAGTTCCATCGGTTATGTCCAACACGATTTCTGAGCCTATGGTACGTTCAACGCAAGCCATGCACGTATCTTGTGTCAAGATTAGCACTATCTCTAAATGGATCGAACCGACCTTGTACCTGAGCCTCATCACCTAACAGTACCATCGGGTGCATCTAAAATGATTTTTGAGCCTATGGTATCTTTAGCGTAAACCGTGCACCTATCTTGCACTAACACTAACATTGTCTCCAAATGGAAAGAAGCGAGATTCTAGGTGTCCCACATCACCTAGGAGTTCCATCGTGTGCGTCCAAAAAATTTCTAGGCCTTATGGTACATTCGGTGCAAACTATACACCTATCTAGCATCAATATTAGCACTATCTCCAAACGGACTGAAGGAGCATCTACATGAGCCTTGTCAACTAGGAGTACTATCGGGTGTGTCCAAAATGATTTTCTGAGTCTGGTATATTTGGCGCAAACCGTGCACCTATCATACACCGACTCTAACACCGTCTCCGAACGATTCAATGTGAGTTTCCACATGACCCACATCAACTAGGAGTTCCATCGGGTGCGGGTCCAAAATGATTTTTGAGTCTATGTTACATTTGACGCAAACCGTGCCCCTATCTTGCGTAAAGATTAGCACTATCTCTAAACGGGACGAACGAGCATCCACGTGAGCCTCGTCAACTAGGAGTACTAGCGGGTGTGTCCAAAACAATTTATGAGCCTATAGTACATTTCACGCAAACCGTGCACCTATACACCGACACCAACACAGTCTCCAAACGGACCAAAGCGAGCCACAAGACCCACGTCGCCTCAAAATTCCATCGGGTGTGTCAAAAATGATTTTCGAGCCTATTGTACGTTCGGTGCAAACAATGCTCCTATCTGGCGTCAAGATTAGCTCTATCTCTAAATGGACCGAAACAAGCTTCAACTAGAGCCTCGCCACCTAGGACTTCCATCGGGTGCGTCTGGAAGGATTTCTAAGTCTATGGTACGTTTGGCGCAAACCGTGCACCAATCTTGCACTAACACTAACACAGTCTCCAAACGGACTGAAACAAAATTCCACATGACCCACGTCACCTAAGAGTTCTATCGGTTGCGTCCAACACAATTTCTGAGCATATAGTATGTTCGGCACAAGCTGTGCACCTATCTTGTGTCAGGATTAGCACTATCTCTAAACGGACTGAACCGACTTTGTACTTGAGCCTCATCACCTAAGAGTACCATCGGGTGCGTCTAAAATATTTTTTGAGACAGTGATATGCTTGGCGCAAACCGTGCACCTATTTTGCCCTGACACTAACTTGTCTCTAAATGAAAAGAAGCGAGATTCCACATGTCCCTCATCACCTAAGAGTTCCATCCTGTGCGTCCAAAACAATTTCTGGGCATTATGGTACGTTCGGTGCAAACGATACACCTTTCTAGCATCAAGATTAGCACTATCTCCAAACAGACTGAAGGAGCATCCACGTGAGCCTTGTCAACTTGGAGTACTATCGGGTCTATCCAAAATGATTTCTAAGCATATGGTACGTTTGGCTCAAAACCGTGCACCTATCATACACACACTCTAACACCATCTCTAAACGGCTCAATGCGAGATTCCACATGACCCACGCCACCTAGGAGTTCCATCGGGTGCGGGTCCAAAATGATTTCTAAGCCAATGGTACGTTCGACGCCAAGCATGCAACTATCTTGCGTCAAGATTAGCACTATATCCAAATGGACCAAAACGACTTCCACTTGAGGCTCGTCAACTAGGAGTACAATCAGGTGCATCCAAAATGATTTTTGGGCCCATGGTACGTTTGGTGCAAAGTGTGCACCTATCTTGCACTGACACTAACTCTATCTCCAAACTGAAAGAAGCGAGATTCCACATGTCCCACATCACCTAGGAGTTGCATCGGGTGCGTGCAAAACAATTTCTAAGCCTTATGTTACGTTCGGTCCAAACCATGCACCTATCTTTGGTCAAGATTAGCAGTATCTCTAAATGTACTGAATGAGAATCCACATGAGCCTCGTCAACTACGAGTACTATCGGGTGTGTCCAAAAAAATTTCTGAGTGAGTCTATGGAACGTTTGGTGCAAACCGTGCTCCTATCTAACACGACTCTAACACCGTCTCTAAATGGTATGATGCGAGATTCCACATGACCCACGTCACAAAGGAGTTCCATTGGGTGCTGGTGCAAAATGATTTCAGAGTCTATGGTACATTTTGTGCAAACTATCCACCTATCTTGCACTGATACTATCACAGTCTCCAAACGGACTGAAACGGAGATTCCACATGACCCATGTCACCTAAGAGTTCTATCGGTTGCGTCCAACACGATTTCTGAGCCTATGGTACATTCAACGCAAACCATGAACCTATCTTGTGTCAAGATTAGCACTATCTCTAAATGGATCGAACCTTGTACTTGAGCCTCGTCACCTAAGAGTTCTATCGGTTGCGTCCAACACAATTTTTAAGCGTATAGTATGTTCGGCACAGGCTATGCACCTATCTTGTGTCAGGATTAGCACTATCTCTAAATGGACCGAAAAGACCTTGTACTTGAGCCTCATCAACTAGGAGTACCATCGGGTGCATCCAAAATGATTTCTAAGTCTATGGTATGTTTAGCGCAAACCATGCACCTATCTTCCACTTACAGTAACATAGTCTCCAAACGGACTGGAACGAGATTCCACATGAACCACGTCACCTAAGAGTTCCATCGGTTATGTCCAACACGATTTCTGAGCCTATGGTACGTTCAACGCAAGCCATGCACGTATCTTGTGTCAAGATTAGCACTATCTCTAAATGGATCGAACCGACCTTGTACCTGAGCCTCATCACCTAACAGTACCATCGGGTGCATCTAAAATGATTTTTGAGCCTATGGTATCTTTAGCGTAAACCGTGCACCTATCTTGCACTAACACTAACATTGTCTCCAAATGGAAAGAAGCGAGATTCTAGGTGTCCCACATCACCTAGGAGTTCCATCGTGTGCGTCCAAAAAATTTCTAGGCCTTATGGTACATTCGGTGCAAACTATACACCTATCTAGCATCAATATTAGCACTATCTCCAAACGGACTGAAGGAGCATCTACATGAGCCTTGTCAACTAGGAGTACTATCGGGTGTGTCCAAAATGATTTTCTGAGTCTGGTATATTTGGCGCAAACCGTGCACCTATCATACACCGACTCTAACACCGTCTCCGAACGATTCAATGTGAGTTTCCACATGACCCACATCAACTAGGAGTTCCATCGGGTGCGGGTCCAAAATGATTTTTGAGTCTATGTTACATTTGACGCAAACCGTGCCCCTATCTTGCGTAAAGATTAGCACTATCTCTAAACGGGACGAACGAGCATCCACGTGAGCCTCGTCAACTAGGAGTACTAGCGGGTGTGTCCAAAACAATTTATGAGCCTATAGTACATTTCACGCAAACCGTGCACCTATACACCGACACCAACACAGTCTCCAAACGGACCAAAGCGAGCCACAAGACCCACGTCGCCTCAAAATTCCATCGGGTGTGTCAAAAATGATTTTCGAGCCTATTGTACGTTCGGTGCAAACAATGCTCCTATCTGGCGTCAAGATTAGCTCTATCTCTAAATGGACCGAAACAAGCTTCAACTAGAGCCTCGCCACCTAGGACTTCCATCGGGTGCGTCTGGAAGGATTTCTAAGTCTATGGTACGTTTGGCGCAAACCGTGCACCAATCTTGCACTAACACTAACACAGTCTCCAAACGGACTGAAACAAAATTCCACATGACCCACGTCACCTAAGAGTTCTATCGGTTGCGTCCAACACAATTTCTGAGCATATAGTATGTTCGGCACAAGCTGTGCACCTATCTTGTGTCAGGATTAGCACTATCTCTAAACGGACTGAACCGACTTTGTACTTGAGCCTCATCACCTAAGAGTACCATCGGGTGCGTCTAAAATATTTTTTGAGACAGTGATATGCTTGGCGCAAACCGTGCACCTATTTTGCCCTGACACTAACTTGTCTCTAAATGAAAAGAAGCGAGATTCCACATGTCCCTCATCACCTAAGAGTTCCATCCTGTGCGTCCAAAACAATTTCTGGGCATTATGGTACGTTCGGTGCAAACGATACACCTTTCTAGCATCAAGATTAGCACTATCTCCAAACAGACTGAAGGAGCATCCACGTGAGCCTTGTCAACTTGGAGTACTATCGGGTCTATCCAAAATGATTTCTAAGCATATGGTACGTTTGGCTCAAAACCGTGCACCTATCATACACACACTCTAACACCATCTCTAAACGGCTCAATGCGAGATTCCACATGACCCACGCCACCTAGGAGTTCCATCGGGTGCGGGTCCAAAATGATTTCTAAGCCAATGGTACGTTCGACGCCAAGCATGCAACTATCTTGCGTCAAGATTAGCACTATATCCAAATGGACCAAAACGACTTCCACTTGAGGCTCGTCAACTAGGAGTACAATCAGGTGCATCCAAAATGATTTTTGGGCCCATGGTACGTTTGGTGCAAAGTGTGCACCTATCTTGCACTGACACTAACTCTATCTCCAAACTGAAAGAAGCGAGATTCCACATGTCCCACATCACCTAGGAGTTGCATCGGGTGCGTGCAAAACAATTTCTAAGCCTTATGTTACGTTCGGTCCAAACCATGCACCTATCTTTGGTCAAGATTAGCAGTATCTCTAAATGTACTGAATGAGAATCCACATGAGCCTCGTCAACTACGAGTACTATCGGGTGTGTCCAAAAAAATTTCTGAGTGAGTCTATGGAACGTTTGGTGCAAACCGTGCTCCTATCTAACACGACTCTAACACCGTCTCTAAATGGTATGATGCGAGATTCCACATGACCCACGTCACAAAGGAGTTCCATTGGGTGCTGGTGCAAAATGATTTCAGAGTCTATGGTACATTTTGTGCAAACTATCCACCTATCTTGCACTGATACTATCACAGTCTCCAAACGGACTGAAACGGAGATTCCACATGACCCATGTCACCTAAGAGTTCTATCGGTTGCGTCCAACACGATTTCTGAGCCTATGGTACATTCAACACAAACCATGAACCTATCTTGTGTCAAGATTAGCACTATCTCTAAATGGATCGAACCTTGTACTTGAGCCTCGTCAAGTTCTATCGGTTGCGTCCAACACAATTTTTAAGCGTATAGTATGTTCGGCACAGGCTATGCACCTATCTTGTGTCAGGATTAGCACTATCTCTAAATGGACCGAAAAGACCTTGTACTTGAGCCTCATCAACTAGGAGTACCATCGGGTGCATCCAAAATGATTTCTAAGTCTATGGTATGTTTAGCGCAAACCATGCACCTATCTTCCACTTACAGTAACATAGTCTCCAAACGGACTGGAACGAGATTCCACATGAACCACGTCACCTAAGAGTTCCATCGGTTATGTCCAACACGATTTCTGAGCCTATGGTACGTTCAACGCAAGCCATGCACGTATCTTGTGTCAAGATTAGCACTATCTCTAAATGGACCGAACCGACCTTGTACCTGAGCCTCATCACCTAAGAGTACCATCGGGTGCATCTAAAATGATTTTTGAGCCTATGGTATCTTTAGCGTAAACCGTGCACCTATCTTGCACTAACACTAACATTGTCTCCAAATGGAAAGAAGCGAGATTCTAGGTGTCCCACATCACCTAGGAGTTCCATCGTGTGCGTCCAAAAAATTTCTAGGCCTTATGGTACATTCGGTGCAAACTATACACCTATCTAGCATCAATATTAGCACTATCTCCAAACGGACTGAAGGAGCATCTACATGAGCCTTGTCAACTAGGAGTACTATCGGGTGTGTCCAAAACGATTTTCTGAGTCTGGTATATTTGGCGCAAACCGTGCACCTATCATACACCGACTCTAACACCGTCTCCGAACGATTCAATGTGAGTTTCCACATGACCCACATCAACTAGGAGTTCCATCGGGTGCGGGTCCAAAATGATTTTTGAGTCTATGTTACATTTGACGCAAACCGTGCCCCTATCTTGCGTAAAGATTAGCACTATCTCCAAACGGGACGAACGAGCATCCACGTGAGCCTCGTCAACTAGGAGTACTAGCGGGTGTGTCCAAAACAATTTATGAGCGTATAGTACATTTCACGCAAACCGTGCACCTATACACCGACACCAACACAGTCTCCAAACGGACCAAAGCGAGCCACAAGACCCACGTCGCCTCAAAATTCCATCAGGTGTGTCAAAAATGATTTTCGAGCCTATTGTACGTTCGGTGCAAACAATGCTCCTATCTGGCGTCAAGATTAGCTCTATCTCTAAATGGACCGAAACAAGCTTCAACTAGAGCCTCGCCACCTAGGACTTCCATCGGGTGCGTCTGGAAGGATTTCTAAGTCTATGGTACGTTTGGCGCAAACCGTGCACCAATCTTGCACTAACACTAACACAGTCTCCAAACGGACTGAAACAAAATTCCACATGACCCACGTCACCTAAGAGTTGTATCGGTTGCGTCCAACACAATTTCTGAGCATATAGTATGTTCGGCACAAGCTGTGCACCTATCTTGTGTCAGGATTAGCACTATTTCTAAATGGACCGAACCAACCTTGTACTTGAGCCTCATCACCTAGGAGTACCATCGGGTGCGTCTAAAATAATTTTTGGGACAACGATATGTTTGGTGCAAACCGTGCACCAATCTTGCACTAACACTAACATTGTCTCTAAATGGAAAGAAGTGAGATTCCACATGTCCCACATCACCTAGGAGTTCCATCCTGTGCGTCCAAAACAATTTCTAGGCATTATGGTACGTTCGGTGCAAACGATACACCTTTCTAGCATCAAGATTAGCACTATCTCCAAACAGACTGAAGGAGCATCCACGTGAGCCTTGTCAACTTGGAGTACTATCGGGTCTATCCAAAATGATTTCTAAGCATATGGTACGTTTGGCTCAAAACCGTGCACCTATCATACACACACTCTAACACCATCTCTAAACGGCTCAATGCGAGATTCCACATGACCCACGCCACCTAGGAGTTCCATCGGGTGCGGGTCCAAAATGATTTCTAAGCCTATGGTACGTTCGACGCCAAGCATGCAACTATCTTGCGTCAAGATTAGCACTATATCCAAATGGACCAAAACGACTTCCACTTGAGGCTCGTCAACTAGGAGTACAATCAGGTGCATCCAAAATGATTTTTGGGCCCATGGTACGTTTGGTGCAAAGTGTGCACCTATCTTGCACTGACACTAACTCTATCTCCAAACTGAAAGAAGCGAGATTCCACATGTCCCACATCACCTAGGAGTTGCATCGGGTGCGTGCAAAACAATTTCTAAGCCTTATGTTACGTTCGGTCCAAACCATGCACCTATCTTTGGTCAAGATTAGCAGTATCTCTAAATGTACTGAATGAGAATCCACATGAGCCTCGTCAACTACGAGTACTATCGGGTGTGTCCAAAAAAATTTCTGAGTGAGTCTATGGAACGTTTGGTGCAAACCGTGCTCCTATCTAACACGACTCTAACACCGTCTCTAAATGGTATGATGCGAGATTCCACATGACCCACGTCACAAAGGAGTTCCATTGGGTGCTGGTGCAAAATGATTTCAGAGTCTATGGTACATTTTGTGCAAACTATCCACCTATCTTGCACTGATACTATCACAGTCTCCAAACGGACTGAAACGGAGATTCCACATGACCCATGTCACCTAAGAGTTCTATCGGTTGCGTCCAACACGATTTCTGAGCCTATGGTACATTCAACGCAAACCATGAACCTATCTTGTGTCAAGATTAGCACTATCTCTAAATGGATCGAACCTTGTACTTGAGCCTCGTCACCTAAGAGTTCTATCGGTTGCGTCCAACACAATTTTTAAGCGTATAGTATGTTCGGCACAGGCTATGCACCTATCTTGTGTCAGGATTAGCACTATCTCTAAATGGACCGAAAAGACCTTGTACTTGAGCCTCATCAACTAGGAGTACCATCGGGTGCATCCAAAATGATTTCTAAGTCTATGGTATGTTTAGCGCAAACCATGCACCTATCTTCCACTTACAGTAACATAGTCTCCAAACGGACTGGAACGAGATTCCACATGAACCACGTCACCTAAGAGTTCCATCGGTTATGTCCAACACGATTTCTGAGCCTATGGTACGTTCAACGCAAGCCATGCACGTATCTTGTGTCAAGATTAGCACTATCTCTAAATAGACCGAACCGACCTTGTACCTGAGCCTCATCACCTAAGAGTACCATCGGGTGCATCTAAAATGATTTTTGAGCCTATGGTATCTTTAGCGTAAACCGTGCACCTATCTTGCACTAACACTAACATTGTCTCCAAATGGAAAGAAGCGAGATTCTAGGTGTCCCACATCACCTAGGAGTTGCATCGGGTGCGTGCAAAACAATTTCTAAGCCTTATGTTACGTTCGGTCCAAACCATGCACCTATCTTTGGTCAAGATTAGCAGTATCTCTAAATGTACTGAATGAGAATCCACATGAGCCTCGTCAACTACGAGTACTATCGGGTGTGTCCAAAAAAATTTCTGAGTGAGTCTATGGAACGTTTGGTGCAAACCGTGCTCCTATCTAACACGACTCTAACACCGTCTCTAAATGGTATGATGCGAGATTCCACATGACCCACGTCACAAAGGAGTTCCATTGGGTGCTGGTGCAAAATGATTTCAGAGTCTATGGTACATTTTGTGCAAACTATCCACCTATCTTGCACTGATACTATCACAGTCTCCAAACGGACTGAAACGGAGATTCCACATGACCCATGTCACCTAAGAGTTCTATCGGTTGCGTCCAACACGATTTCTGAGCCTATGGTACATTCAACGCAAACCATGAACCTATCTTGTGTCAAGATTAGCACTCTCTCTAAATGGATCGAACCTTGTACTTGAGCCTCGTCACCTAAGAGTTCTATCGGTTACGTCCAACACAATTTTTAAGCGTATAGTATGTTCGGCACAGGCTATGCACCTATCTTGTGTCAGGATTAGCACTATCTCTAAATGGACCGAAAAGACCTTGTACTTGAGCCTCATCAACTAGGAGTACCATCGGGTGCATCCAAAATGATTTCTAAGTCTATGGTATGTTTAGCGCAAACCATGCACCTATCTTCCACTTACAGTAACATAGTCTCCAAACGGACTGGAACGAGATTCCACATGAACCACGTCACCTAAGAGTTCCATCGGTTATGTCCAACACGATTTCTGAGCCTATGGTACGTTCAACGCAAGCCATGCACGTATCTTGTGTCAAGATTAGCACTATCTCTAAATAGACCGAACCGACCTTGTACCTGAGCCTCATCACCTAAGAGTACCATCGGGTGCATCTAAAATGATTTTTGAGCCTATGGTATCTTTAGCGTAAACCGTGCACCTATCTTGCACTAACACTAACATTGTCTCCAAATGGAAAGAAGCGAGATTCTAGGTGTCCCACATCACCTAGGAGTTCCATCGTGTGCGTCCAAAAAATTTCTAGGCCTTATGGTACATTCGGTGCAAACTATACACCTATCTAGCATCAATATTAGCACTATCTCCAAACGGACTGAAGGAGCATCTACATGAGCCTTGTCAACTAGGAGTACTATCGGGTGTGTCCAAAACGATTTTCTGAGTCTGGTATATTTGGCGCAAACCGTGCACCTATCATACACCGACTCTAACACCGTCTCCGAACGATTCAATGTGAGTTTCCACATGACCCACATCAACTAGGAGTTCCATCGGGTGCGGGTCCAAAATGATTTTTGAGTCTATGTTACATTTGACGCAAACCGTGCCCCTATCTTGCGTAAAGATTAGCACTATCTCCAAACGGGACGAACGAGCATCCACGTGAGCCTCGTCAACTAGGAGTACTAGCGGGTGTGTCCAAAACAATTTATGAGCCTATAGTACATTTCACGCAAACCGTGCACCTATACACCGACACCAACACAGTCTCCAAACGGAGCAAAGCGAGCCACAAGACCCATGTCGCCTCAAAATTCCATCGGGTGTGTCAAAAATGATTTTCGAGCCTATTATACGTTCGGTGCAAACAATGCTCCTATCTGGCGTCAAGATTAGCTCTATCTCTAAATGGACCGAAACAAGCTTCAACTAGAGCCTCGCCACCTAGGACTTCCATCGGGTGCGTCTGGAAGGATTTCTAAGTCTATGCTATGTTTGGCGCAAACCGTGCACCAATCTTGCACTAACACTAACACAGTCTCCAAACGGACTGAAACAAAATTCCACATGACCCACGTCACCTAAGAGTTCTATCGGTTGCGTCCAACACAATTTCTGAGCATATAGTATGTTCGGCACAAGCTGTGCACCTATCTTGTGTCAGGATTAGCACTATTTCTAAATGGACCGAACCAACCTTGTACTTGAGCCTCATCACCTAGGAGTACCATCGGGTGCGTCTAAAATAATTTTTGGGACAACGATATGTTTGGTGCAAACCGTGCACCAATCTTGCACTAACACTAACTTGTCTCTAAATGGAAAGAAGCGAGATTCCACATGTCCCACATCACCTAGGAGTTCCATCCTGTGCGTCCAAAACAATTTCTAGGCATTATGGTATGTTCGGTGCAAACGATACACCTTTCTAGCATCAAGATTAGCACTATCTCCAAACAGACTGAAGGAGCATCCACGTGAGCCTTGTCAACTTGGAGTACTATCGGATCTATCCAAAATGATTTCTAAGCATATGGTACGTTTGGCTCAAAACCGTGCACCTATCATACACACACTCTAACACCATCTCTAAACGGCTCAATGCGAGATTCCACATGACCCACGCCACCTAGGAGTTCCATCGGGTGCGGGTCCAAAATGATTTCTAAGCCTATGGTACGTTCGACGCCAAGCATGCAACTATCTTGCGTCAAGATTAGCACTATATCCAAATGGACCAAAACGACTTCCACTTGAGGCTCGTCAACTAGGAGTACAATCAGGTGCATCCAAAATGATTTTTGCTCCCATGGCACGGTTGGTGCAAAGTGTGCACCTATCTTGCGCTGACACTAACTCTATCTCCAAACTGAAAGAAGCGAGATTCCACATGTCCCACATCACCTAGGAGTTGCATCGGGTGCGTGCAAAACAATTTCTAAGCCTTATGTTACGTTCGGTCCAAACCATGCACCTATCTTTGGTCAAGATTAGCAGTATCTCTAAATGTACTGAATGAGAATCCACATGAGCCTCGTCAACTACGAGTACTATCGGGTGTGTCCAAAAAAATTTCTGAGTGAGTCTATGGAACGTTTGGTGCAAACCGTGCTCCTATCTAACACGACTCTAACACCGTCTCTAAATGGTATGATGCGAGATTCCACATGACCCACGTCACAAAGGAGTTCCATTGGGTGCTGGTGCAAAATGATTTCAGAGTCTATGGTACATTTTGTGCAAACTATCCACCTATCTTGCACTGATACTATCACAGTCTCCAAACGGACTGAAACGGAGATTCCACATGACCCATGTCACCTAAGAGTTCTATCGGTTGCGTCCAACACGATTTCTGAGCCTATGGTACATTCAACGCAAACCATGAACCTATCTTGTGTCAAGATTAGCACTATCTCTAAATGGATCGAACCTTGTACTTGAGCCTCGTCACCTAAGAGTTCTATCGGTTGCGTCCAACACAATTTCTAAGCGTATAGTATGTTCGGCACAGGCTATGCACCTATCTTGTGTCAGGATTAGCACTATCTCTAAATGGACCGAAAAGACCTTGTACTTGAGCCTCATCAACTAGGAGTACCATCGGGTGCATCCAAAATGATTTCTAAGTCTATGGTATGTTTAGCGCAAACCATGCACCTATCTTCCACTTACAGTAACATAGTCTCCAAACGGACTGGAACGAGATTCCACATGAACCACGTCACCTAAGAGTTCCATCGGTTATGTCCAACACGATTTCTGAGCCTATGGTACGTTCAACGCAAGCCATGCACGTATCTTGTGTCAAGATTAGCACTATCTCTAAATGGACCGAACCGACCTTGTACCTGAGCCTCATCACCTAACAGTACCATCAGGTGCATCTAAAATGATTTTTGAGCCTATGGTATCTTTAGCGTAAACCGTGCACCTATCTTGCACTAACACTAACATTGTCTCCAAATGGAAAGAAGCGAGATTCTAGGTGTCCCACATCACCTAGGAGTTCCATCGTGTGCGTCCAAAAAATTTCTAGGCCTTATGGTACATTCGGTGAAAACTATACACCTATCTAGCATCAATATTAGCACTATCTCCAAACGGACTGAAGGAGCATCTACATGAGCCTTGTCAACTAGGAGTACTATCGGGTGTGTCCAAAACGATTTTCTGAGTCTGGTATATTTGGCGCAAACCGTGCACCTATCATACACCGACTCTAACACCGTCTCCGAACGATTCAATGTGAGTTTCCACATGACCCACATCAACTAGGAGTTCCATCGGGTGCGGGTCCAAAATGATTTTTGAGTCTATGTTACATTTGGCGCAAACCGTGCCCCTATCTTGCGTAAAGATTAGCACTATCTCCAAACGGGACGAACGAGCATCCACGTGAGCCTCGTCAACTAGGAGTACTAGCGGGTGTGTCCAAAACAATTTATGAGCCTATAGTACATTTCACGCAAACCGTGCACCTATACACCGACACCAACACAGTCTCCAAACGGACCAAAGCGAGCCACAAGACCCACGTCGCCTCAAAATTCCATCGGGTGTGTCAAAAATGATTTTCGAGCCTATTGTACGTTCGGTGCAAACAATGCTCCTATCTGGCGTCAAGATTAGCTCTATCTCTAAATGGACCGAAACAAGCTTCAACTAGAGCCTCGCCACCTAGGACTTCCATCGGGTGCGTCTGGAAGGATTTCTAAGTCTATAGTACGTTTGGCGCAAACCGTGCACCAATCTTGCACTAACAATAACACAGTCTCCAAACGGACTGAAACAAAATTCCACACGACCCACGTCACCTAAGAGTTCTATCGGTTGCGTCCAACACAATTTCTGAGCATATAGTATGTTCGGCACAAGCTGTGCACCTATCTTGTGTCAGGATTAGCACTATCTCTAAACGGACTGAACCGACTTTGTACTTGAGCCTCATCACCTAAGAGTACCATCGGGTGCGTCTAAAATTTTTTTTGAGACAGTGATATGCTTGGCGCAAACCGTGCACCTATTTTGCCCTGACACTAACTTGTCTCTAAATGGAAAGAAGCGAGATTCCACATGTCCCTCATCACCTAAGAGTTCCATCCTGTGCGTCCAAAACAATTTCTAGGCATTATGGTATGTTCGGTGCAAACGATACACCTTTCTAGCATCAAGATTAGCACTATCTCCAAACAGACTGAAGGAGCATCCACGTGAGCCTTGTCAACTTGGAGTACTATCGGGTCTATCCAAAATGATTTCTAAGCATATGGTACGTTTGGCTCAAAACCGTGCACCTATCATACACACACTCTAACACCATCTCTAAACGGCTCAATGCGAGATTCCACATGACCCACGCCACCTAGGAGTTCCATCGGGTGCGGGTCCAAAATGATTTCTAAGCCTATGGTACGTTCGACGCCAAGCATGCAACTATCTTGCGTCAAGATTAGCACTATATCCAAATGGACCAAAACGACTTCCACTTGAGGCTCGTCAACTAGGAGTACAATCAGGTGCATCCAAAATGATTTTTGGGCCCATGGCACGGTTGGTGCAAAGTGTGCACCTATCTTGCGCTGACACTAACTCTATCTCCAAACTGAAAGAAGCGAGATTCCACATGTCCCACATCACCTAGGAGTTGCATCGGGTGCGTGCAAAACAATTTCTAAGCCTTATGTTACGTTCGGTCCAAACCATGCACCTATCTTTGGTCAAGATTAGCAGTATCTCTAAATGTACTGAATGAGAATCCACATGAGCCTCGTCAACTACGAGTACTATCGGGTGTATCCAAAAAAATTTCTGAGTGAGTCTATGGAACGTTTGGTGCAAACCGTGCTCCTATCTAACACGACTCTAACACCGTCTCTAAATGGTATGATGCGAGATTCCACATGACCCACGTCACAAAGGAGTTCCATTGGGTGCTGGTGCAAAATGATTTCAAAGTCTATGGTACATTTTGTGCAAACTATCCACCTATCTTGCACTGATACTATCACAGTCTCCAAACGGACTGAAACGGAGATTCCACATGACCCATGTCACCTAAGAGTTCTATCGGTTGCGTCCAACACGATTTCTGAGCCTATGGTACATTCAACGCAAACCATGAACCTATCTTGTGTCAAGATTAGCACTATCTCTAAATGGATCGAACCTTGTACTTGAGCCTCGTCAACTAAGAGTTCTATCGGTTGCGTCCAACACAATTTCTAAGCGTATAGTATGTTCGGCACAGGCTATGCACCTATCTTGTGTCAGGATTAGCACTATCTCTAAATGGACCGAAAAGACCTTGTACTTGAGCCTCATCAACTAGGAGTACCATCGGGTGCATCCAAAATGATTTCTAAGTCTATGGTATGTTTAGCGCAAACCATGCACATATCTTCCACTTACAGTAACATAGTCTCCAAACGGACTGGAACGAGATTCCACATGAACCACGTCACCTAAGAGTTCCATCGGTTATGTCCAACACGATTTCTGAGCCTATGGTACGTTCAACGCAAGCCATGCACGTATCTTGTGTCAAGATTAGCACTATCTCTAAACGGACCGAACCGACCTTGTACCTGAGCCTCATCACCTAACAGTACCATCGGGTGCATCTAAAATGATTTTTGAGCCTATGGTATCTTTAGCGTAAACCGTGCACCTATCTTGCACTAACACTAACATTGTCTCCAAATGGAAAGAAGCGAGATTCTAGGTGTCCCACATCACCTAGGAGTTCCATCGTGTGCGTCCAAAAAATTTCTAGGCCTTATGGTACATTCGGTGAAAACTATACACCTATCTAGCATCAATATTAGCACTATCTCCAAACGGACTGAAGGAGCATCTACATGAGCCTTGTCAACTAGGAGTACTATCGGGTGTGTCCAAAACGATTTTCTGAGTCTGGTATATTTGGCGCAAACCGTGCACCTATCATACACCGACTCTAACACCGTCTCCGAACGATTCAATGTGAGTTTCCACATGACCCACATCAACTAGGAGTTCCATCGGGTGCGGGTCCAAAATGATTTTTGAGTCTATGTTACATTTGGCGCAAACCGTGCCCCTATCTTGCGTAAAGATTAGCACTATCTCCAAACGGGACGAACGAGCATCCACGTGAGCCTCGTCAACTAGGAGTACTAGCGGGTGTGTCCAAAACAATTTATGAGCCTATAGTACATTTCACGCAAACCGTGCACCTATACACCGACACCAACACAGTCTCCAAACGGACCAAAGCGAGCCACCAGACCCACGTCGCCTCAAAATTCCATCGGGTGTGTCAAAAATGATTTTCGAGCCTATTGTACGTTCGGTGCAAACAATGCTCCTATCTGGCGTCAAGATTAGCTCTATCTCTAAATGGACCGAAACAAGCTTCAACTAGAGCCTCGCCACCTAGGACTTCCATCGGGTGCGTCTGGAAGGATTTCTAAGTCTATAGTACGTTTGGCGCAAACCGTGCACCAATCTTGCACTAACAATAACACAGTCTCCAAACGGACTGAAACAAAATTCCACACGACCCACGTCACCTAAGAGTTCTATCGGTTGCGTCCAACACAATTTCTGAGCATATAGTATGTTCGGCACAAGCTGTGCACCTATCTTGTGTCAGGATTAGCACTATCTCTAAACGGACTGAACCGACTTTGTACTTGAGCCTCATCACCTAAGAGTACCATCGGGTGCGTCTAAAATATTTTTTGAGACAGTGATATGCTTGGCGCAAACCGTGCACCTATTTTGCCCTGACACTAACTTGTCTCTAAATGGAAAGAAGCGAGATTCCACATGTCCCTCATCACCTAAGAGTTCCATCCTGTGCGTCCAAAACAATTTCTAGGCATTATGGTATGTTCGGTGCAAACGATACACCTTTCTAGCATCAAGATTAGCACTATCTCCAAACAGACTGAAGGAGCATCCACGTGAGCCTTGTCAACTTGGAGTACTATCGGGTCTATCCAAAATGATTTCTAAGCATATGGTACGTTTGGCTCAAAACCGTGCACCTATCATACACACACTCTAACACCATCTCTAAACGGCTCAATGCGAGATTCCACATGACCCACGCCACCTAGGAGTTCCATCGGGTGCGGGTCCAAAATGATTTCTAAGCCTATGGTACGTTCGACGCCAAGCATGCAACTATCTTGCGTCAAGATTAGCACTATATCCAAATGGACCAAAACGACTTCCACTTGAGGCTCGTCAACTAGGAGTAGAATCAGGTGCATCCAAAATGATTTTTGGGCCCATGGTACATTTGGCGCAAAGTGTGCACCTATCTTGCGCTGACACTAACTCTATCTCCAAACTGAAAGAAGCGAGATTCCACATGTCCCACATCACCTAGGAGTTGCATCGGGTGCGTGCAAAACAATTTCTAAGCCTTATGTTACGTTCGGTCCAAACCATGCACCTATCTTTGGTCAAGATTAGCAGTATCTCTAAATGTACTGAATGAGAATCCACATGAGCCTCGTCAACTACGAGTACTATCGGGTGTGTCCAAAAAAATTTCTGAGTGAGTCTATGGAACGTTTGGTGCAAACCGTGCTCCTATCTAACACGACTCTAACACCGTCTCTAAATGGTATGATGCGAGATTCCACATGACCCACGTCACAAAGGAGTTCCATTGGGTGCTGGTGCAAAACGATTTCAGAGTCTATGGTACATTTTGTGCAAACTATCCACCTATCTTGCACTGATACTATCACAGTCTCCAAACGGACTGAAACGGAGATTCCACATGACCCATGTCACCTAAGAGTTCTATCGGTTGCGTCAACACGATTTCTGAGCCTATGGTACATTCAACGCAAACCATGAACCTATCTTGTGTCAAGATTAGCACTATCTCTAAATCGATCGAACCTTGTACTTGAGCCTCGTCACCTAAGAGTTCTATCGGTTGCGTCCAACACAATTTCTAAGCGTATAGTATGTTCGGCACAGGCTATGCACCTATCTTGTGTCAGGATTAGCACTATCTCTAAATGGACCGAAAAGACCTTGTACTTGAGCCTCATCAACTAGGAGTACCATCGGGTGCATCCAAAATGATTTCTAAGTCTATGGTATGTTTAGCGCAAACCATGCACCTATCTTCCACTTACAGTAACATAGTCTCCAAACGGACTGGAACGAGATTCCACATGAACCACGTCACCTAAGAGTTCCATCGGTTATGTCCAACACGATTTCTGAGCCTATGGTACGTTCAACGCAAGCCATGCATGTATCTTGTGTCAAGATTAGCACTATCTCTAAATGGACCGAACCGACCTTGTACCTGAGCCTCATCACCTAACAGTACCATCGGGTGCATCTAAAATGATTTTTGAGCCTATGGTATCTTTAGCGTAAACCGTGCACCTATCTTGCACTAACACTAACATTGTCTCCAAATGGAAAGAAGCGAGATTCTAGGTGTCCCACATCACCTAGGAGTTCCATCGTGTGCGTCCAAAAAATTTCTAGGCCTTATGGTACATTCGGTGCAAACTATACACCTATCTAGCATCAATATTAGCACTATCTCCAAACGGACTGAAGGAGCATCTACATGAGCCTTGTCAACTAGGAGTACTATCGGGTGTGTCCAAAACGATTTTCTGAGTCTGGTATATTTGGCGCAAACCGTGCACCTATCATACACCGACTCTAACACCGTCTCCGAACGATTCAATGTGAGTTTCCACATGACCCACATCAACTAGGAGTTCCATCGGGTGCGGGTCCAAAATGATTTTTGAGTCTATGTTACATTTGGCGCAAACCGTGCCCCTATCTTGCGTAAAGATTAGCACTATCTCCAAACGGGACGAACGGGCATCCACGTGAGCCTCGTCAACTAGGAGTACTAGCGGGTGTGTCCAAAACAATTTATGAGCCTATAGTACATTTCACGCAAACCGTGCACCTATACACCGACACCAACACAGTCTCCAAACGGACCAAAGCGAGCCACAAGATCCACGTCGCCTCAAAATTCCATTGGGTGTGTCAAAAATGATTTTCGAGCCTATTGTACGTTCGGTGCAAACAATGCTCCTATCTGGCGTCAAGATTAGCTCTATCTCTAAATGGACCGAAACAAGCTTCAACTAGAGCCTCGCCACCTAGGACTTCCATCGGGTGCGTCTGGAAGGATTTCTAAGTCTATGGTACGTTTGGCGCAAACCGTGCACCAATCTTACACTAACACTAACACAGTCTCCAAACGGACTGAAACAAAATTCCACACGACCCACGTCACCTAAGAGTTCTATCGGTTGCGTCCAACACAATTTCTGAGCATATAGTATGTTCGGCACAAGCTGTGCAGCTATCTTGTGTCAGGATTAGCACTATCTCTAAACGGACTGAACCGACTTTGTACTTGAGCCTCATCACCTAAGAGTACCATCGGGTGCGTCTAAAATATTTTTTGAGACAGTGATATGCTTGGCGCAAACCGTGCACCTATTTTGCCCTGACACTAACTTGTCTCTAAATGGAAAGAAGCGAGATTCCACATGTCCCTCATCACCTAAGAGTTCCATCCTGTGCGTCCAAAACAATTTCTAGGCATTATGGTACGTTCGGTGCAAACGATACACCTTTCTAGCATCAAGATTAGCACTATCTCCAAACAGACTGAAGGAGCATCCACGTGAGCCTTGTCAACTTGGAGTACTATCGGGTCTATCCAAAATGATTTCTAAGCATATGGTACGTTTGGCTCAAAACCGTGCACCTATCATACACACACTCTAACACCATCTCTAAACGGCTCAATGCGAGATTCCACATGACCCACGCCACCTAGGAGTTCCATCGGGTGCGGGTCCAAAATGATTTCTAAGCCTATGGTATGTTCGACGCCAAGCATGCAACTATCTTGCGTCAAGATTAGCACTATATCCAAATGGACCAAAACGACTTCCACTTGAGGCTCGTCAACTAGGAGTAGAATCAGGTGCATCCAAAATGATTTTTGGGCCCATGGTACGTTTGGCGCAAAGTGTGCACCTATCTTGCGCTGACACTAACTCTATCTCCAAACTGAAAGAAGCGAGATTCCACATGTCCCACATCACCTAGGAGTTGCATCGGGTGCGTGCAAAACAATTTCTAAGCCTTATGTTACGTTCGGTCCAAACCATGCACCTATCTTTGGTCAAGATTAGCAGTATCTCTAAATGTACTGAATGAGAATCCACATGAGCCTTTGTCAACTACGAGTACTATCGGGTGTGTCCAAAAAAATTTCTGAGTGAGTCTATGGAACGTTTGGTGCAAACCGTGCTCCTATCTAACACGACTCTAACACCGTCTCTAAATGGTATGATGCGAGATTCCACATGACCCACGTCACAAAGGAGTTCCATTGGGTGCTGGTGCAAAACGATTTCAGAGTCTATGGTACATTTTGTGCAAACTATCCACCTATCTTGCACTGATACTATCACAGTCTCCAAACGGACTGAAACGGAGATTCCACATGACCCATGTCACCTAAGAGTTCTATCGGTTGCGTCAACACGATTTCTGAGCCTATGGTACATTCAACGCAAACCATGAACCTATCTTGTGTCAAGATTAGCACTATCTCTAAATCGATCGAACCTTGTACTTGAGCCTCGTCACCTAAGAGTTCTATCGGTTGCGTCCAACACAATTTCTAAGCGTATAGTATGTTCGGCACAGGCTATGCACCTATCTTGTGTCAGGATTAGCACTATCTCTAAATGGACCGAAAAGACCTTGTACTTGAGCCTCATCAACTAGGAGTACCATCGGGTGCATCCAAAATGATTTCTAAGTCTATGGTATGTTTAGCGCAAACCATGCACCTATCTTCCACTTACAGTAACATAGTCTCCAAACGGACTGGAACGAGATTCCACATGAACCACATCACCTAAGAGTTCCATCGGTTATGTCCAACATGATTTCTGAGCCTATGGTACGTTCAACGCAAGCCATGCACGTATCTTGTGTCAAGATTAGCACTATCTCTAAATGGACCGAACCGACCTTGTACCTGAGCCTCATCACCTAACAGTACCATCGGGTGCATCTAAAATGATTTTTGAGCCTATGGTATCTTTAGCGTAAACCGTGCACCTATCTTGCACTAACACTAACATTGTCTCCAAATGGAAAGAAGCGAGATTCTAGGTGTCCCACATCACCTAGGAGTTCCATCGTGTGCGTCCAAAAAATTTCTAGGCCTTATGGTACATTCGGTGCAAACTATACACCTATCTAGCATCAATATTAGCACTATCTCCAAACGGACTGAAGGAGCATCTACATGAGCCTTGTCAACTAGGAGTACTATCGGGTGTGTCCAAAACGATTTTCTGAGTCTGGTATATTTGGCGCAAACCGTGCACCTATCATACACCGACTCTAACACCGTCTCCGAACGATTCAATGTGAGTTTCCACATGACCCACATCAACTAGGAGTTCCATCGGGTGCGGGTCCAAAATGATTTTTGAGTCTATGTTACATTTGGCACAAACCGTGCCCCTATCTTGCGTAAAGATTAGCACTATCTCCAAACGGGACGAACGGGCATCCACGTGAGCCTCGTCAACTAGGAGTACTAGCGGGTGTGTCCAAAACAATTTATGAGCCTATAGTACATTTCACGCAAACCGTGCACCTATACACCGACACCAACACAGTCTCCAAACGGACCAAAGCGAGCCACAAGATCCACGTCGCCTCAAAATTCCATTGGGTGTGTCAAAAATGATTTTCGAGCCTATTGTACGTTCGGTGCAAACAATGCTCCTATCTGGCGTCAAGATTAGCTCTATCTCTAAATGGACCGAGACAAGCTTCAACTAGAGCCTCGCCACCTAGGACTTCCATCGGGTGCGTCTGGAAGGATTTCTAAGTCTATGGTACGTTTGGCGCAAACCGTGCACCAATCTTACACTAACACTAACACAGTCTCCAAACGGACTGAAACAAAATTCCACACGACCCACGTCACCTAAGAGTTCTATCGGTTGCGTCCAACACAATTTCTGAGCATATAGTATGTTCGGCACAAGCTGTGCAGCTATCTTGTGTCAGGATTAGCACTATCTCTAAACGGACTGAACCGACTTTGTACTTGAGCCTCATCACCTAAGAGTACCATCGGGTGCGTCTAAAATATTTTTTGAGACAGTGATATGCTTGGCGCAAACCGTGCACCTATTTTGCCCTGACACTAACTTGTCTCTAAATGGAAAGAAGCGAGATTCCACATGTCCCTCATCACCTAAGAGTTCCATCCTGTGCGTCCAAAACAATTTCTAGGCATTATGGTACGTTCGGTGCAAACGATACACCTTTCTAGCATCAAGATTAGCACTATCTCCAAACAGACTGAAGGAGCATCCACGTGAGCCTTGTCAACTTGGAGTACTATCGGGTCTATCCAAAATGATTTCTAAGCATATGGTACGTTTGGCTCAAAACCGTGCACCTATCATACACACACTCTAACACCATCTCTAAACGGCTCAATGCGAGATTCCACATGACCCACGCCACCTAGGAGTTCCATCGGGTGCGGGTCCAAAATGATTTCTAAGCCTATGGTATGTTCGACGCCAAGCATGCAACTATCTTGTGTCAAGATTAGCACTATATCCAAATGGACCAAAACGACTTCCACTTGAGGCTCGTCAACTAGGAGTAGAATCAGGTGCATCCAAAATGATTTTTGGGCCCATGGTACGTTTGGCGCAAAGTGTGCACCTATCTTGCGCTGACACTAACTCTATCTCCAAACTGAAAGAAGCGAGATTCCACATGTCCCACATCACCTAGGAGTTGCATCGGGTGCGTGCAAAACAATTTCTAAGCCTTATGTTACGTTCGGTCCAAACCATGCACCTATCTTTGGTCAAGATTAGCAGTATCTCTAAATGTACTGAATGAGAATCCACATGAGCCTCGTCAACTACGAGTACTATCGGGTGTGTCCAAAAAAATTTCTGAGTGAGTCTATGGAACGTTTGGTGCAAACCGTGCTCCTATCTAACACGACTCTAACACCGTCTCTAAATGGTATGATGCGAGATTCCACATGACCCACGTCACAAAGGAGTTCCATTGGGTGCTGGTGCAAAACGATTTCAGAGTCTATGGTACATTTTGTGCAAACTATCCACCTATCTTGCACTGATACTATCACAGTCTCCAAACGGACTGAAACGGAGATTCCACATGACCCATGTCACCTAAGAGTTCTATCGGTTGCGTCAACACGATTTCTGAGCCTATGGTACATTCAACGCAAACCATGAACCTATCTTGTGTCAAGATTAGCACTATCTCTAAATCGATCGAACCTTGTACTTGAGCCTCGTCACCTAAGAGTTCTATCGGTTGCGTCCAACACAATTTCTAAGCGTATAGTATGTTCGGCACAGGCTATGCACCTATCTTGTGTCAGGATTAGCACTATCTCTAAATGGACCGAAAAGACCTTGTACTTGAGCCTCATCAACTAGGAGTACCATCGGGTGCATCCAAAATGATTTCTAAGTCTATGGTATGTTTAGCGCAAACCATGCACCTATCTTCCACTTACAGTAACATAGTCTCCAAACGGACTGGAACGAGATTCCACATGAACCACATCACCTAAGAGTTCCATCGGTTATGTCCAACATGATTTCTGAGCCTATGGTACGTTCAACGCAAGCCATGCACGTATCTTGTGTCAAGATTAGCACTATCTCTAAATGGACCGAACCGACCTTGTACCTGAGCCTCATCACCTAACAGTACCATCGGGTGCATCTAAAATGATTTTTGAGCCTATGGTATCTTTAGCGTAAACCGTGCACCTATCTTGCACTAACACTAACATTGTCTCCAAATGGAAAGAAGCGAGATTCTAGGTGTCCCACATCACCTAGGAGTTCCATCGTGTGCGTCCAAAAAATTTCTAGGCCTTATGGTACATTCGGTGCAAACTATACACCTATCTAGCATCAATATTAGCACTATCTCCAAACGGACTGAAGGAGCATCTACATGAGCCTTGTCAACTAGGAGTACTATCGGGTGTGTCCAAAACGATTTTCTGAGTCTGGTATATTTGGCGCAAACCGTGCACCTATCATACACCGACTCTAACACCGTCTCCGAACGATTCAATGTGAGTTTCCACATGACCCACATCAACTAGGAGTTCCATCGGGTGCGGGTCCAAAATGATTTTTTAGTCTATGTTACATTTGGCACAAACCGTGCCCCTATCTTGCGTAAAGATTAGCACTATCTCCAAACGGGACGAACGGGCATCCACGTGAGCCTCGTCAACTAGGAGTACTAGCGGGTGTGTCCAAAACAATTTATGAGCCTATAGTACATTTCACGCAAACCGTGCACCTATACACCGACACCAACACAGTCTCCAAACGGACCAAAGCGAGCCACAAGATCCACGTCGCCTCAAAATTCCATTGGGTGTGTCAAAAATGATTTTCGAGCCTATTGTACGTTCGGTGCAAACAATGCTCCTATCTGGCGTCAAGATTAGCTCTATCTCTAAATGGACCGAGACAAGCTTCAACTAGAGCCTCGCCACCTAGGACTTCCATCGGGTGCGTCTGGAAGGATTTCTAAGTCTATGGTACGTTTGGCGCAAACCGTGCACCAATCTTACACTAACACTAACACAGTCTCCAAACGGACTGAAACAAAATTCCACACGACCCACGTCACCTAAGAGTTCTATCGGTTGCGTCCAACACAATTTCTGAGCATATAGTATGTTCGGCACAAGCTGTGCAGCTATCTTGTGTCAGGATTAGCACTATCTCTAAACGGACTGAACCGACTTTGTACTTGAGCCTCATCACCTAAGAGTACCATCGGGTGCGTCTAAAATATTTTTTGAGACAGTGATATGCTTGGCGCAAACCGTGCACCTATTTTGCCCTGACACTAACTTGTCTCTAAATGGAAAGAAGCGAGATTCCACATGTCCCTCATCACCTAAGAGTTCCATCCTGTGCGTCCAAAACAATTTCTAGGCATTATGGTACGTTCGGTGCAAACGATACACCTTTCTAGCATCAAGATTAGCACTATCTCCAAACAGACTGAAGGAGCATCCACGTGAGCCTTGTCAACTTGGAGTACTATCGGGTCTATCCAAAATGATTTCTAAGCATATGGTACGTTTGGCTCAAAACCGTGCACCTATCATACACACACTCTAACACCATCTCTAAACGGCTCAATGCGAGATTCCACATGACCCACGCCACCTAGGAGTTCCATCGGGTGCGGGTCCAAAATGATTTCTAAGCCTATGGTATGTTCGACGCCAAGCATGCAACTATCTTGTGTCAAGATTAGCACTATATCCAAATGGACCAAAACGACTTCCACTTGAGGCTCGTCAACTAGGAGTAGAATCAGGTGCATCCAAAATGATTTTTGGGCCCATGGTACGTTTGGCGCAAAGTGTGCACCTATCTTGCGCTGACACTAACTCTATCTCCAAACTGAAAGAAGCGAGATTCCACATGTCCCACATCACCTAGGAGTTGCATCGGGTGCGTGCAAAACAATTTCTAAGCCTTATGTTACGTTCGGTCCAAACCATGCACCTATCTTTGGTCAAGATTAGCAGTATCTCTAAATGTACTGAATGAGAATCCACATGAGCCTCGTCAACTACGAGTACTATCGGGTGTGTCCAAAAAAATTTCTGAGTGAGTCTATGGAACGTTTGGTGCAAACCGTGCTCCTATCTAACACGACTCTAACACCGTCTCTAAATGGTATGATGCGAGATTCCACATGACCCACGTCACAAAGGAGTTCCATTGGGTGCTGGTGCAAAACGATTTCAGAGTCTATGGTACATTTTGTGCAAACTATCCACCTATCTTGCACTGATACTATCACAGTCTCCAAACGGACTGAAACGGAGATTCCACATGACCCATGTCACCTAAGAGTTCTATCGGTTGCGTCAACACGATTTCTGAGCCTATGGTACATTCAACGCAAACCATGAACCTATCTTGTGTCAAGATTAGCACTATCTCTAAATCGATCGAACCTTGTACTTGAGCCTCGTCACCTAAGAGTTCTATCGGTTGCGTCCAACACAATTTCTAAGCGTATAGTATGTTCGGCACAGGCTATGCACCTATCTTGTGTCAGGATTAGCACTATCTCTAAATGGACCGAAAAGACCTTGTACTTGAGCCTCATCAACTAGGAGTACCATCGGGTGCATCCAAAATGATTTCTAAGTCTATGGTATGTTTAGCGCAAACCATGCACCTATCTTCCACTTACAGTAACATAGTCTCCAAACGGACTGGAACGAGATTCCACATGAACCACGTCACCTAAGAGTTCCATCGGTTATGTCCAACACGATTTCTGAGCCTATGGTACGTTCAACGCAAGCCATGCACGTATCTTGTGTCAAGATTAGCACTATCTCTAAATGGACCGAACCGACCTTGTACCTGAGCCTCATCACCTAACAGTACCATCGGGTGCATCTAAAATGATTTTTGAGCCTATGGTATCTTTAGCGTAAACCGTGCACCTATCTTGCACTAACACTAACATTGTCTCCAAATGGAAAGAAGCGAGATTCTAGGTGTCCCACATCACCTAGGAGTTCCATCGTGTGCGTCCAAAAAATTTCTAGGCCTTATGGTACATTCGGTGCAAACTATACACCTATCTAGCATCAATATTAGCACTATCTCCAAACGGACTGAAGGAGCATCTACATGAGCCTTGTCAACTAGGAGTACTATCGGGTGTGTCCAAAACGATTTTCTGAGTCTGGTATATTTGGCGCAAACCGTGCACCTATCATACACCGACTCTAACACCGTCTCCGAACGATTCAATGTGAGTTTCCACATGACCCACATCAACTAGGAGTTCCATCGGGTGCGGGTCCAAAATGATTTTTGAGTCTATGTTACATTTGGCACAAACCGTGCCCCTATCTTGCGTAAAGATTAGCACTATCTCCAAACGGGACGAACGAGCATCCACGTGAGCCTCGTCAACTAGGAGTACTAGCGGGTGTGTCCAAAACAATTTATGAGCCTATAGTACATTTCACGCAAACCATGCACCTATACACCGACACCAACACAGTCTCCAAACGGACCAAAGCGAGCCACAAGACCCACGTCGCCTCAAAATTCCATCGGGTGTGTCAAAAATGATTTTCGAGCCTATTGTACGTTCGGTGCAAACAATGCTCCTATCTGGCGTCAAGATTAGCTCTATCTCTAAATGGACCGAAACAAGCTTCAACTAGAGCCTCGCCACCTAGGACTTCCATCGGGTGCGTCTGGAAGGATTTCTAAGTCTATGGTACGTTTGGCGCAAACCGTGCACCAATCTTGCACTAACACTAACACAGTCTCCAAACGGACTGAAACAAAATTCCACATGACCCACATCACCTAAGAGTTCTATCGGTTGCGTCCAACACAATTTCTGAGCATATAGTATGTTCGGCACAAGCTGTGCACCTATCTTGTGTCAGGATTAGCACTATCTCTAAACGGACTGAACCGACTTTGTACTTGAGCCTCATCACCTAAGAGTACCATCGGGTGCGTCTAAAATATTTTTTGAGACAGTGATATGCTTGGCGCAAACCGTGCACCTATTTTGCCCTGACACTAACTTGTCTCTAAATGGAAAGAAGCGAGATTCCACATGTCCCTCATCACCTAAGAGTTCCATCCTGTGCGTCCAAAACAATTTCTAGGCATTATGGTACGTTCGGTGCAAACGATACACCTTTCTAGCATCAAGATTAGCACTATCTCCAAACAGACTGAAGGAGCATCCACGTGAGCCTTGTCAACTTGGAGTACTATCGGGTCTATCCAAAATGATTTCTAAGCATATGGTATGTTTGGCTCAAAACCGTGCACCTATCATACACACACTCTAACACCATCTCTAAACAGCTCAATGCGAGATTCCACATGACCCACGCCACCTAGGAGTTCCATCGGGTGAGGGTCCAAAATGATTTCTAAGCCTATGGTACGTTCGACGCCAAGCATGCAACTATCTTGCGTCAAGATTAGCACTATATCCAAATGGACCAAAACGACTTCCACTTGAGGCTCGTCAACTAGGAGTACAATCAGGTGCATCCAAAATGATTTTTGGGCCCATGGTACGTTTGGTGCAAAGTGTGCACCTATCTTGCGCTGACACTAACTCTATGTCCAAACTGAAAGAAGCGAGATTCCACATGTCCCACATCACCTAGGAGTTGCATCGGGTGCGTGCAAAACAATTTCTAAGCCTTATGTTACGTTCGGTCCAAACCATGCACCTATCTTTGGTCAAGATTAGCAGTATCTCTAAATGTACTGAATGAGAATCCACATGAGCCTCGTCAACTACGAGTACTATCGGGTGTGTCCAAAAAAATTTCTGAGTGAGTCTATGGAACGTTTGGTGCAAACCGTGCTCCTATCTAACACGACTCTAACATCGTCGCTAAATGGTATGATGCGAGATTCCACATGACCCACGTCACAAAGGAGTTCCATTGGGTGCTGGTGCAAAACGATTTCAGAGTCTATGGTACATTTTGTGCAAACTATCCACCTATCTTGCACTGATACTATCACAGTCTCCAAACGGACTGAAACGGAGATTCCACATGACCCATGTCACCTAAGAGTTCTATCGGTTGCGTCAACACGATTTCTGAGCCTATGGTACATTCAACGCAAACCATGAACCTATCTTGTGTCAAGATTAGCACTATCTCTAAATGGATCGAACCTTGTACTTGAGCCTCGTCACCTAAGAGTTCTATCGGTTGCGTCCAACACAATTTTTAAGCGTATAGTATGTTCGGCACAGGCTATGCACCTATCTTGTGTCAGGATTAGCACTATCTCTAAATGGACCGAAAAGACCTTGTACTTGAGCCTCATCAACTAGGAGTACCATCGGGTGCATCCAAAATGATTTCTAAGTCTATGGTATGTTTAGCGCAAACCATGCACCTATCTTCCACTTACAGTAACATAGTCTCCAAACGGACTGGAACGAGATTCCACATGAACCACGTCACCTAAGAGTTCCATCGGTTATGTCCGACACGATTTCTGAGCCTATGGTACGTTCAACGCAAGCCATGCACGTATCTTGTGTCAAGATTAGCACTATCTCTAAATGGACCGAACTGACCTTGTACTTGAGCCTCATCACCTAACAGTACCATCGGGTGCATCTAAAATGATTTTTGAGCCTATGGTATCTTTAGCGTAAACCGTGCACCTATCTTGCACTAACACTAACATTGTCTCCAAATGGAAAGAAGCGAGATTCTAGGTGTCCCACATCACCTAGGAGTTGCATCGGGTGCGTGCAAAACAATTTCTAAGCCTTATGTTACGTTCGGTCCAAACCATGCACCTATCTTTGGTCAAGATTAGCAGTATCTCTAAATGTACTGAATGAGAATCCACATGAGCCTCGTCAACTACGAGTACTATCGGGTGTGTCCAAAAAAATTTCTGAGTGAGTCTATGGAACGTTTGGTGCAAACCGTGCTCCTATCTAACACGACTCTAACATCGTCGCTAAATGGTATGATGCGAGATTCCACATGACCCACGTCACAAAGGAGTTCCATTGGGTGCTGGTGCAAAACGATTTCAGAGTCTATGGTACATTTTATGCAAACTATCCACCTATCTTGCACTGATACTATCACAGTCTCCAAACGGACTGAAACGGAGATTCCACATGACCCATGTCACCTAAGAGTTCTATCGGTTGCGTCAACACGATTTCTGAGCCTATGGTACATTCAACGCAAACTATGAACCTATCTTGTGTCAAGATTAGCACTATCTCTAAATGGATCGAACCTTGTACTTGAGCCTCGTCACCTAAGAGTTCTATCGGTTGCGTCCAACACAATTTCTAAGCGTATAGTATGTTCGGCACAGGCTATGCACCTATCTTGTGTCAGGATTAGCACTATCTCTAAATGGACCGAAAAGACCCTGTACTTGAGCCTCATCAACTAGGAGTACCATCGGGTGCATCCAAAATGATTTCTAAGTCTATGGTATGTTTAGCGCAAACCATGCACCTATCTTCCACTTACAGTAACATAGTCTCCAAATGGACTGGAACGAGATTCCACAAGAACCACGTCACCTAAGAGTTCCATCGGTTATGTCCAACACGATTTCTGAGCCTATGGTACGTTCAACGCAAGCCATGCACGTATCTTGTGTCAAGATTAGCACTATCTCTAAATGGACCGAACTGACCTTGTACTTGAGCCTCATCACCTAACAGTACCATCGGGTGCATCTAAAATGATTTTTGAGCCTATGGTATCTTTAGCGTAAACCGTGCACCTATCTTGCACTAACACTAACATTGTCTCCAAATGGAAAGAAGCGAGATTCTAGGTGTCCCACATCACCTAGGAGTTCCATCGTGTGCGTCCAAAAAATTTCTAGGCCTTATGGTACATTCGGTGCAAACTATACACCTATCTAGCATCAATATTAGCACTATCTCCAAACGGACTGAAGGAGCATCTACATGAGCCTTGTCAACTAGGAGTACTATCGGGTGTGTCCAAAACGATTTTCTGAGTCTGGTATATTTGGCGCAAACCGTGCACCTATCATACACCGACTCTAACACCGTCTTCGAACGATTCAATGTGAGTTTCCACATGACCCACATCAACTAGGAGTTCCATCGGGTGCGGGTCCAAAATGATTTTTGAGCCTATGTTACATTTGACGCAAACCGTGCCCCTATCTTGCGTAAAGATTAGCACTATCTCCAAACGGGACGAACGAGCATCCACGTGAGCCTCGTCAACTAGGAGTACTAGCGGGTGTGTCCAAAACAATTTATGAGCCTATAGTACATTTCACGCAAACCGTGCACCTATACACCGACACCAACACAGTCTCCAAACGGACCAAAGCGAGCCACAAGACCCACGTCGCCTCAAAATTCCATCGGGTGTGTCAAAAATGATTTTCGAGCCTATTGTACGTTCGGTGCAAACAATGCTCCTATCTGGCGTCAAGATTAGCTCTATCTCTAAATGGACCGAAACAAGCTTCAACTAGAGCCTCGCCACCTAGGACTTCCATCGGGTGCGTCTGGAAGGATTTCTAAGTCTATGGTACGTTTGGCGCAAACCGTGCACCAATCTTGCACTAACACTAACACAGTCTCCAAACGGACTGAAACAAAATTCCACATGACCCACATCACCTAAGAGTTCTATCGGTTGCGTCCAACACAATTTCTGAGCATATAGTATGTTCGGCACAAGCTGTGCACCTATCTTGTGTCAGGATTAGCACTATCTCTAAACGGACTGAACCGACTTTGTACTTGAGCCTCATCACCTAAGAGTACCATCGGGTGCGTCTAAAATATTTTTTGAGACAGTGATATGCTTGGCGCAAACCATGCACCTATTTTGCCCTGACACTAACTTGTCTCTAAATGGAAAGAAGCGAGATTCCACATGTCCCTCATCACCTAAGAGTTCCATCCTGTGCGTCCAAAACAATTTCTAGGCATTATGGTACGTTCGGTGCAAACGATACACCTTTCTAGCATCAAGATTAGCACTATCTCCAAACAGACTGAAGGAGCATCCACGTGAGCCTTGTCAACTTGGAGTACTATCGGGTCTATCCAAAATGATTTCTAAGCATATGGTATGTTTGGCTCAAAACCGTGCACCTATCATACACACACTCTAACACCATCTCTAAACAGCTCAATGCGAGATTCCACATGACCCACGCCACCTAGGAGTTCCATCGGGTGAGGGTCCAAAATGATTTCTAAGCCTATGGTACGTTCGACGCCAAGCATGCAACTATCTTGCGTCAAGATTAGCACTATATCCAAATGGACCAAAACAACTTCCACTTGAGGCTCGTCAACTAGGAGTACAATCAGGTGCATCCAAAATGATTTTTGGGCCCATGGTACGTTTGGCGCAAAGTGTGCACCTATCTTGCGCTGACACTAACTCTATGTCCAAACTGAAAGAAGCGAGATTCCACATGTCCCACATCACCTAGGAGTTGCATCGGGTGCGTGCAAAACAATTTCTAAGCCTTATGTTACGTTCGGTCCAAACCATGCACCTATCTTTGGTCAAGATTAGCAGTATCTCTAAATGTACTGAATGAGAATCCACATGAGCCTCGTCAACTACGAGTACTATCGGGTGTGTCCAAAAAAATTTCTGAGTGAGTCTATGGAACGTTTGGTGCAAACCGTGCTCCTATCTAACACGACTCTAACATCGTCGCTAAATGGTATGATGCGAGATTCCACATGACCCACGTCACAAAGGAGTTCCATTGGGTGCTGGTGCAAAACGATTTCAGAGTCTATGGTACATTTTGTGCAAACTATCCACCTATCTTGCACTGATACTATCACAGTCTCCAAACGGACTGAAACGGAGATTCCACATGACCCATGTCACCTAAGAGTTCTATCGGTTGCGTCCAACACGATTTCTGAGCCTATGGTACATTCAACGCAAACCATGAACCTATCTTGTGTCAAGATTAGCACTATCTCTAAATGGATCGAACCTTGTACTTGAGCCTCGTCACCTAAGAGTTCTATCGGTTGCGTCCAACACAATTTCTAAGCGTATAGTATGTTCGGCACAGGCTATGCACCTATCTTGTGTCAGGATTAGCACTATCTCTAAATGGACCGAAAAGACCTTGTACTTGAGCCTCATCAACTAGGAGTACCATCGGGTGCATCCAAAATGATTTCTAAGTCTATGGTATGTTTAGCGCAAACCATGCACCTATCTTCCACTTACAGTAACATAGTCTCCAAATGGACTGGAACGAGATTCCACAAGAACCACGTCACCTAAGAGTTCCATCGGTTATGTCCAACACGATTTCTGAGCCTATGGTACGTTCAACGCAAGCCATGCACATATCTTGTGTCAAGATTAGCACTATCTCTAAATGGACCGAACCGACCTTGTACTTGAGCCTCATCACCTAACAGTACCATCGGGTGCATCTAAAATGATTTTTGAGCCTATGGTATCTTTAGCGTAAACCGTGCACCTATCTTGCACTAACACTAACATTGTCTCCAAATGGAAAGAAGCGAGATTCTAGGTGTCCCACATCACCTAGGAGTTCCATCGTGTGCGTCCAAAAAATTTCTAGGCCTTATGGTACATTCGGTGCAAACTATACACCTATCTAGCATCAATATTAGCACTATCTCCAAACGGACTGAAGGAGCATCTACATGAGCCTTGTCAACTAGGAGTACTATCGGGTGTGTCCAAAACGATTTTCTGAGTCTGGTATATTTGGCGCAAACCGTGCACCTATCATACACCGACTCTAACACCGTCTTCGAACGATTCAATGTGAGTTTCCCCATGACCCACATCAACTAGGAGTTCCATCGGGTGCGGGTCCAAAATGATTTTTGAGCCTATGTTACATTTGACGCAAACCGTGCCCCTATCTTGCGTAAAGATTAGCACTATCTCCAAACGGGACGAACGAGCATCCACGTGAGCCTCGTCAACTAGGAGTACTAGCGGGTGTGTCCAAAACAATTTATGAGCCTATAGTACATTTCACGCAAACCGTGCACCTATACACCGACACCAACACAGTCTCCAAACGGACCAAAGCGAGCCACAAGACCCACGTCGCCTCAAAATTCCATCGGGTGTGTCAAAAATGATTTTCGAGCCTATTGTACGTTCGGTGCAAACAATGCTCCTATCTGGCGTCAAGATTAGCTCTATCTCTAAATGGACCGAAACAAGCTTCAACTAGAGCCTCGCCACCTAGGACTTCCATCGGGTGCGTCTGGAAGGATTTATAAGTCTATGGTACGTTTGGCGCAAACCGTGTACCAATCTTGCACTAACACTAACACAGTCTCCAAACGGACTGAAACAAAATTCCACATGACCCACATCACCTAAGAGTTCTATCGGTTGCGTCCAACACAATTTCTGAGCATATAGTATGTTCGGCACAAGCTGTGCACCTATCTTGTGTCAGGATTAGCACTATCTCTAAACGGACTGAACCGACTTTGTACTTGAGCCTCATCACCTAAGAGTACCATCGGGTGCGTCTAAAATATTTTTTGAGACAGTGATATGCTTGGCGCAAACCATGCACCTATTTTGCCCTGACACTAACTTGTCTCTAAATGGAAAGAAGCGAGATTCCACATGTCCCTCATCACCTAAGAGTTCCATCCTGTGCGTCCAAAACAATTTCTAGGCATTATGGTACGTTCGGTGCAAACGATACACCTTTCTAGCATCAAGATTAGCACTATCTCCAAATAGACTGAAGGAGCATCCACGTGAGCCTTGTCAACTTGGAGTACTATCGGGTCTATCCAAAATGATTTCTAAGTATATGGTACGTTTGGCTCAAAACCGTGCACCTATCATACACACACTCTAACACCATCTCTAAACGGCTCAATGCGAGATTCCACATGACCCACGCCACCTAGGAGTTCCATCGGGTGCGGGTCCAAAATGATTTCTAAGCCTATGGTACGTTTGATGCCAAGCATGCAACTATCTTGCGTCAAGATTAACACTATATCCAAATGGACCAAAACGACTTCCACTTGAGCCTCGTCAACTAGGAGTACAATCAGGTGCATCCAAAATGATTTTTAGGCCCATGGTACGTTTGGCGCAAATCATGCAACTATCTTGCGCTGACAGTAACTCAATCTCCAAACTGAAAGAAGCGAGATTCCACATGTCCCACATCACCTAGGAGTTCGATCGGGTGCGTCCGGAAGGATATCTAAGTCTATGGTACGTTTGGCGCAAACTGTGCACCTATCTTGCACTGACACTAACACAGTCTCCAAACGGACTGAAACAAAATTCCACATGACCCATGTCACCTAAGAGTTCTATCGGTTGCGTCCAACACAATTTCTAAGCGTATAGTATGTTCGGCGCAAGCTGTGCACCTATCTTGTGTCAGGATTAGCGCTATCACTAAATAGACCGAACTGAATTTGTACTTGAGCCTCATCACCTGTGAGTACCATCGGGTGCGTCTAAAATAATTTTTGGGACAATGATATGTTTGGCGCAAACCATGCACCTATCTTGCACTAACACTAACATTGTCTCCAAATGGAAAGAAGCGAGATTCCACATGTCCCACATCACCTAGGAGTTCCATCGTGTGCGTCCAAAACAATTTCTAGGCCTTATGGTACGTTTGGTGCAAACGGTGCACCTATCTTTGGTCAAGATTAGCAGTATCTCTAAATGGACTGAACGAGCATCCACATGAGTCTGGTCAACTAGGACTATGATCGGGTGTGTTGAAAACAATTTCTAAGCCTATAGTACATCTCGTGCAAACCGTGCACCTATCCACCGACACCTACAGAGTCTCCAAACGGTCCGAAGCAGGCCACAAGACCCATGTCACCTAGAAGTTCCATCAAGTGTGTCAAAAACGATTTCCGCGCCTATGGTACGTTCGGTGCAAACTGCGCACCTATCTGGCATCAAGATTACCACTATCTCCAAATGGACCGAAACAAGTTTCCACTTGAGCATCGTCACCTAGGAGTTCCATCGGGTGCTGCCAAAATCATTTCTATGTCTATGGTACGTTTGGTGCAAACCGTGCACCTATCTTGCACTAACAATAACATAGTCTCCAAACGGACTGAAACAAGATTCCACTTGATCCACGTCACCTAAGAGTTCCATCGGTTGCAACCAACACAATTTCTGAGCCTACAGTACGTTGGGCGCAAAACCATGCACCTATCTTGTGTCACGATTAACACTATCTCTAAATGGACTGAGCCAACCTTCCACATGAGCCTCATCACCTAAGAGTACCGTCGGGTGCGTCAAAAATGATTTTTGAGCCTATGGTACGTTTGGTGCAAACCATGCACTTATGTTGCACAGACACTAACGCTGTCTCCAAATGGAAAGAAGCGAGATTCCACATGTCCCATGACACCTAGGAGTTCCATCGATTGTGTCTAAAACAATTTCTGAGCCTTATGGTACGTAGTGCAAACTGTGCACCTATCTTGCTTCAAGAGTAGCACTCTCTCTAAACGGACTGAAACGACTTCCACTTGAGCCTCATCAACTAGGAGTACAATCAGGTGCATCCAAAATGAGTTTTGAGCCTATGGTATGTTTGGCGCAAACAGTGCACCTATCTTGCACCGACACTAATTCTATCTCCAAATTGAACGAACCAAGATTCCACATGTCCCATATCACCTAAGAGTTCCATCAGGTGCGTCCAAAACAATTTCTGAGCCTTATGGTACGTTTGGCACAAACTGTGCACTTATTTTGTGTCAAGATTAGCACTAACTCCAAATGGACCAAACGAGCATCAACGTGAGCCTCGTCAACTAGGAGTACTATCAGGAGTACCAAAACAATTTCTAAGCCTATAGTGCATTTCACAAAAACCATGCACCTATCCACCGACACCAACACAGTCTCCAAGTGGACTGAAGCGAGCCACAAGACCCACGCCACCTAGAAGTTCCATCAGGTGTGTCAAAATCGATTTTCAAGCCTATGGTATGTTCAGTGCAAACCGTGAACCTACCTTGCATCAAAATTAGCAAAATCTCCAAACGGACCGAAACAATCTTCCACTTGAGCATCGTCACCTAGGAGTATCATCGAGTGCATCCAAAATGATTTCTATGTCTATGGTACGTTTGGCGCAAACCGTGCACCTATCTTGTGCTGACACTAACACAGTCTCCAAACGGACTAAAACAAGATTCCACATGACCCACATCACCTAAGAGTTCCATCAGTTGCATCTAACATTATTTCTTGGCCTATGGTTCATTCAGTGCAAACCATGTACCTATCTTGTGTCAAGATTAGCACTAACTTTAAATGGACTAAACCAAACTTGTACTTGAGCCTCGTCACCTAAGAGTACCACCAGGTGCGTCTAAAATGCTTTCTGAGTCTACGGTATGTTTGACACAAACCGTGAACCTATCTTGCACTAAAACTAAAATTGTCTCCAAGTGGAAAGGATCCAGATTCCACATGTCCCACATCACCTATGAGTTCCATCGGGTGCGTCCAAAACAATTTCTGAGCCTTATGGCAGTTCAGTACAAACCATGCACCTATCTTACATCAAGATTAGCACTATCTCCAGACGGACTAAACGAGCATCCACGTAAGCCTCATCAACTAGGGGTACTATCGGGTGTGCGCAAAATGATTTCTAAGCCTATGGTACGTTTGGCACAAACCATGCATCTATCTTACACCGACTCTAACATCATCACCAAACGGACTGATGCAAGATCTCACATGACCCACGTCACTTAGGAGTTCCATCGGGTGCGGGACCAAAACAATTTCTGAGCCTATGGTACGTTCAACGCAAACCGTGCACCTATCTTGCACCAACACCATATCTTGAAACTAAAAGAAGCAAGGTTCCACATGTCCCACATGACCTAGGAGCTCCATCAGGTGCATCCAAAGCAATTTCTAAGTCTATGGTACGTTCGGCGCAAACCGTGCACCTATCTTGCCTCAAGATTACCACTATCTCCAAATGGATGAAACAAGCTTCCACTTGAGCCTCATAACCTAGAGTACCATCGGGTGCATCCAAAACAATTTCTATGGCTATGGTACGTTTGGCGCAAACCGTGCACCTATCTTGCACTAACACTAACACTAACACTGTCTCCAAACGAACTGAAACGAGATTCCACACGACCCACGTCGCCTAGAAATTCCATCGGTTGCGTCCAACATGATTTCCGAGACTGTGGTACATTTGGCGCAAACCGTGCACCTATCTTGCACCGACACTAACACTGTATCCAAATAGAAAGAAGCGAGATTCCACATGTCCTATATCACCTAGGAGTTCCATCGGGTGCGTCCAGAACAATTTCTAAGCCTAATGGTACGTTCGGCGCAAACCGTGCACCTATCTTGCATCAAGATTGGCACTATCCCCAAATGAACTGAATGAGCATCCACGTGAGCCTCGTCAACTAGGAGTACTATCGAGTGTGTAAAAATGATTTCTGAGCCTATGGTATGTTTGGCGCAAATCGTCCACCTATATTACACCATCTTTAACACCATCTCCGAATGGACCGATGCGAGATTCCACATGACCCAAGTCACCTAGGAGTTCCATCAGGTGTGGGTCCAAAACGATTCTGAGCCTATGGTATCTTCGATGCAAACCATGCACCTATCTTGCGTCAAGATTAGCACTATCTCCAATCGGACTGAACGAGCATCCACGTGAGCCTCATCAGCTAGGAGTTCTATCGGATGTGTCCAAAACGATTTCTGAGCCTATGGTACATTTGGCGCAAACCGTGCACTTATCTTACACCATCTTTAATACTATCTCTGAATGGACCGATTCGAGATTCCACATGACCCACGTCAACTAGAAGCTCCATTGGGTGCAAGACTGAGCCTATGGTATGTTCGACGCAAACCGTGCTCCTATCTTGCATCAAGATTAGCACTATCTCTAAACGGATCGAACGACCTTCCATGAGAGCCTCGTCAACTAGGAGTACTATCGGGTGTGTTAAAAATGATTTCTAAGCCTTTGGTGCATTTGCGGCAAACCGTGCACCTATCTTACACCATCTTTAACACCATCTCCAAACGGACCGATGCAAGATTCCACATGACCCAAGTCACCTAGGAGTTCCATCGCATGCAGGTCCAAAACGATTTCTGAGCCTATGGTATGTTCAACGCAAATTGTGCATCTATCTTGCGTCAAGATTAGTACTATCTCCAAACAGACTAAACGAGCATCCACGTGAGCCTCGATAGCTAGGAGTTCTGGATGTGTCCAAAATGATTTCTAAGCCTATGGTATGTTCGACGTAAACTATGAACCAATCTTGCTCTAACACTCACTCTGTCTCCAAACTGAAAGAAGCGAGATTCCACATGTCCCACATCACCTAGGAGCTCCATCCAGTGCGTCTAATTTCTTTGCCTTATGGTATGTTCAGCACAAACCATGCACCTATCTTGCGTCAAGATCAGCATTGTCTCCAAACAGACCGAACGAGCATCCACATGAGCCTCGTCAACTAGGAGTACTATCGGGTGTGTCAAAATGATTTCTGAGTGTATGGTATGTTTGGCGCAAACCGTGCACCCATCTTACACAATCTTTAACACCATCTCTGATCGGACAGATTTGAGATTCCAAATGACCCACGTCACCTAGAAGTTCCATTAGGTGCAGGTCTCAGCCTATGGTATGTTGGACACAAACTGTGCTCCTATCTTGTGTCAAGATTAGCACTATCTCCAAACAGACCGAACGAGCTTCCATGTGAGCCTCGTCAACTAGGAGTACTATCGGGTGTGTCAAAAAGGATTTCTGAGCCTTTGGTATGTTAGCAGCAAACTGTGCACCTATCTTACACCATCTTTAACACCATCTAAGAACGGACCGCTTCAAGATTCCACATGACCCAAGTATCCTAGGAGCTCCATCGGGTGCGGGTCCCAAATGATTTCTGAGCCTTTCTTGTGTTTGATAACATAAGGAAAAGATTCAATAAATTCAACCCATTTTGCATGTCTACGATTCAGTTTTCCTTGACTACGAATATGCTTCAAAGATTCATGATCAGAATGTATAACAAATTCTTTGGGCCACAAATAATGCTGCCATGTTTCTAATGTCCGCACTAGAGCATATAATTCCTTATCATATGTAGAATAATTAAGAATAGGCCCGCTCAATTTCTCACTAAAGTATGCAACAGGTTTTCCTTCTTGTAACAAAACACCACCCAATCCAATTCCACTCGCATCACATTCAAGCTCGAAAGTCTTATTAAAATCAGGGAGTTGGAGTAGAGGTGCATGTGTTAACTTATCTTTCAGCACATGGAAGGCGTGCTCTTGTGCTTTGCCCCAAGAAAAGGGCACTCCCTTCTTTGTAAGCTCATTCAATGGTGCAGCAATGGTGCTGAAGTCCTTCACAAAACGGCGATAGAAACCAGCAAGTCCTAGGAAACTCCGCACTTGTGTGACCGTCGTGGGTACAGGCCATCCTTGTATAGCTTCCACCTTGGCTTTATCAACCTCAATTCCCTGTGGAGTGACAACATAGCCAAGAAACGATACTCGATCGGTGCAGAAAGTGCACTTCTCAAGGTTACCAAACAAACGTGCATCACGTAGAGCATTGAAAACAGCACGTAAGTGATCAAGGTGTTCATCAATGGATTTGCTATAAATCAGTATATCATCAAAGTAGACGACAACAAATTTCCCAATGAAAGCACGCAAAACCTCGTTCATTAATCTCATGAAAGTACTAGGTGCATTAGTTAACCCAAAAGGCATGACTAACCACTCATATAGACCGAACTTGGTTTTGAAAGCAGTTTTCCATTCATCTCCCAATTTCATACGAATCTAATGGTACCCACTACACAAATCAACCTTTGAAAACACAACAGCACCACTCAATTCATCAAGCATATCATCTAATCGTGGAATAGGGTGTCTATATCGAATGGTGATATTATTAATAGCCCTACAATCAACACACATGCGCCATGTTCCATCTTTCTTAGGCACTAAAATCACTGGAACAGCACAAGGACTAAGAGACTCACGCACATAACCTTTGTCTAGTAGTTCTTGCACTTGTCGCTGAATTTCCTTCGTTTCCTCCGGATTGGTCCTGTATGGCGCATGGTTTGGCAAAGATGCTCCAGGGATAAGATCAATTTGGTGCTCAATCCCTCGTATTGGTGGCAGCCCCGCTGGTATGTCAATGGGGAACACATCAGAATACTCCTGCAAAATGTTAGCAACAGTAGGGGGCAAAGAACGTTGCATATCCTCAAATGAAATCAAAGCATCCTTGCATACCAAAGCATAAGCAACAGAGGTGGATGCATTGAACTCATTAATATCAGATTTTGTAGCAAGCATACAACGTCCTTTCAATGTTATCTCATCTTTGTCATCAACAACAGATTTGTCACTCTCGCTCTTTGCTTTTGCAGCCTTAGTAACATCAGATTGCATAATATCTTCAGGAGACATAGGATGCAACACAATTTTTCGATCATGGTATAGAAACGAATATTGATTTGATCTACCATGATGCATCGAATCTCTATCAAATTGCCATGGTCTACCTAGCAGAATATTGCAAGCTTGCATAGGCACAACATCACATTCAACAATATCTTTGTATGATCTGATGGCAAAATTGATTCGCACCAGTCTCGTTACCTTTGCCTTACCACTGTTGTTCAGCCATTGGATGTAGTAGGGATGGGGATGTGGTTTGGTGGTGAGGGCGAACTTCTGTACCATGTCGCTACTTGCCAAGTTGTTGCAGCTACCTCCATCAATGATCATGCGGCACGAACGCTCCTTGATGACACACTTTGTTTGGAATAAAGTGTGTCGCTGATTTTGCTCCGCCTTCTCCATTTGTGCACTAAGCACTCGCTGTACAATCAAGCTCTCATAGTGCTCCGCGTCACCTGCATTGATGTGTTCTTCTATGTGTTCCTCACTACCTGCATAGTCAGCCGCAAGCAATGCAAGTGTATCTTCATCAAATTCACTAGCAGATGAACACTCACCATCATCTTTGACAATCATAACACACTTGTTCGGGCAGTCACGCATCATATGGCCATATCCCTTACACCGATGACATTGTATGTTGCTTGTTCTACCTGTCGATGCCACGGATGAAGTACTCGCAGCCGGCTTTTGCGCTGTCTTCACTACTGAATTGGTGGGGGCAGCTCGAGTCTTGTCACTAGATGATGGCGTAGGAGTACGTGTAGATGGAGTTGTAGATGGGCGCGGCTGCCATGAACTAGCTTTCCCTGCAGAAACATTAGTCCTTGCGCTAGCACGTCGTCCCAGCACTTCCCGTTCAGCTTTACAAGCAAGATGAAACAGTTTGGTTATGTTATTGTATTCTTTGTAAGCGAGGATATCCTGAATTTCCCGATTTAATCCACCTAAAAATCTAGCCATAGCAGGTTCCTCATCCTCCTCTAATTTACAACGCAACATACCCGTTTGTAATTCCTGATAGTATTCTTCTACACATTTAGATCCTTGTCTCAATTGCTGCAACTTATTTATCATATCACGGGCATAGTAAGATGGAACAAATCTAGCTCTCATGGCTTGTTTCAGCGCATCCCAAGTTCTAGGTATGTTATGAGGATTTTTCTTGCCATATTCGATCCACCAAACAGAAGCAAAATCTGTGAACTCACTAGTAGCAGCCCTAACACGTGTGTTCTCAGGAAATTCATGGCATGCAAACTTTTGATCAACAGCAATCTCCCAAGAAATGTATGCATCAGGGTCATATTTACCATCAAAAGGAGGTATTTTAAATTTAATCTTACTGAAAGCATCATCATTATTGTGTACCTCGCGTCGGCGGCGGCCACCCATACCTCTACGGTTGTGACATAGGCGACGTCGATCACGAGTGTCTCGATCATCATGTTCAGTATCACCTGTGTATTCTTCATCATAACTACCATCCTCTCGATCTTCCTCCTTCTTTTCTTCTTTATGCTGGTTTTTATCATTGTTGTGGAGGTCATCAAAACGCCTCAGCAGAGCAGCAAGGCTTTTGTCCACACTAGCAATGGACTGCTCCAAACCTGCAAGCTTGTTGTTTGCGGCAATCTAAGTAGCCTCCAACTGCCCAAGTTTGTCATTTGTCACCTGCAAGTCATTATCAAGTCCCTCCGTGTGCAACTTCACTTTCCTTTCAAAATGTTGTATGATGCCCTTTGTGCGAGGCGAATGTGGAATTTGGTTATCTTCGTCGGTCCCTGACATGGTTCAAAGACAAAGACAACAAGAAGACAAGTGAAGAAATAAAAGCCCTACAACTACTAGGATGTAGCTACAGCAAGTCGCTCACTCTCCACCTATTACACAAGTTCTTACCAGTTCTTACCTTGCTCGACAGGAGGGGTCATCTACCAACAAGTCTGCAGCAATGGATGAAGTGTATCGGTGCCGCAGCACGAGACCTGTCAAGCTGTAGAATATGTGGAGCTATAGGTGGGCTGAAACAAGGAACGAACTAGCACCACGTTAGTTACAAAAAGCAAGCTGAATAATCGTTCAATCAGCGGTACTGTGCTGGTCCTAGTCTAGACCGTGCTAGAGACGTGAGCCTGGACACAAAGGAGAGCACAACACACCACCCAAAGTGAACGAAGAATCTCTAAGATCAGCCCCTTTCTCTTCTTTTCTTTTGCTTCTTTTTTTTCTTTTTTTTTCTTTTTTTTTTCTTTTTTTTCTTTTTTTTTGAATATTTTTTTCAGGGGCACTCAAAACTGATTATATGAACAAGAACACTCCCAAAGAGCAACTCAGCACACACTTTTTCTGAAAGGGCAGGGGTATTCCGGTAAAAAAAAAGATATGAATACTTGCTGCGTGGTTCGTTTGATATTTGTAGCACAGGGTGAACTGATTCCTCGTCTGATACCCGTCTCCTTGATCCGACTCAAACTTGAAAACCTACTTGGATTCGGCCAACAGAGAGGAACAGCCGATTCCTTGTCCGATTCAAACTTCAAACCCTACTTGGATTCGGCCAACAGAGAGACTATATGATAGCGCGTGTTGTGATAGAACGTGACAAGAACTCGAAACTCTAAAGGACTAAAACTAAGACCAGCAACTTGACACAACCGATGCAACCGACGACTCAACAAGCCCTAACTAGGTAGCACTAGCCACGGCCCAAAAGTCTATAGGATTGTAGGAAACTAATCTACTTTTTTTTGGCTTTTTTGTTTTTTGGACTGTAGGAAAAATAAAAACAGCGAAGAATTACAAGTCTCTCACCGATAAACCTTGCTCCGATACCAATTGATATGAACCCGCTAGGGTTTATGGACGATCTTTCGATGAGAGGCGTGAGATCACTCGATTTGGTGGATGGAGATGACGTTCACGGCCCGACTACAGCCTTCCAAGACCGCGCCTTAGCAACCGATACACCACCTCCAAAGGCTGTCACGATCTTGTGGAGTGCGACAACCAGCCACTAGGGCTCCTGTCCTGCAAGCAATCGAAGAACTAGCAAGAACAAGGAAACAAGCACTGAATTTGCAAGATGAAATTGAAATCCTCAAACTGAATCTTATTATGAGTGGAGTTCTGAAGACAAGGAGACGGGTGGCTGGATCAGCACACACGCCTACAAGCAAGTAGCAAAGGCTAAACTTGATCTAAACAAAACCCAAGTGTTCCTGGTGGCGGCTAAGGGGTATATGATGTGTGGAGGACGACCACAAGAGAGTTTGAGTCGTGCTCCAACCCTAGGACGTGTCCCTACTGGACTCTAAAAGATACAAGCCCATTGGGCTAACTTAAGGTGGCGCAGCACCCTGGACAGAATAGACCTCTCGGTGATTTTTAGACTGTTGACACCGTTTCTGAGCAGGTATGAGTATGAGGTCAGATCCGTATGAAAGTAGACTTTATTAGCTTTCCAACAAGTCCAGAATCACCCCAATCCGACTCCGTATGTAACCGTGGCGACCGTCACAAGTTGGAGGTGTGCTGCAGTCCGAATCCAGCCTACGCGAGTCCTTTTCCCTTTCGGTCTTCTCCTTGATTCCTAATCAAAACAAGAGTGCACGTGTCTCCAAGATCTAAACAGGATGGACAAGAGCTCAAGAAGGAACTCACTTGATGATTAAGTGTTCGAGCATGAGCACGGGTAATAGGACCAGCAGGTGTCGGCGTGGACGGCGTGGATGTATGATCGGTGTTGATGTCCTCATCACCTATGGTATGTTCAGCGCATACCGTACACCTATCTTGTGTCAAGATTATCACTATCTCCAAATGGACCAAAACAAGCTTCCACTTGAGCCTCATCATCTAGGAGTACCATCAGGTGCATCCAAAACAATTTCTAAGTTTGTGTTATGTTTGTCGCAAACCAAGCACCTATCTTCCACTGACACTAACACTGCCTCCAAACGGACTGAAACGAGATTTCACATGAACCACATGACCTAGGAGTTCCATCGGTCACGTCAAACACGATTTCCAAGCCTATGGTACATTTGGCTCAAACTATGCACCTATCTTGTTTCACGATTAGCACTATCACTAAATGGACCGAACCAACCTTCCACTTGAGCCTCGTCACCTAAGAGTACCAACCGGTGCGTCAAAAATGATTTTTGAGCCTATGGTACGTTTGGCGCAAACCATGCACCAATCTTGCACCGACACAAACTCTGTCTCCAAATGGAAAGAAGCAAGATTCCACATGTCCCACATCACCTAGGAGTTTGATCGGGTGCATCTAGAACAATTTCTGAGCCTAATGGTACATTCGGCGCAAATTGTGCACCTATCTTGTGTCGGGATTAGCACTATCTCCAAACATACTAAACGAGCATCCACGAGAGCCTCATCAACTAGAAGTACTATCGGGTGTGTCCAAAATGATTTCTAATCTTATGGTACATTTGGCGCAAATCGTGCACCTATGCACCGACACCAACATTGTTTCCAAATGGACCGAAGTGAGCCACAAGGCCCACGTCACCTAGAAGTTCTATCGGGTGGTCCAAAATGATTTCTGAGCCTATGGAAGGTTCAACACAAACCATGCACCTAACTTGCATCGGATTAGCACTATCTCCAAATGGTCCAAAACAAGCTTCCAAATGAGCCTCGTCACCTAGGAGTACCATCGGGTGCGTCCAAAACAATTTCTGAGTGCAAACAGTGCACCTATCTTGTGTCACGATTAGCACTATCTCCAAATGGACTGAACGAGCATCTAGTGAGCCTCACCAACTAGGAGTACTATTGGGTGTGTCCAAAACGATTTCTGAGGCTATGGTACATTTGGCGCAAACCATGCACCTATCTTACACCGACTCTAACACCATCTCCGAATGGACCAATGTGGGATTCCACATGACCCACGTCACATAGGAGTTCCATCGGGTGCGGATCCTAAACAATTTCTGAGCCTATGGTATGTTAGACGCAAACCGAGCACCTATCTTGCGTCAAGATTAGCAAACAGACCGAAATGGGCTTCCAATTGAGCCTCATCAACTTGGAGTAAAATCAGGTGGATCCAAAATGATTTTTGAGCCTATGGTACGTTTGGCATAAACCGTGCACCTATCTTGCACCGACACTAACTCTGTCTCCAAATTGAAGGAGCGAGATTCCACATGTCCCACATCACCTAGGAGTTCCATCGGGTGTGTTTAAAACACTTTATGAGCCTTGTGGTACGTTTGGCATAAACTGTGCACCTATCTTGCGTCAAGATTAGCTCTATCTCCAATGGAAAGAACAAGCATCCACGTGAGCCTCGTCTACTAGGAGTACCATTGGGTGCGTCAAAAACGATTTTTAAGCCTATCATACGTTTGGTGCAAACCATGCACCTATCTTGCACCAATACTAACACTGTCTCCAAACGGAAAGAAGCGAGATTCCACATGTCCCACATCACCTAGGAGTTCAATCGGGTGCGTCCAAAATAATTTCTAAGCCTTATGGTACGTTTGGAGCAAAACGTCTATCTCCAGACAGACTGAACGAGCATCCATGTGAGGCTCATCAACTAGGAGTACTATCAGGTGTGTCCAAAACGATCTCTGAGCCTATGGTATGTTTGGCGCAAACCGTGCACCTATGCACAGACACCAACACTATCTCCAAACAAACCGAAGCGAGCCACAAGGCCCACGTCACCTAGAAGTTCCATGAGGTGCATCCAAAATGATTTTCGAGCCTATGGAATGTTTAGCGCAAACCATGCACCTATCTTGCGTCAGATTAGCACTATCTCCAAATGGACCAAAAAAGCATCCACTTGAGCCTCCTCACCTAGGAGTACCATCGGGTGCGTCCAAAACAATTTCTGTGCCTCAAGATACGTTCGGCGCAAATAGTGCACCAATCTTGCATCAAGATTAGCACTATCTCAAAACAGACTAAACGAGCATCCAGTGAGCCTCATCAACTAGGAGTACTATTTGCTATGTCCAAAATGATTTCAGAGCCTATGGTACGTTCATTGCAAACAGTGCACCTATATTACACTGACTCTAACACCATCTTCGAACAGACCGATGCGAGATTCCACAAGACCCACGTCACATGGATGCGGGTCCAAAATGATTTCGAAGCCTATGTTACGTTCAACGCAAACCATGCACCTCTCTTGCGCCAAGATTAGCACTATCTTCAAACGGACCAAAATGAGCTTCCAATTGAGCTTCGTCAACTTGGAGTACAATCAGGTGGATCCAAAATGATTTTTGAGCCTACGGTACGTTTGGTGCAAACTGTGCACCTATCTTGCACCGACACTAACTCTATCTCCAAACTGAAGGAAGCAAGATTCCACATGTCCCACATCACCTAGGAGTTCCATCTGGTGCGTTCAAAAAAATTTCTGAGCCTTATGGTACATTCAGTGCAAACTGTGCATCTATCTTGCATCAAGATTAGCACTACTCCAGCGATCCGAACAAGCATCCATATGTGCCTCGTCAACTAGGAGTACTATCGGGTGTGTCCAAAACGATTTTCTAAGCCTATGGTATGTTTGGCGCAAACCATACAACTATACAGCGACACCAACATTGTCTCCAAACGGATCGAAGTGAGCAACAAGACCCACATCACCTAGAAGTTCCAACGGGTGTGCCAAAATGATTTCTGAGCCTATGGTACGTTCGGTGCAAACCATGCACCTATCTTGCGTCAAGATTAGCACTATCTCCAAACGGACCAAAACAATCTTCCACTTGTGTCTCATCACCTAGTAGTACGATCGGGTGCATCCAAAACAATTTCTTGCGTGGCATGTTTGGCGCAAACCGTGCGCCTATCTTGCACTAACTCTAACACTGCTTCTAAAAGGACTGAACGAGATTCCACATGAGCCATGTCACCTAGGAGTTCCACCGGTTGTATCCAACACATTTTCTAACACTATGGTACATTCGGCGTAAACCATGCAACTATCTTGTGTCACGATTAGCACTATCTCTAAATGGACCGAACCAACCTTCCACTTGAGCCTCGTCACCTAAGAGTACCATCGGGTGCATCAAAAATGATTTTTGAGCCTATGGTAAATTTGGCACAAACCATGCACCTATGTTGCACCGATACTAACACTGTCACCAAATCTAAAGAAGCGAGATTCCACATGTCCTAGATCACCTAGGAGTTCGATCGGGTGCATCCAGAATAATTTCAAAGCCTTAAGGTACGTTCGGCGCAAACCATGCATCTATCTCCAAATGGACTGAACGAGCATCCACGGGAGGCACATCAACTAGGAGTACTATCAGGTGTGTCCAAAATGATTTTTGCGCCTATGGTACGTTTGGCGCAAACCGTGCACCCATGCACTGACATCAACACTATCTCCAAATAGACCGAAGTGAGTCACAAGGCCCACATCACCTAGAATTACATCGGGTGCGTCCAAAGTAATTTCCGAGCCTATGGAACGTTCAGCACAAACCGTGCACCTATCTTGCGTCAGATTAGCACTATATACAAACGCACCAAAGAAAGCTTCCACTTGAGCCTCCTCACCTAGGAGTACCATCGGGTGCATCCAAAACAATTTCTGAGCCTCAAGGAAAGTTCAGCGCAAATAGTGCACCTATCTTGTTTCAAGATTAGCACTATCTCAAAACAGACTAAACGAGCATCTAGTGAGCCTCATCAACTACGAGTACGATTGGCTGTGTCCATAACGATTTCTGAGCCTATGGTATGTTCATTGCAAACTGTGCACCTATATTACACTGACTCTAACATCGCCTCTGAACAGACCGATGCAAGATTCGACATGACCCACATCACCTAGGAGTTCCATCAGGTGCGGGTCCAAAATGATTTCTGAGCCATGTCACCTAGGAGTTCCATCGGTTGTATCCAACACATTTTCTAATACTATGGTACATTCGGCGTAAACCATGCAACTATCTTGTGTCACGATTAGCACTATCTCTAAATGGACCGAACCAACCTTCCACTTGAGCCTCGTCACCTAAGAGTATCATCGGGTGTGTCAAAAATGATTTTTGAGCCTACGGTACATTTGGCGCAAACCGTGCACCTATCTTGCTCCGACACTAACACTGTCTCCAAATAGAAAGAAGCGAGATTCCACATGTCCCACATCACCTAGGAGTTCGATCGGGTGTATTTAGAACAATTTTTTAGCCCTATGGTACGTTCGGCGCAAACTGTGTAGCTATCTTGCGTTAGGATTAGCACTATTTCCAAACGAACTGAACGAGCATCCATAGGAGGCTCATCAACTAGGAGTACTATCGGTTGTGTCCAAAATGATTTCTGTACCTATAATATGTTTGGTGCAAACCGTGTACCTATGCACCAACACCAACACTGTCTTTGAATGGACCGAAGCGAGCCACAAGGCCCACGTCACCTGGAAGTTCCATCAGGTGCATCCAAAATGATTTCCGAGCCTATGGAACGTTCAACGCAAACCGTGCACCTATCTTGCATCAGATTAGCACTATCTCCAAACAGACCAAAGTGATATTCCACATGTCCCTCATCGCCTAGGAGTACCATCGGGTGCGTCCAAAACAATTTCTGAGCCTCATGGTAAGTTTGACGCAAAATAGTGCACCTATCTTGCGTCAAGATTAGCACTATCTCCAAATGGACTGAATGAGCATCTAGAGAGCCTCGTCAACTAGGAATACTATTGGGGTGTCCAAAACGATTTGTGGGCCTATGGTATGTTTGGTGCAAATATACCATTTGGAGAGAGATTGTCTCCAAATGGAAAGAAGAGAGATTCCACATGTCCCACGTCACCTAGGAGTTCCATTGGGTGCATCCAAAATAATTTCTAAGCCTTATGGCACGTTCGGCGTGAACTGTGCACCTATCTTGTGTCAAGATTAGCACTATCTCCAAATGGACCGAACGAGCATCCACGTGAGCATCGTCAACTAGGAGTACTATCGGGTGTGTCCAAAACGATTTCTGAGCCTATGGTATGTTTGGCGCAAACCGTGCAGCTATGCACCGACACCAACACTATATCCAAACTGATCAAAGCGAGCCACAAGACCCATGTCACCTAGAAGTTCCATCAGGTGCATCCAAAACAATTTTCGAGCCTATGGTACGTTCCGTGCAAACCGTGCACCTATCTTGCATCAAGATTAGCACTATCTCCAAACAGACCGAAACAAGCTTTAACTTGTGCCTCATCACCTAGGATTACGCTCAGGTGCGTCCAAAACAATTTCTAAGCCTATGGCATGTTTGGCACAAACCATGCGCCTATCTTGCACTGACACTAACACTGCCTCCAAATGGACTAAAACTAGATTCCACATGAAGCATGTCTCCTAGGAGTTTCAACGGTTGCGCCCAACATGATTTCTGACACAATGGTGCGCTCGGCGCAAACCATGCACCTATCTTGTGTCACGATTACCACTATCTCTAAATGGACTGAACCAACCATCCACTTGAGCCTCATCACCTAAGAGTACCATTGGGTGCGTCAAAAATGATTTTTGAGCCTATGGTACGTTTGGCGTAAACTATGCACCTATCCTACACCGATACTAACACTGTCTCCAAATGGAAAGAAGTGAGATTCCACACTTCCCACATCACCTAGGAGTTTGATCGGGTGCATCCAGAATAATTTCAGAGCCTTATGGTACGTTCGGCACAAACCCTGCATCTATCTCCAAATGGACTGAACGAGCATCCACGGGAGGCACATCAACTTTTTTTTGAGGAAGGAGGCACATCAACTAGGAGTACTATTAGGTTTGTCTAAAATGATTTCTGAGCCTACGGTACGTTTGGCGCAAACCGTGCACCCATGCACTGACATCAACACTATCTCCAAACAGACTGAAGTGAGTCACAAGGCCCACGTCACCTAGAAGTTCCATCGGGTGCGTCCAAAATGATTTCTGAGCCTATGGAATGTTCAGCGCAAACCATGCACCTATCTTGCGTCAGATTAGCACTATCTACAAACAGACCAAAAAAGCTTCCACTTGAGCCTCCTCACCTAGGAGTACCATCGGGTGCGTCCAAAACAATTTCTGAGCCTCATGGTACGTTCGGCGCAAACAGTGCACCTATCTTGCGTCAAGATTAGCACTGTCTCTAAACAGACTAAACGAGCATCAAATGAGCCTCATCAACTAGGAGTACTATTGGCTATGTCCAAAACAATTTTTGAGCCTATGGTACGTACGGTGCAAACCGTGCACCTATCTTACACTGACTCTAACACCATCTCTAAACGGACCGATGCGAAATTCCACCTGACCCATGTCATCTAGGAGTTCCATTGGGTGCAGGTCCAAAATGATTTCTGAGCCTATGTAAAGTTCGACGAAAACCGTGCACCTATCTTGCATCAAGATTAGCACTATCTTCAAACGGACCGAAACGAGCTTCCAATTGAGCTTCATCAACTTGGAGTACAATCAGGTGGATCCAAAATAATTTTTGAGCCTATGGTACATTTGGCGCAAACCGTGCACCTATCTTGCACCGACACTAACTCTGTCTCCAAACTGAAGGAAACGAGATCCCACATGTCCCACATCACCTAGGAGTTTGATCAGATGCGTTCAAAACAATTTATGAGCCTTATGGTACATTCAGCGCAAGCTGTGCACCTATCTTGCGTTAAGATTAGCACTATCTCCAAATGGACCGAACGAGCATCCACGTGAGCCTCATCAATGAGGAGTACTATCGGGTGTGTCCAAAATGATTTCTAAGCCTATGGTACATTTGGCGCAAACCATGCAGTTACGCACCGACATCAACACTGTCTCCAAACAGACTGAAGTGAGCCACAAGACCCATGTCACCCAGGAGTTCCAACAGTTGCGTCCAACATGATTTCCAACACTATAGTATGTTCGGCGCAAACCATGCACCTATCTTGTGTCACAATTAGCACTATCTCTAAATTGACCGAACCAAACTTCCACTTGAGCCTCGGCAGCGAAGAGTACCATTGGGTTCGTCAAAAATGATTTTTGAGCCTATGGTACGTATGGCGCAAACCATGCACCTATCTTGCACTAACACTAACACTGTCTCCAAATGAAAAGAAGCAAGATTTCACATGTCCTACATCACCTAGGAGTTATGGTACGTTCAGCGCAAACCATGCACCTATCTTGCGTCAAGATCAGCACTATCTCCAAAGAGACCGAGGGGGCATCCACATGAGCCTCGTCAATTAGGAGTACTGTGTGTCCAAAATGATTTCTATGCCTATGGTACGTTTGGCACAAACCGTGCACCTATGCCCTGACACCAACACTATCTCCAAACAGACCAAAGTGAGCCACAAGACCGACATCACCTAGAAGTTCCATTGGTCGTGTCCAAAATGATTTTTGAGCCTATCGTACATTCGCCGCAAACCATACTCCTATCTTGTGTTAGGATTAGCACTATCTCCAAACAGACCAAAACAAGCTTCCACTTGAGCCTCATCACCTAGGAGTACCATCAAGTGCAACCAAAGCAATTCCTAAGTCTATGGTCATTTGGCGCAAACCATGCACCTATCTTGCACTGACACTAACACTGCCTCTAAATGGACTAAAACGAGATTCCACATGAACCACGTCACCTAGGAGTTCCACCGGTTGCGTCCAACACGATTTCCGACCCTATGGTACGTTTGGTGCAAACCGTGCACCTATCTTGTGTCACTATTAGCACTATCTCGCAATTGACCGAACCAACCATCCACTTGAACTTCGTCACCTAAGAGTACAATCGGGTGCGTCAAAAATGATTTTTGAGCCTATGGTACGATTCGCGCAAATTGTGCACCTGTCCTGCACCGACACTAACACTATCTCCAAATGGAAAGAAACGAGATTCCACATGTCCCACATCACCTAGGAGTTCCATCGGGTGCGTCAAAAATAATTTCTAAGCCTTATGGTACGTTTGGCACAAACCATGCACCTATCTTGCATCAAGATTAGAACTATCTCCAAACGGACTGAACAGGCATCCATGTGGGCCTCGTCAACTAGGAGTACTATTGGGTGTGTCCAAAATGATCTGAGCCCATGGTACGTTTGGCGCAAAATCTTGCACCTATCTTACACTGACTCTAATACCATCTTCGAAGGGACTGATGCGAGATTCCACATGACCCACCTCAACTAGGTGTTCCATCGGGTGTTGGTCTAAAATGATTTTTGAGCCTAGGGTACGTTCGACGCAACCGTGCACCTATCTTGTGTCAAGACTAGCATTATCTCTTAATGGACCGAAACGAGCTTTCACTTCAGCCTCGTCAACCAAGAGTACAATTAGGTGCATCCAAAATTATTTTTAAGCCTATGGTACGTTTGGCGCAAACCGTGTGCCTATCTTGCACCAATATTAAAACTGTCTCCAAACTAAAAGAAGCGACACTCCACATGTCCCACATCACCTTGGAGTTCCATCGGGTGCATCCAAAACAATTTTTGAGCCTTATGGTACATTCGGTGCAAACCGTGCACATCTCTTGCATCAAGATTAGCACTATCTTCAAACGGACCGAATCAGCAGCCACGTGAGTCTCGTCAACTAGGAGTACTATCGGGTGTGTCAAAAATGATTTCTAAACCTATGGTACGTTTGACGCAAACTGTGCACCTATCTTACACCATCTTTAACACCATCTCCGAACGGACCGATGCGAGATTCCACATGACCCCAATCACCTAGGTGTTCCATTAGGTGCCGGTCTAAAACGATTTCTGAGCCTATGGTATCTTCGACGCAAACCGTGCACATATCTTACATCAAGATTAGCACTATCCCCAAACGGACTGAACATGTATCCATGTGAGCCTTATCAGCTAGGAGTCCCGTTAGGTGTGTCCAAAACGATTTTTAAGCCTACGGTATGTTTGACACCAACTATGCACCTATCTTGCTCCGACACCTATCTTGTGTCAAGATTAGCACTATCCCCAAACGGACCCAAACGATTTCCAAGCCTATGGAAAGTTCAGCGCAAACCGTGCACCTATCTTGCGTCAATCTAGCACTATCTCCAAACGGACTGAAACAAGCTTCCACTTAAGCCTCATCACCAAGAAGTACCATCAGGTGCATCCAAAATGATTTCTGAACCTTATGGTACATTCCGCGCAAACAGTGCACCTATCTTGCGTCAAGATTAGTACTATCTCAAAACGGATAGAACGAGCATCCACGTGAGCCTCGTCAACTAGGAGTACTATTGGGTGTGTCCAAAATGATTTCTGAGGCTATGGTACATTTGGTGCAAGCCATGCACCTATCTTACACCGACTCTAACACCGTCTCTGAAAGGACTGATTTAAGATTCCACACGACCCACGTCACCTAGGTGTTCCATCGGATGCGGGTCCAAAATGATTTCTGAGCCTATGGTACATTCGACGCAAACTGTGCACCTATCTTGCGTCTAGCACTATCTCCAAACAGGGCAAAACGAGCTTCCACTTGATCCTTGTCAACTAGGAGTACAATCAGGTGGATCCAAAATGATTTTTGAGCCTGTGGTATATTTGGCGCAAACCATGCACCTATCTTGCACTAACACTAACTCTGCCTCCAAACTAAAAGAATTGAGATTCGACATGTCCCGCATCACCTAGGAGTTCCATCGGGTGTATCTAGAACAATTTCTGAGCCCTAAGGTACGTTTGGTGCAAACCGTGCACATATCTTGCATTAGGATTAGCACTATCTCTGTCGCAAAAAAAGGATTAGCACTATCTCCAAATAGACCGAACAAGCATCCACATGAGCCTCATCAACTAAGAGTACTATCAGGTGTGTCCAAAATGGTTTCTAGGTCTATGGTATGTTTGGCGCAAACCATGCACCTATCTTATGTCAAGATTAGCACTATCTCGAAACAGACCGAAACAGGGTTCCACTTGTGCCTCAGCACCTAGGAGTACAATCGGGTGCCTCCAAAACCATTTCCAATTCTCTAGTACATTTGGCGCAAACAATGCACCTATCTTGCACTAACACTAACAATATCTCCAAACGGACTAAAATGAGATTCCACACGACCCACGTCACCTAAAAGTTCCATCAATTGCGTCCAACATGATTTCTGAGCCTATGGTACGTTCGGCGCAAACCGTGAACCTATCTTGCGTCAAGATTAACACTATCTCCAAACAGACAAAGCCAAGCTTCCACTTGAGCCTCGTCACCTAGGAGTACCATCGGGTGCGTGCAAAACAATTTCTAAGTCTAGGGTACGATTGGCGCAAACCGTGCACCTATCTTGCATTAACTAACACTGTCTCCAAAACAGATTGAAATGACATTCCACCTGAACCATGTCACTTAGGAGTTCCATCGGTTGCGTCCAACACGATTCTGACCCTATGGTACGTATGACGCAAACCGTGCACCTATCTTGTGTCACGATTAGCACTATCTCTAAATTGACCGAATCAACCTTCCACTTGAGCCTCATCACCTAAGAGTACCATCGAGTGTGCCAAAAATGATTTTTGAGCCTATGGTACATTTGGCACAAACCGTGTACTTATCTTGCATCGACACTAACACTGTCTCCAAATGGAAATAAGCGAGAATTCACATGTCCCACATCACCTATGAGTTCCATCGAGTGCATCAAAAACAATTTATGAGCCTTATTGTATATTCGGCACAAACCGTGCACGTATCTTGCATCAAGATTAGCACTATCTCCGAATGGACTAAACGAGCATCCCCGTGAGCCTCATCAACTAGGAGTACTATCGAGAGTGTCCAAAACGATTTTTGAGCCTACGGTACGTTTGGCGCAAACTATGCACCTATCTTACACTGACTCTAATACCACATGACCCACGTCACCTAGGAGTTCCATCAGGTGTGGGACTAAAATGATTTCTAAGCCTATGCTACGTTCAACGCAAAACATGCACCTATCTTGCGTCAGGATTAGCACTATCTCTAAACGGTCAACTAGGAGTACAATCAGGTGCATCCAAAATGATTTTTGAGCCTATGGTGCATTTGGCGCAAACCGTACACCTATCTTGCATTGACACTAACTCTATCTCCAAACTAAAAGAAGCGAGATTCCTCATGTCCCACATCACCTAGGAGTTTGATTGGGTGCGTCCAAAATAATTTCTGAGCTTATGGTATGTTCGGCGCAAATAATGCACCTATCTTACGTCAGGATTAGCACTATCTCCAAACGGGTTGAATGACCATCCATGTGAGCCTCGTCAACAAGTACTATCGGGTGTTTCCAAAATGATTTTTGAGCCTATGGTATGCTTGGCGCAAATTGTGCACCTATGCACCGATACCAACACTGTCTCCAAATGGACCGAAGTGAGCCACAAGACCCATGTCACATAGAAGTTCCATCAGGCGCGTCCAAAATGATTTCTCAGCCTATGGTATGTTCGGCGCAAACCGTGCACCTATCTTGCGTCAAGAATAGCACTATCTCCAAACAAACCTAAACAAGCTTCCACTTGCGCCTCATCTGCTAGGAGTACCATCGGGTGCATCCAAAACAATTTCTAAGTCTATGGTACGTTTAGCACAAACTGTGCACCTATCTTGAAGTAACATTAACACTGTCTCCGAACGGACTAAAACAAGATTCCACATGAACCACGTCACCTAGGAGTTCCATCGATTGCATCCAACATGATTTTCGACCCTGTGGTACGTTCGGCGCAAACCGTGGACCTGTCTTGTGTCACAATTAGCACTATCTCTAAATTGGCCGAACCAACCTTCCACTTGAGTCTCGTCACCTAAGAGTACCATCAGGTGCGTCAAAAATGATTTTTGTGCCTATGGTACGTTTGGCGCAAACCGTGCACCTATCTTCCACTGACAATAACACTATCTCCAAATGAAAACAAGCGAGATCCCACATGTCCCACATCACCTAGGAGTACTATCGGGTGTGTCCAAAAAAATTTCTAAGCCTGTTTGGCACAAACAGTGCACCTATCTTAAACCGACTCTAACACTATCTCCGAACAAACCGAAGCGAGATTCCACATGACCCACGTCACCTAGGAGTTCCATCAGGTGTGGATCTAAAACGATTTCTAAGCCTATGGTATGTTCGACACAAAACATGCACCTATCTTGCGTCAAGATTAGCAATACATCCAAATGGACTGAAATGAGCTTCCACTTGTGCCTTGTCAACTAGGAGTATAATCAGGTGCATCCAAAATGATTTTTGAGCCTATGGTACATTTGGCGCAAACCGTGCACCTATCTTGCATTGACACTAACTCTATCTCCAAACTGAAAGAGGCGAGATTCCACATGTCCCACATCACCTAGGAGTTCCATCAGGTGCATCCAAAATAATTTTTAATCCTTATGGTACATTCAGCGCAAACAATGCACCTATCTTGCGTAAAGATTAGCACTATCTCCAAACGGACCGAACGAGCATCCTCGTTAGCCTCGTCAACAAGGAGGACTATCGGGTGCGTCCAAAATAGTTTTTGGGCCTTTGGTACGTTTAGCGCAAACCGTGCACCTATGCACCGATACCAACACTATCTCAAAATGGACTGAAGCGAGCCACAAGACCCATGTCTCCTAGAAGTTTCATCGAGTGTGTTCAAAATGATTTCTGAGCCTATGGTGAGTTCGGCGCAAACCGTGCACCTATCTTGCATCAAGATTAGCACTATCTCCAAACAGACCGAAACAAGCTTCTACTTGAGCTCCATCACCTAGGAGTACCTCAAGTGCGTCTAAAACAATTTCTAAGTCTATGGTACGCTTGGCACAAACCGTGCACGTGTCTTCAACTAACACTAATACTATCTCAAAATGGATTGAAACGAGATTCCACATGAACCACATCACCTAAGAGTTCCATCAGTTGCGTCCAACATGATTTCTGACCCTGTGGTATATTCGGTGCAAACCATGCACCTGTCTTGTGTCATGATTAGCACAATCTGTAAATTGACCGAGCCAACCTTCCATTTGAGCCTCGTCACCTAAGAGTACCATCGTGTGCGTCAAAAATGATTTTTGAGCTTATGGTACGTTTCGCGCAAACCATGCACCTATCTTGCACTGACACTAACACTGTCTCTAAATAGAAAGAAGCGAGATTCCACGTGTCCCACATCACGTAGGAGTTCATCAGGTGCATCAAAAACAATTTCTGAGCCTTATGGTATGTTCGGCACAAACCGTGCACCTATCTTGCATCAAGATTAGCACTATCTCCAAGCAGACTGAATGAGCATCCACGTGAGCCTCGTCAAGTAGGAGTACTATTAGGTGTGTCCAAAATGATTTTTGAGCCTATGGTACGTTTGGCGCAAACCGTGCACCTATCTTACACTGACTCTAACACCGCCTCTGAACAGACCGACGCAAGATTCCACATGACCCACGTCACCTAGGAGATCCATCGGGTGTGGGTCTAAAACATTTTCTAAACCTTTGGTACATTCTATACAAATCGTGCACCTATCTTGCGTCAAGATTAGCACTATCTCTAAACGGACCAAAACGAGCTTCCACTTTGATATGAACCCGCTAGGGTTTATGGACGATCTTCGAGGAGAGGCGTGAGATCACTCGATTTGGTGGATGGAGATGACGTTCACGGCCCGACTACAGCCTTCCAAGACCGCGCCTTCGCAACCGATACACCACCTCCAAAGGCCGTCACGATCTTGTGGAGCGCGACAACCAGCCACTAGGGCTCCCCTCCTGCAAGCAATCGAAGAACTAGCAAGAACAAGGAAACAAGCACTGAATTTGCAAGATGAAATTGAAAGCCTCAAACTGAATCTTATTATGAGTGGAGTTCCGAAGACAAGGAGACGGGTGGCTGGATCAGCACACGCGCCTACAAGCAAGTAGCAAAGGCTAAACTTGATCTAAACAAAACCCAAGTGTTCCTGGTGGCGGCTAAGGGGTATATGATGTGTGGAGGATGACCACAAGAGAGTTTGGGTCGTGCTCCAACCCTAGGACGCGTCCCTACTGGACTCTAAACGATACAAGCCCATTGGGCTAACTTAAGGTGGCGCAGCACCCTGGATAGAATAGACCTCTCGGTGATTTTTAGACTGTTGACGCTGTTTCTGAGCAGGTATGAGTATGAGGTCAGATCCGTATGAAAGTAGACTTTATTAGCTTTCCAACAAGTCCAGAATCACCCCAATCCGACTCTGTATGTAACCGTGGCGACCGTCACAAGTTGGAGGTGTGCTGCAGTCCGAATCCAGCCTACGTGAGTCCTTTTCCCTTTCGGTCTTCTCCTTGATTCCTAATCAAAACAAGAGTGCACGTGTCTCCAAGATCTAAACAGGATGGACAAGAGCTCAAGAAGGAACTCACTTGATGATTAAGTGTTCGAGCACGAGCATGGGTAATAGGACCAGCAGCTGTCGGCGTGGGCGGCGTGGATGTATGATCGGTGTTGATGTCCTCATCATCCTCCCTTTCTTGAATTTGAGTCGTCCTCGACTCAAGCTCATCTTCCTCACCCAAATAAGGCTTCAAATCTGCAATGTTAAATGTGGGACTAACCCCAAAATCTGCAGGAAGATCAAGCTTATATGCATTCTCATTTATTCGTTGCATCACTTTAAAAGGACCATCCGCTCTAGGCATCAATTTAGATTTTCTTAATTCAGGAAACCTATCCTTTCGCAAATGCAACCAAACCAAATCTCCAGGTTCAAGAATCAATTCCCTTCTACCTTTATCTCCAGCAAATTTGTACTTAGCATTCATGCGCTCTATGTTTTCTTTAGTGGTTTCATGTAGTTTTAGCATCAATTCAGCACGTTGCTTAGCATCAAAATTCAACTTTTCAGAACTTGACAATGGCATTAAATCAATAGGAGCACGTGGTAACAAGCCATAAACAATCTCAAAGGGACACATCTTCGTAGTAGAATGCAGCGAACAATTATAAGCAAACTCAATATGAGGCAAACAATCTTCCCACATCTTAATATTCTTCTTTAAAACAGTCCTTAACATAGTAGACAAAGTTCTATTCACAACTTCAGTTTGACCATCAGTTTAGGGGTGACAAGTGGTGGAAAATAAAAGCTTAGTCCCCAATTTGGCCCATAAAGTTCTCCAAAAATGGCTAAGAAATTTAGCATCACGATCAGAAACAATTGTATTTGGCACACCATGCAAGCGAACAACTTCTCGAAAGAACAAATCAGCAATATTTGTAGCATCATCAGTTTTATGACATGGTATGAAATGTGCCATTTTAGAGAATCGATCCACAACCATAAAAACACTATCTCGCCCTTTCCTAGTCCGTGGCAATCCCAACACAAAATCTATAGAAATATCCTCCCAAGGAGCACTAGGAACAGGAAGAGGCATATACAAACCGTGTGGATTCAACCGGGACTTAGCCTTTTGACATGTTGTGCAGCGAGCAACAAATCTCTCCACGTCTCGTCGCATCTTTGGCCAAAAGAAATGACCAGCAAGAATGTCCTCCGTCTTCTTCGCTCCAAAATGCCCTATCAAGCCACCTCTATGTGCTTCCTGCAGCAACAACAAGCGAACGGAGCTAGTTGGAATGCATAGCTTGTTAGCTCTAAACACAAACCCATCATTGAGGATGAATTTGTTCCACGTTTTCCCATCTTTACAATGCAGCAGCACTTCTTTAAAATCAGCATCATGAGCATATCGGTCTTTAATTTTTTCTAACTCAAAGATCTTGTAATCAAGTTGATTCAGCAAAGTATATCTCCTAGACAATGCATCTACAATGATATTATCCTTCCCTTTCTTGTGTTTAATAACATAAGGAAAAGATTCAATAAATTCAACCCATTTTGCATGTCTACGATTCAGTTTTCCTTGACTACGAATATGCTTCAAAGATTCATGATCAGAATGTATAACAAATTCTTTGGGCCGCAAATAATGCTGCCATGTTTCTAATGTCCGCACTAGAGCATATAATTCCTTATCATATGTAGAATAATTAAGAATAGGCCCACTCAATTTCTCACTAAAGTATGCAACAGGTTTTCCTTCTTGTAACAAAACACCACCCAATCTAATTCCACTCGCATCACATTCAAGCTCGAAAGTCTTATTAAAATCAGGGAGTTGGAGTAGAGGTGCATGTGTTAACTTATCTTTCAGCACATGGAAGGCGTGCTCTTGTGCTTTGCCCCAAGAAAAGGGCACTCCCTTCTTTGTAAGCTCACTCAATGGTGCAGCAATGGTGCTGAAGTCCTTCACAAAACGGCGATAGAAACCAGCAAGTCCTAGGAAACTCCGCACTTGTGTGACCGTCGTGGGTACAGGCCATCCTTATATAGCTTCCACCTTGGCTTTATCAACCTCAATTCCCTGTGGAGTGACAACATAGAAACGATACTCGATCGGTGCAGAAAGTGCACTTCTCAAGGTTACCAAACAAACGTGCATCACGTAGAGCATTGAAAACAGCACGTAAGTGATCAAGGTGTTCATCCATGGATTTGCTATAAATCAGTATATCATCAAAGTAGACGACAACAAATTTCCCAATGAAAGCACGCAAAACCTCGTTCATTAATCTCATGAAAGTACTAGGTGCATTAGTTAACCCAAAAGGCATGACTAACCACTCATATAGACCGAACTTGGTTTTGAAAGCAGTTTTCCATTCATCTCCCAATTTCATACGAATCTGGTGGTACCCACTACGCAAATCAACCTTTGAAAACACAACAACACCACTCAATTCATCAAGCATATCATCTAATCGTGGAATAGGGTGTCGATATCGAATGGTGATATTATTAATAGCTCTACAATCAACACACATGCGCCATGTTCCATCTTTCTTAGGCACTAAAATCACTGGAACAGCACAAGGACTAAGAGACTCACGCACATAACCTTTGTCTAGTAGTTCTTGCACTTGTCGCTGAATTTCCTTCGTTTCCTCCGGATTGGTCTTGTATGGCACATGGTTTGGCAAAGATGCTCCAGGGATAAGATCAATTTGGTGCTCAATCCCTCGTATTGGTGGCAGCCCCGCTGGTATCTCAATGGGGAACACATCAGAATACTCCTGCAAAATGTTAGCAACAGCAGGGGGCAAAGAACGTTGCATATCCTCAAATGAAATCAAAGCATCCTTGCATACCAAAGCATAAGCAACAGAGGTGGATGCATTGAACTCATTAATATCAGATTTTGTAGCAAGCATACAACGTCCTTTCAATGTTATCTCATCTTTGTCATCAACAACAGATTTGTCACTCTCGCCCTTTGCTTTTGCAGCCTTAGTAACATCAGATTGCATAATAGCTTCAGGAGACATAGGATGCAACATAATTTTTCGATCATGGTATAGAAATGAATATTGATTTGATCTACCATGATGCATCGAATCTCTACCAAATTGCCATGGTCTATCTAGCAGAATATTGCAAGCTTGCATAGGCACAATATCACATTCAACAATATCTTTGTATGATCCGATGGCAAAATCGATTCGCACCAGTCTCGTTACCTTTGCCTTACCACTGTTGTTCAGCCATTGGATGTAGTAGGGATGGGGATGTGGTTTGGTGGTGAGGGTGAGCTTCTGTACCATGTCGCTACTTGCCAAGTTGTTGCAGCTACCTCCATCAATGATCATGCGGCACGAACGCTCCTTGATGACACACTTTGTTTGGAATAAAGTGTGTCACTGATTTTGCTCCGCCTTCTCCATTTGTGCACTAAGCACTCGCTGTACAATCAAGCTCTCATAGTGCTCCGCGTCACCTGCATTGATGTGTTCTTCTATGTGTTCCTCACTACCTGCATAGTCAGCCGCAAGCAATGCAAGTGTATCTTCATCAAAATCACTAGCAGATGAACACTCACCATCATCTTTGACAATCATAACACGCTTGTTTGGGCAGTCACGCATCATATGGCCATATCCCTTGCACCGATGACATTGTATGTTGCTTGTTCTACCTGTCGATGCCACGGATGAAGTACTCGCAGCCGGCTTTTGCGCTGTCTTCACTACTGAATTGGTGGGGGCAGCTCGAGTCTTGTCACTAGATGATGGCATAGGAGTACGTGTAGACGGAGTTGTAGACGGGCGCGGCTGCCATGAACTAGCTTTCCCTGCAGAAACATTAGTCCTTGCGCTAGCACGTCATCCCTGCACTTCCCGTTCAGCTTTACAAGCAAGATGAAACAGTTTGGTTATGTTATTGTATTCTTTGTAAGCGAGGATATCCTGAATTTCCCGATTTAATCCACCTAAAAATCTAGCCATAGCAGGTTCCTCATCCTCCTCTAATTTACAACGCAACATACCCGTTTGTAATTCCTAATAGTATTCTTCTACACATTTAGAACCTTGTCTCAATTGCTGCAACTTATTTATCATATCACGGGCATAGTAAGATGGAACAAATCTATCTCTCATGGCTCGTTTCAGCGCATCCCAAGTTTTAGGTATGTTAATAGGATTTTTCTTGCCATATTCGATCCACCAAACAGAAGCAAAATCTGTGAACTCACTAGTAGCAGCCCTAACACGTGTGTTCTCAGGAAATTCATGGCATGCAAACTTTTGATCAACAGCAATCTCCCAAGTAATGTATGCATCAGGGTCATATTTACCATCAAAAGGAGGTATTTTAAATTTAATCTTACTGAAAGCATCATCATTATTGTGTACCTCGCGTCGGCGGCAGCCACCCATACCTCTACGGTTGTGACGTAGGCGACGTCGATCACGAGTGTCTCGATCATCATGTTCAGTATCACCTATGTATTCTTCATCATAACTACCATCCTCTCGATCTTCCTCCTTTTCTTCTTTATGCTGGTCTTTATCATTGTTGTGGAGGTCATCAAAACGCCTCAGTAGAGCAGCAAGGCTTTTATCCACACTAGCAATGGACTGCTCCAAACCTGCAAGCTTGTTGTTTGCGGCAATCTGAGTAGCCTCCAACTGCCCAAGTTTGTCATTTGTCACCTGCAAGTCATTATCAAGTCCCTCCGTGTGCAACTTCACTTTCCTTTCAAAATGTTGTATGATGCCCTTTGTGCGAGGCGAATGTGGAATTTGGTTATCTTCGTCGGTCCCTGGCATGGTTCAAAGACAAAGACAACAAGAAGACAAGTGAAGAAATAAAAGCCCTACAACTACTAGGATGTAGCTACAGCAAGTCGCTCACTCTCCACCTATTACACAAGTTCTTACCAGTTCTTACCTTGCTCGACAGGAGGGGTCATCTACCAACAAGTCTGCAGCAATGGATGAAGTGTATCGGTGCCGCAGCACGAGACCTGTCAAGCTGTAGAATATGTGGAGCTATAAGTGGGCTGAAACAAGGAACGAACTAGCACCACGTTAGTTACAAAAAGCAAGCTAAATAATCGTTCAACCGGCGGTACTGTGCTGGTCCTAGTCTAGACCGTGCTAGAGACGCGAGCCTGGACACAAAGGAGAGCACAACACACCACCCAAAGTGAACGAAGAATCTCTAAGATCAGCCCCTTTCTCTTCTTTTCTTTTGCTTCTTTCTCTTTTTTTCTTTTTTTTGAATATATTTTTTTCAGGGGCACTCAAAACTGATTATATGAATAAGAACACTCCCAAAGAGTAACTCAGCACACACACTTTTTCCGAAAGGGCAGGGGTATTCCGGTAAAAAAAGATATGAATACTTGCTGCGTGGTTTGTTTGATATTTGTAGCACAGGGTGAACTGATTCCTCGTCTGATTGGAACTTCCAATTCTACTCGGACTTGGCCAACAGCGAGGAATACCCGATTCCTTGATCCGACTCAAACTTGAAAACCTACTTGGATTCGGCCAACAGAGAGGAACAACCGATTCCTTGTCCGATTCAAACTTCAAACCCTACTTGGATTCGGCCAACAGAGAGACTATATGATAGCGCGTATTGTGATAGAACGTGACAAGAACTCGAAACTCTAAAGGACTAAAACTAAGACCAGCAACTTGACACAACCGATGCAACCGACGACTCAACAAGCCCTAACTAGGTAGCACTAGCCACGGCCCAAAAGTCTATAGGATTGTAGGAAACTAATCTACTTTTTTTTGGCTTTTTTGTTTTTTGGACTGTAGGAAAAATAAAAACAGCGAAGAATTACAAGTCTCTCACCGATAAACCTTGCTCTGATTACCAATTGATATGAACCTGCTAGGGTTTATGGACGAACTTTCGATGAGAGGCATGAGATCACTCGATTTGGTGGATGGAGATGACGTTCACGGCCCGACTACAGCCTTCCAAGACTGCGCCTTAGCAACCGATACACCACCTCCAAAGGCCATCATGATCTTGTGGAGCGCGACAACCAGCCACTAGGGCTCCCGTCCTGCAAGCAATCGAAGAACTAGCAAGAACAAGGAAACAAGCACTGAATTTGCAAGATGAAATTGAAAGCCTCAAACTGAATCTTATTATGAGTGGAGTTCCGAAGACAAGGAGACGGGTGGTTGGATCAGCACACGCGCCTACAAGCAAGTAGCAAAGGCTAAACTTGATCTAAACAAAACCCAAGTGTTCCTGGTGGCGGCTAAGGGGTATATGATGTGTGGAGGATGACCACAAGAGAGTTTGGGTCGTGCTCCAACCCTAGGACGCGTCCCTACTGGACTCTAAACGATACAAGCCCATTGGGCTAACTTAAGGTGGCGCAGCACCCTGGACAGAATAGACCTCTCAGTGATTTTTGGACTGTTGACGCCGTTTCTGAGCAGGTATGAGTATGAGGTCAGATCCGTATGAAAGTAGACTTTATTAGCTTTCCAACAAGTCCAGAATCACCCCAATCTGACTCCGTATGTAACCATGGTGACCGTCACAAGTTGGAGGTGTGCTGCAGTCCGAATCCAGCCTACGCGAGTCCTTTTCCCTTTCGGTCTTCTCCTTGATTCCTAATCAAAACAAGAGTGCACGTGTCTCCAAGATCTAAACAGGATGGACAAGAGCTCAAGAAGGAACTCACTTGATGATTAAGTGTTCGAGCACAAGCACGGGTAATAGGACCAGCAGGTGTCGGCGTGGACGGCGTGGATGTATGATCGGTGTTGATGTCCTCATCACACTTGAGCCTCGTCGATTAGGAGTACAATCAGTTGCATCCAAAATGATTTCTGAGCATATGGTACGTTTGCCGCAAACCGTGCACCTATCTGGCACTGACACTAACACTGTCTCCAAACGGACTGAAACGAGATTCTACATGACCCACGTCACCTAGGAGTTCCATCGGTTGCGTCCAACATGATTTCCAAGCCTATGGTACATTCGGTGCAAACTGTGCACCTATCTTGTGTCAAGATTAGCACTATCTCTAAATGGCTAAACTAACCTTCCATTTGAGCCTCGTCACCTGAGTACCATCGGGTACGTAAAAAAATGCTTTTTGAGCCTATGGTACATTTGGCGTAAACCATGCACCTATCTTTCACCGATACTAACACTATCTCTAAATGGAAAGAAGCGAGATTCCACATGTCCCACACCACCTAGGAGTTCCATCGGGTGCGTCCAAAACAATTTCTAAGCCTTATTGTATGTTCGATCCAAACCGAGCACCTATCTTGCATCAAGATTAGCACGGTCTCCAAATGGACTGGACGAGCTTCCACTTGAGCCTCATCGACTAGGAATACTATTGGGTATGTCCAAAATGATTTCTGAGCCTATGGTACATTTAGTTTGGTGCAAAGCGTACACCTGTCTTGCACCGACACCAACAGTGTCTCCCAACGAACTGAACCGAGATTCCAAGAGGCCCATGTCTCCTAGAATTTCCATCGGGTGCACCCAAAATGATTTCCTAGCATCTGGTATGTTCGGCGCAAACCGTGTACCTATCTTGCCTCAAGATTAGCACTATCTCCAAACGGACCAAAATGAGCTTCCACTTGAGCCTCGTCACCTAAGAGTACCATTTGTTGTGTCCAAAATGATTTCTGAGCCTATGGTACGTTTGGCACAAATCATGCACCTATCTTACACTAACACTAACACCGTCTCTGAATGGACCGATGCGAGATTCCACATGACCCATGTCACATAGAAGTTCCATCGGGTGCGTGTCCAAAACGATTTTTGAGCCTACGGTATGTTCGACGCAAACCATGCACCTATCTAGCATCAGGATTAACACTATCTCCAAACAGACCGAAATGAGCTTTCACTTGAGCCTCGTCACCTTGGAGTACTGACAGGTGCGTCCAAAATAATTTCTAAGTCCATGGTATGTTTGGCGCAAACCGTGCACCAATCTTGCACTGACACCAATAGTGTCTCCATATGGACCGAAGCGAGCCACAAGACCCATGTCTCCTTGAAGTTCCATCGGGTGCGTTCAGAATGATTTTATAGCCTATGGTACGTTCGTCGCAAACCATGCACCTATCTTGCATCAAGATTAGCACTATATCCTATGGGACTGAAACAAGCTTCCACTTGAGCCTAGTCACTTAGGAGTACCATCAGGTGCGTCCAAAACAATTTCTAAGTCTATGGTACGCTTGGCGCAAACCGCACACCTATCTTGAACTAACACTAAGACTGTCTCCAAACGGACTGAAACGAGATTCTATATGAACCACATTGCGTCCAGCATGATTTTTGAATCTGTGGTACGGTCGGTGCAAACCGTGCACCTGTCTTGTATCACAATTAGCACTATCTCTAAATTGACCGAACTAACCTTCCACTTGAGCCTCATCACCTAAGAGTACCATTGGGTGTGTCAAAAATGATTTTTGAGCCTATGTTACGTTTTCACACAAACTGTGCACCTACCTTGCACTGACACTAACACTATCTCCAAATGGAAAGAAGCCAAATTCCACATGTCCCACATCACCTATGAGTTCCATCGGGTGCGTCAAAAACAATTTCTGAGCCTTATGGTACCTTCGGTGCAAACCGTGCACCTATCTTGCAGCAAGACTAGCATTATCTCCAAACAGACAGAATGAGCATCCACGTGAGCCTCGTCAACTAGGAGTATAATCAGGTGTGTCCAAAATGATGTCTGAGCCTATGGTACGTTTGACGCAAACTGTGCACCTATCTTACACCGACTCTAACACCGTCTCCAAACGGTCTGATGCAAGATTCCACATGGCACACATCACCTAGGAGTTCCATTGGTGTGGGTCTAAAACGAATCCTGAGCTTCCACTTGAGCCTCGTCAACTAGGAGTACAATCTGGTGCATCCAAAATGATTTTTGAGCCTATGGTACGTTTAGCGCAAACCGTGCACCTATCTTGCATTGACACTATCTTTGTCTCCAAACTAAAAGAAGCGAGATTCGACATGTCCCACATCACCTAGGAGTTTGATCGGGTGCGTCCAAAACAATTTATGATCCTTATGGTTCGTTCGGTGCAAACAATGCACGCATCTTGCGTCAATATTTGCACTTTCTCCAAACAGACCGAACGAGATTACACATGAGCCTTGTCAAATAGGAGTACTATCGGGTGTGTCCAAAATAATTTTTGAGCCTATGGTACGTTTGGCACAAACCGTGCACCTATGCACCGATACCAACACTATCTCCAAATGATCCGAAGCGAGCCACAAGACCCACATCTCCTAGAAGTTCCATTAGGTGCGTCCAAAATGATTTCTGAGCCTATGGTACGTTCGACGCAAATCGTGCACCTATCTTGCATTAGATTAGCACTATCGCTAAGCGGACCAAAACAAGCTTCCACTTGAGCCTCATCACCTAGGAGTACCATCAGGTGCGCCCAAAATAATTTCTAATTCTATGGTACGCATGGCGCAAACCGTGCACCTATCTTGAACTAATACTAACACTATTCCAAACAGACTAAAACCTGGTTCCACAAGAAGCACATCACCTAGGAGCTCTATCGGTTGTGTCTAGCATGATTTTTGACCCTGTGGTACGTTCGGCGCAAACCGTGCACCTGCCTTGTCTCGCAATTAGCTCTATCTCTAAATTGACCGAACCAACCTTCCATTTGAGCCTCATCACCTAAGAGTACCATCAGGTGCGTCAAAAATGAATTTTGAGCTTGTGGTACTTTCACACAAATGGAGCACCTATCTTGCACTGACACAAACACTGTCTCCAAATGGAAAGAAGCGAGATTCCACATGTCCCACATTACCTAGGAGTTCCATCGGGTGCGTCAAAAACAATTTCTGAGCATTGTGGTTCATTCAACACAAACCACGCACCTATCTTGTATCAAGATTAGCACTATCTCCAAATAGACTGAACAAGCATCCATGTGAGCCTCATCAACTAGTAGTACTAACGGTGTGTCCAAAATGATTTCTGAACATATGGTACGTTTGGCGCAAGCCGTGCAACTATCTTACACTGACGCTAACACTGTCTATGAACGAACCGTTGTAAGATTCGACAAGACCCACGTCACTTAGGAGTTCCATCAGATGCGGTTCTAAAACAATTTCTGAGCCTATGGTACATTCGACACAAACTATGCACCTATCTTACATCAAAATTAGCACTATCTCCGAATAGACTGAACGAGCATCCGCGTGAGCCTCATCAACTAGGTGTACTATCGGGTGTGTCCAAAATGATTTCTGAGCCTATGGTACATTTGGCGTAAACTGTGCACCAATGCACCGACACCAAGGCTGTCTCCAAATGGACCGAAGAGAGCCACAAGACCCACGTCACTTAGAAGTTCCACTGAGTGCGTCCAAAATGATTTTTGAGCCTATGGTACGTTCAATGCAAATTGTGCACCTATCTTGCACTAACACTAACACTATCACCAAATTAAAAGAAGCAAGATTCCACATGTCCCAAATCACCTAGGAGTTCCATCGGGTGCATCAAAAACAATTTCTGAGCCTTATGGAACGTTCGGTGCAAACCGTGCACCTATCTTGCATCAAGATTAGCACTATCTCCAAACAGACTGAACGAGCATCCATGTGAGCCTCGTCAACTAGGAGTACTATCGGGTGTATCCACAATGACTTCTGAGCCTATGGTACATTTGGCGCAAACCGTGCACCTATCTTATGTCAAGATTAGCACTATCTCCAAACGGATCAAAATGAGCTTTCACTTGAGCCTCATCACATAGCAGTACCATCGAGTGCGTCCAAAACATTTTCCAAGCCTCTAGTGTGTTCGGCGCAAACCGTGCACCTATCTTGCATCAAGATTAGCACTATCTCCAAACAGACCGAAACGAGCTTCCACTTGAGCCTCGTTACCTAGGAGCACAATCGGGTGCATCCAAAATGATTTTTGAGCCTATGGTATGTTTGGCACAAACCATGCACATATCTTGCACCAACACTAACACTGTCTCCAACTAAAAGAAGCGAGATTCCACATGTCCCACATCACCAAGGAGTTCCATCGGGTGCGTCAAAATGATTTCCAAGCCTTTGGTATGTTCGACGGAAACTGTGCATCTGTCTTGCGTCAAGATTAGCACTATCTCCAAACAGACTGCAACGAGCTTCCACTTGAGCCTTGGTACCTAGGAGTACAATCGGGTGCATCTAAAATAATTTCTGAGCCTATGGTATATTTAGCACAAATCATGCACCTATCTTGCACCAACACCAACGCTATCTCCAAACAGATCGAAGTGGATTCCACAAGACCCATGTCACCTAGAAGTTTCATTAGGTGCGTCCAAAATGATTTCCGAGCATATGGTATGTTAGGCCTAGAAATCATTTTGGATGCACCCGATGAAACTCCTAGGTGACGTGGGTCATGTGGAATGTCCTATCTTTCCATTTGGAGATAGTGTTAGTGTCGGTGCAAGATAGGTGCACAGTTTGTGCCAAATGTACGATTGGCTCAGAAAGCATTTTGGACGCACCTAATGGTACTCCTAGGTGAGTGGCTCAAGTGATGCTCGTTTTAGTCCGTTTGGAGATAGTGCTAATCTTGACGTAAGATAATTGCACGGATTGCACCGAGCATTCCATGGCCGTAAATCATTTTGGACAAACCAGATGGTACTCCTAGGTGACGAGGCTCAAGTAAAAGCTTATTTCGGTCCGTTTGGAAATAGTATTATTCTTAATGCAAGATATGTGCACGGTTTGTGTCGAATGTACCATTAGACTTGGAAATCATTTTGGATGCACCCGATGGAACTCCTAGGTGATGTGGGTCTTGTGGAATCTCTTATTGGTCCCTTTGGAGATGGTGTTAGTGTCGGTGTAAGATAGGTGCACGGTTTGCGCCAAACGTACCATAGGCTCAGAAATCATTTTGGACACACCCGATGGAACTCCTAGGTGACGAGGCTCAAGTGGAACTCATTTTGGTCCATTTGGAGATAGTGCTAATCTTAAGGAAAGATAGGTACATGGTTTGCACTACCAGAGGCTCATAAATCATTTGGGGCGCAGCTGATTGAACTTCTAGGTGACGTGGGTCTTGTGGAATTTAGTCCGTTTCGAGACAATGTTGGTGTCAGTGCAAGATAGGTGCACGGTTTGCGTCGAACATAATGGAGGCTTGGAAATCATTTTGGATGCACCCAATGGTACTTCTAGGTGACGAGGCTCAACTGAAAGCGCTTTTCGGTCCGTTTGGAGATAGTGCTAATCTTGACGCAAGATCGGTGCACAGTTTGCGTCGAATGTACCATAGTGTTACAAATCATTTTGAACGCACCCAATAGAACTCCTAGGTGACGTGGGTCATGAGGAATATCCCTTCTTTTCGTTTGGAGACAGTGTTAGTGTCAGTGCAAGATAGGTACATGATTTGCGCCAAACGTACCATCAGCTTAGAAATTGTCTTGGATGCACCCGATGATACTCCTAGGTGAGAGGCCCAAGTGGAAGCTCGTTTGAGTTCATTTGGAGATAGCGCTAATATTGACGCTAGATAATTGCACGGTTTGCGCTAAACATACCATAGGCTAGTAAATCATTTTGGACACACCCATTGGTACTCCTAGGTGACAAGGCTCAAGTGAAAGCTCGTTTCTATCTATTTGGAGATAGTGCTAATCTTAACATAAAATGTGGAAGAAAAATGATGAAATATTCTCAAGTCAAACATGTCTAATTTTGAACTCAAAGATTGAATTTAATAACTAGATTCTCAAACTTAGCCATTTTGGTTAAGTCCCTAAAATGCAGTTATTAGGTCCAATCTTTGGTGATTTATTAAATCAATTTTCATAAATAAAATTTGTGCAATCTTGGTTCCATTGATTGGACCTATGTTTGAGCTATGATATTGTGTATTTGGTTATAATGTTTGTTTGATGGTTGATCATTAATTAATTAACCAAAGTTTGCTAATCAAAACTGCTTTCAAACCTAACTGAAGGTTCTAAGTTACAGTTTCAACCTACCCATGATCTTGAGCCTATCTTTCTAACCCGTAAGAATTAGGGGTCGAGCCCTTAGACAAAGATGTAGACCACATATAGATGAACAACGTTTGTTCTTGAGGTTGATCGAGTTGCTACATGAAATCAAGGGAAAGATGGAGGAGAAGATAGATGTTTCAGTCTGCTACAATGCACTGGCAAGCAGCTGCCATGCAGCAGCCTGCTCCCGTCAACCGCCGCTCCCGCTCCTGCTCACCACCTCACACGTGCATGACGCGCAGCTGCTTCCGTGGACGACTCCCAAGCGGTTGTTGACCACCTAGAAGCCTCACCCGCATTGTTTAAAGTTGCACCGGTCATTGTCTCCTCCTTTGCTTCCTCTGCTCCACCGCCGATGAGCTCGGTTGGGCGGCTAAATTTGCCGCTACTAATCCACCTCCGCACAATTCCTCTTGGCCGCGGCTTCACATCGCTCTTGCGCACCACCTGAGCCCACTTGCCTCGCCTTGCATCGTCAGAGTTGGTCACATGCGCCATTCTCACCACGGTAGCTCGCCATGGCCGCCGAGCACCACCTCACTGTGGCTAGCCTATTGTGGCACGCCTCTCTCTTTCTCCTTTGACATTTGGGCTGCTTGTGATGCTGTGATGCTTATTAGCTCTTCACTTTTACCTCTACCACACAGGAGCTGTTACAACGCCGTCCTCATCATCGTTTTGTGCCACCGTGTTTGACCTCAACACCGGCAGCCGCATCCATGCCATATCCGTTTTAACCATCACGCAGGGGCAGGTCGTGGTGAGCATAATCAACGCGTAGCCGTTCTTACCCCGAGCTAGTTAAGGGCCGTAGCGGCTGGGTCACCATCATGCCGCCATGTCGTGCGCCGTCGAGCCGCCATGGCTGTGGCTGCGCACGAACCAAGCCCTTATATGCTCATCGGTTTAGTTGAGTGTGATCATGATGTAACCCTAGTGTTGTCGGACGCTTTAGTTTAGACGCTACTGGTCTCTAGTGACCGGTGTGTGGTTCGTCGCTCCACCATGGCCAGTGTTGGGCTCACCACAAAACCCTATCCTCCTATTTAGTTACCTAGGTCGATGCGTAGTGATGTCCTGAGCACATTGGTGTGCTCACCGTCACCGGAGACCTCAACGGCGGTGAGAAATCACCAGTCAAAGGCTAGAGCCGCTGCGGTCAACGGGCATAGTTGACCTAGCCCCGTGTGTCGGTTAGTGTGGCTGGCATGCATGGGTGAAAAAGGAATTTCGATCCTTTTCATTTTCCAAAAAATGTTTAAATGATGTTGATTTTGTTTAATTCATAACTAACTATTGGAGTGTGCTAAAAATGTGAAATTTTCTATGTAGCCTTGTTATGATATGCTCTACCATAGAAAAATATGAACTAGTCATTTTCAATAAATTTTCTATGATTAAAAATTACCTCTTTTAATTATAAAATGAAGCATGCATGATTTTTATAGGTAAAAATATAAACCCTTTAATCACAAAACGTTTTATGTAAATGTTATGTGATAATATCTATCTCCACAAAAAGTTTGGTACTGTTTTGATAATTCTAAATTGGTTAATTAATTTAAATGTGTTTAAATGCCTTTTCTTTGGGTTAATAAATATTAAAATGGTTTATATAAATACTTGAATGGCATTAGTGTATTTTGGGTATTTTTTGTAGACCTTGGGACATCAAAGCCCCTAATGTTCCTTGGCAATCTCATTACTCTCATTACTTATTTGATATGCTTTGAATTAACTTGTTTATATGATAATTAAAATGGTTTTATTAAATAATTTGTTTAGTTTCAAAAGTTCCTTATAATGGTCATGAGTTAAGATGAATGTTAATCACTTCTTGCTGAACCATGTTAATGTAATCCCTTTCATGGTAGATAACTAATTAACTAGTTAGTAATAAATAAAATAGTTTTCTCAAATGACTAATTAAGTTACGCATGTGGTTAGGGCATGTAATGATCCTTGCTTACTCTCATGGTTGAACCTTGTGTAATGTTTAGTTAAATACCATGTCTTGCTTGACTAGTATAAAGTGACAGGTGTTGCTTAATTATTAACCATATAAATGACTTGATAACCAAAAAATTGAAATACTTTTATAATCATAACCCTAGTTCTTTGGTGAAGGAAAGTTGTACTCAACTTTCTTGGCTTTGTTTATCTTCTGTTATGCACTTGTATGTCCATCATGCATCATGGCATGCATTCCATCATGTTAAGCATGCACCATCTTATTACGTGTAGTGCTTACGAGAGTGAGAAGATTCATGTCGATCAAGTTTTGGAGAAGGTCCATCCACCGTGGTGTTGGTGCCAAATTTAGTTTCTGGATCCTCTGTGGAACTAACCTTCTCTGCAACGCAAGCAAGCCCCAGAGCATAAACCCTCTCTTAGTATTTACAAATCTTTTCTACACTTTAAGTCTTGTGAGATGTGCATTAAGTAATTAGGAGTTGGTCAAATACTATTGCTGCATGATTACCTTGATATTCAAGTATCCTTAGTTCTTAGGTCAATATCTTTGATGCTTAGTAAAGCTTAGACTTCGATAGAAGTCGAATGATGGTTTCATCATTCGCGAGAAATAGGTTTTACCTTGGTTCTTCTCGGGTCCGTTGATGGATCGTGAGAATACCATAATAATGATATGTTAAATTGAGACCGGGCGAGGCTCGATGTTATGATAAGTGTTCTTGGGCAGACAGGTTCGCTTAGTCATGCTCATCCCGCATGTGTTGATAAAGGACCATACCGTTGTAGACCTATTGTGAGTCGAGACCTTGTTGTACTAACCACATACTCCGGTTAGCCTGATGCCTTGGCTATTCCATTATGAGAAAAAGACAACTGCACACTAGACGTGGGAGATGGTGAGAGTAGTGTGTACACATCCTCTAAATCCACTAGGAGTTGTGCAGGGAGGTGGAGTACTGTGCTCTCAGGTAGCGCAGACCGGTTCATGTTTTGGAGGATCTAAGTGAAGGTTGATATATGTAGGTTCAGGTCTAGACCTAGACCTGCATATGTCTTCTAGTAAGGAAACCCCAACTGGGCCAAACGATTCAAATCGTCGTTGCTTCACAGAGAAGACTACTCAATTCTCTACTCTACATTGTAGTTAATCAATGAAACATGGTTACTTTTGGTTAAGAGATGAAATGAGATGAGATGACTAAAGAAATGATTGATTTAGAATAGGTGCAAACTAGATATTACTAATGACTTAATACATAGCTAAAACATTAAAAGTAGGGATCCACTCAAAGTAAGCTTTTCTACAAAAGTTACTTCTGGCTTCAAACTTTTCCTTTAAAGCCTGCATACCCTTGGAGTCTTTTCTTTTGGTCGGGTAAGACTTATTGAGTACCCTTAAGTACATAGGGTTTGTTAAAACCTGTTATAGGTCTGACTAGTGTTGCCAATCGAGGTCATGTAAGTGGGCTCGACATGATCTGGTTGTCTCTTCTACCTTAGATGATTCACCTAAGTTGTTTATGCAATTCTACCCATCATTTGGAGATTAGTTAAAGATTTGACTTGAACATGTTTTGCATACTAATGTTATAAGTCTTCTGCACTCTGATGTAAGATATTTTGTACCAACTGTTGTAATATGGATGATTTGGGGTTCCCCGAGGACACCTGACAGACTAGCTGAATTGTCTGGCTCTCGTGTGTAGCAATTAGAGGTCATACAATGATAGGCACATGTGGGCCATATAATTGGGGTGGTTCTGCCACAGCTAGTATTAGAGCTCATACATGGATCTACTACAACATTACTTTTGAAAACTTCAAAATGATTTTACAATTTAAAAGTTTTTGAAGGTAACAAATTAAAATACTCTTTAATCTTCCTTATGCTTGCTGTCCAAGTTTCGTGAAGACATTCCGGTGACTCAAGTAGAAGATGTCAAAAAAGATTTCAACCCTTCTTCAGCAAGTCAAGAGTCAAACTTTCTCTAACAATGCTCTGCCCAGTGCCAATCAACATCTCGTCTGGAGTGATGAGGACATCATTGGCTCAAATATGACCATGTCAACCACTTCTATACCAAAGGTGCAACCATTCTATATGAGGCTTATCATTGATGCATTGGATGAATTGGTGCTCCACCATAAAATGTGTATATTTTAATTTTCAGAATTACTTACATGGATCAAGGAAAGGTTTGATTGCATATGGAAAACATGGAAGGTTAATGAAGTTGATTGGGGACCAAATCCAAGTATTCTCAACGTCCTCCACCTGGACACCACGTCACTTTTGGTCCAAGGAAAGAAAGAGATCAAATCCAACACGTTTTGGGGCTGGATTCGGACTCCAGGACAGCTCCAACTTGTGATGTTCACCACGGTCGCATACGGACTCGGATTGGGACGTTCTAGCACTTTTTGGAAAGCTTATCAAGTCTATTTTCTAACGGATCTGGACTCATGGCTATATCTTATCCGATGCTTCTGCAATCATCGTTTCAACGCCGGGGCCTTTTCTGCCTTTGGTGCTGTGTCACCCTATTTTGGGCTGATGGCCCATGTATCAAGTTGGGTTCATTAGGGACGTGTCCTAGGGTTGGAGAACGACCCCAACACCCCCTGGTCATTCCCCTAGGTATTAATAAGGATTAGAGCCGCCACAAATAGATTGGGTTTTGTTTTGTTGAAAGTTTAGCCATTGCTACTTCCTTGTAGACGCGTGTGTCGACTAGACCATCCGTTCTACTCGATTCAGAACCCCAACATTGTGATTTCAGATTGGTTTTCATCTCCATATTTGCAATTGAGTTGTTTGTTCTACTTGTTCTTGCTTGTTCCTCGATTGCTTGCAGGAATTACCCTAGTGGTTTGGTTGATCGTGTTCCACAAGATCGCGACGGCTGTTGGAGGTGGTGTATCGGTTGCTAAGGCGCAGCATCCTTAGATGGTTGTAGTCGGGCCGTGAACGTCATCTCCATCCCCAAATCGAGTTATCCACCTTCTCTCATCGAAAGATTAGGATTCACCCTAGTGGGTTCATATCAGTTGGTATCAGAGCAAGGTTGATCGGTGAGAGACTTCTAGTTCTTTGCTGTTTTTAATCTCCTATGGTCCAGAAAAAGCCAAAACAAAATTAGTAGATTAGTTGTTCATAATCCCAAAACTCCTTTGAGCTTAATACTATTACTGCTTAGTTAGGGCTTATTGAATTAATGGTTGCATCGTCGTGCAAGTTGCTGGTCTTAGCGTCTAGTCGTTTAGAGTTTCGAGTTCTAGTCACGTTTCTGTCACCATCGCAGATTTGAGTTTATTTGTTTCTCTCTAGGAATCTGAGTGGATTTTCAAATTCCTTTGTTTTGTTTACCACCATTATCCTAGCCACGTCCTTGGAGGTTTCATTCACGTCCATATTTCCATCTACAAAAAGGAAATCCAACAAGATCAAGATAGAATTCGATTCGGAGTCCTGTTTTATCTTGAAAACCAAAGCACCATATTTCCTTTGTCAGGAGTCTGAATAGGGAGTTTAAATACAATCTGGAAACCTTAACTTGTCCTCTTTTCAACGGATCAGAGCTTGGTCCCAAATTCATTCTAAGCGCTTCGCAATTGCCCTGGAGATTTGCGCGTCTGCTGGTTTTGCAACACAACCACTTGTTTCACTTTGCTACTGAATCACCCTTCCCAAGGAAACATTTAATTGCTGTAAGTAGCTTGTTATTTCTTGTTGCAAAATTTCAGTTTTGTGCTAGTTGAAAGAAAAAAAAAACAGAAGAAAAAAAGACAGAAAGAAAGAAAAGAAAGAAAGAAAAGAAAGACAGAAAGAAAGAAAGAAAAGAAAGAGATAGAAGAAGAGAAGAGTTTTTCTTTTGTTGTTATTCCTATCCTTGTGATCCTTCTTTGCTGCTGCTCAGTGACTTCGTTTGTGTCTAGGCTCGCGTCTCTAGCATGTACTAGCCTAGGACCAGCATAATAACGTCGTTGAGCATTTGTTCAATTTGCTTGCAACTAACGTGGTTCTAGTACTTCCTTGCTTTAGCCCACCTATAGCTCCACATATTTCGACTACAGCTTGACAGGTGTTGTTGTTGCTGCACTGATACACTTCACTCCATGGTTGTAGACTTGTTGGTTGCCGTCACCTCCTGTTTGGCTTGGTAAGAACTTGTAAGGGCTTGTTTTAACAAGTTGAGTTTGAGAGAATTACATCTGACACATCCTAGTAGTTGATAGGAGGATACATATTATTTTTGTGTTTCTTGTTTCCTACTAATCATGGCAGGTGATATGGAGATTTTTGAGCTGTTGAAACTAGACCCTCATATTCAGGATGTCATTCAACACTTGCCATTATATGATGGTAAGTTTGATCCTCAAGCTTACATTGATTGGGAGTTAAAAGTAGACAATGAATTTGATGAGCATGACCTATCCGAGAAACAAAAGATTTGTATTGCCTCTAATATTTTGATTGAATATGCTTTGCTCAAATGGAAACACATTTGTAGGCACATCAAAGTTCCAGAATCTTGGAAAGATTTCAAATTTCTTTTTAGAGATGCATTCGTTCCTGCATATTATGTTGATTATTTGCTTGCAAAATTAGACAACTTGAAGCAGGGTAGCAAGACTGTGAAACAATACTACCATAATTTTAAGATTTGTATCATGTTTGGTGGATTGGATGAATGCATGGAAGATGTTATGAGTAGATTCATGAGAGGGCTCAATTCTGAAATTCGAACCTTATTAATTAGCAAATCATATTACCATATTGGTCAATTGTTTTGTCTGGCTCTCAATGCTGAAAAAGAGATTCTATTATCTGTGAATACTTGCCAGAATGATGTGACCCATAATGTCCAAAATTTGTCCACGCTGCATGCTAATGAAGAGCAACAAATAGTGGAACCCACTACTGATTTTCTTTTGTCACAAAATGAATTACTCGCGGTTCCTTGTGATAAAGAGGAGTTGTGTGTTGATGATTCTTTTACTCCTATGCCACAAGTAGCAAATAAGTGTGATACTTTTGGTTTGGAACCATACAAATGTGCTGAAGATAAGCTTTTTCATCCTTTACATGTGCACAAGATGAACTGAATTTGTTGTCCTCTTTAAATACTTTGGGTTATATTGAATTTGATATTCTGTGTAATCTAAATTGTCTAAAAGAGAAACTTAAATTTGATTCTATTTTGCCAAGTTTTAATCATTGTTCGCTTTCATGCAATTGGTAAATATGACAACAAAGGAGAATATTTGGTGCATAAAGTTTATATTTGCTCTAATCTGAAATATCCTTTTGGGCCACAATACCATGATCAAATTGAGGGCTGCACTAACACTAATGATGTCTTGCAAAGTGTTTCTAGTTTTTCCCAAATGCAACAGGATAAATATCAAGAAGGGGAGCACGGTTCACTTTTACCTACAACACATCCTCCAACAAAGGTCAAACCGAGGACGGTTTGCTGTCAAGAAGGGGAGAATGATGAGGACATCATTGGCTCAAATATGACCATGTCAACCACTTCTATACCAAAGGTGCAACCATTCTATATGAGGCTTATCATTGATGCATTGGATGAATTGGTGCTCCACCATAAAATGTGTATATTTTAATTTTCAGAATTACTTACATGGATCAAGGAAAGGTTTGATTGCATATGGAAAACATGGAAGGTTAATGAAGTTGATTGGGGACCAAATCCAAGTATTCTCAACGTCCTCCACCTGGACACCACGTCACTTTTGGTCCAAGGAAAGAAAGAGATCAAATCCAACACGTTTTGGGGCTGGATTCGGACTCCAGGACAGCTCCAACTTGTGATGTTCACCACGGTCGCATACGGACTCGGATTGGGACGTTCTAGCACTTTTTGGAAAGCTTATCAAGTCTATTTTCTAACGGATCTGGACTCATGGCTATATCTTATCCGATGCTTCTGCAATCATCGTTTCAACGCCGGGGCCTTTTCTGCCTTTGGTGCTGTGTCACCCTATTTTGGGCTGATGGCCCATGTATCAAGTTGGGTTCATTAGGGACGTGTCCTAGGGTTGGAGAACGACCCCAACACCCCCTGGTCATTCCCCTAGGTATTAATAAGGATTAGAGCCGCCACAAATAGATTGGGTTTTGTTTTGTTGAAAGTTTAGCCATTGCTACTTCCTTGTAGACGCGTGTGTCGACTAGACCATCCGTTCTACTCGATTCAGAACCCCAACATTGTGATTTCAGATTGGTTTTCATCTCCATATTTGCAATTGAGTTGTTTGTTCTACTTGTTCTTGCTTGTTCCTCGATTGCTTGCAGGAATTACCCTAGTGGTTTGGTTGATCATGTTCCACAAGATCGCGACGGCTGTTGGAGGTGGTGTATCGGTTGCTAAGGCGCAGCATCCTTAGATGGTTGTAGTCGGGCCGTGAACGTCATCTCCATCCCCAAATCGAGTTATCCACCTTCTCTCATCGAAAGATCAGGATTCAACCTAGTGGGTTCATATCATGGAGCAATAAAGCTAATGTATAAATATTGCCCTATATAACTAGTTATATCCATCTAACATTGGGAATACATATAGGATGAGCATGTATCATATCATCCACATAAGGTCAAAAAAATAATGATGTTAAGATTCTCTCCTTAAGTTCTAGGATAGCTACACTACCTTATAGTTGTTTCATTTCAATAAATCTCATCAAATACCAGTTTTTCCCAATTAACTACCCTGTGATGATCCTTGCTCCATAAGTTCCTAATCCTTGGGAAGTTCTAGATGCACTTGAGTTTATTCCACCTACTCAAAACCAAAACCTGGGACTACTCCTTGACTTCTAAACATACGTTTGTGTCATGTCTTGGTTTCTTCTATCCTAACACATGCTATTCCCTTGATTTTGATAGCCAACATGTGTTGGTTAAGGAGTATTGCAATTGTGCCCTATGACAGTACCGTGATCCATGACCTCGATGCATCATTGAAACCTACAGTCTCCTATGGCTCTCGACCATAAGGAAGTACTACAAAGCACTTGCTAATGTCGAGTTCTGTGGCTCTTTTTGGGATTCACATTTATGTTCCACCTAAATTTATAAATCCCTTGCTAATTACAGCCTTCCTTCGATCTTGGTGGTAATTCTTGAACCAATCCTTATTGCTTTGTAAACTTCTTTCAAGTTAATGTGCTTGACACATTTCCTTTTTCATTACTTAGCCCAAGGCTTTTTGGTACTCCATAATCTCGGGACGAGATTCCTTTAAGGGGGATGATTGTAACATCCTAGATGTTAAAAAGCAATTAAAACTTGATCACGAGGATCATTATGCATAATCAACAAGCATTGAGTCATAAATGCATTCCATGTTTTAAGTATAGCAAGTCTATGTTGCATATGTGGTGTTTCATATGTTACATGAAATATTATCTTTGTTATCAATTAAGAAATTTTGTGAATATATATAAATTTGCTGAAACAATTAAAATTTGGTTAAAATAGACTTTGTTGTTTAAAGTATGCTCTTGAATGTGGAAGCAAAATGATGAAATATTCTCAAGTCAAACATGTCAAATTTTGAACTGAAAGATTGAATTTAGTAACTGGATTCTCAAACTTAGCCATTTTGGTTAAGTCCCTGAAATGCAGTTATTAAGCTTTTCTGCAAAAGTTACTTCTTGCTTCTAACTTTCCTTTAAAGCCTATATACCCTTGGAGTCTTTTCTTTTGGTCGGGTAAGACTTGTTGAGTACCCTCAAGTACTCAGGGTTTGTTAAACCCTGTTGCATGTTCTGACTAGTGTTGCCAATCGAGGTCTGTGGGTGGGCTCGACATGATTTGGTCGTCGCTTTTACCTTAGATGATTCACCTAAGATGTTTGTGCAATTCTACCCAACATTTGGAGATTAGTTAAAGATTTGACTTGAACATGTTTTATATACTAATGTTACAAGTCTTCCGCACTCTGTTGTATTGTTGTGGTAACTCCATGTTGATCCTGTATGAGCTGTAAAATGTGAATGATTTAGGGTTCCCTCAGGACACCTGACAGACTACCTGAATTGTCTAGCTCTCGTGTGCAGCAGTCAGAGGTCTTTAAGACAATGATAGACACATGTGGGCCATATAATTGGGGAGGTTCTGCCACAAGTGGGTCATGTGGAATCTCACATCAGCCCGTATGGAGACGGTGTTAGTGTCGGTGTAAGATAGGTGCACTGTTTGCACCAAACATACCATAGGCTCATAAATCATTTTGGACACACCCAATGATACTATTAGGTGATGAGGCTCACATGAAAGCTTGTTCGGTCCATTTGGAGATAGTGCTAATCTTGATGCAATATAGGTACACGGTTTGCGCCGAACGTACCATAAGGCTCAGAAATTGTTTTGGATGCACCCAATGAAACTCCTAGGTGATATGGGACATGTGAAATCCTGCTTTTCTTTAGTTTGGAGACAATGTTAGTGTCGATGCAAGATAGGCGCACAGTTTGCGCCAAACATACCATAGGCTCAAAAATCATTTTAGATGCACTCGATTGTACTCCTAGGTGACCAGGCTCAAGTGGAAGCTCGTTGCAGTCTGTTTGGAGATATGCTAATCTTGACATAAGATAGGTGCACGGTTTGCACCGAATATACCAAAGCCTTGGAAATCGTTTTGGACACACCCGATGGTACTCCTAGGTGACGAGGCTGAAGTGAAAGCTCGTTTCGATCTGTTTAGAGATAGTGATACTCTTGACAGAAGATAGGTGTACAGTTTGTGTCGAATCTACCATGGGCTCAGAAATCGTTTTGGACGCACCTGATGAAAGTCCTAGGTGAGAGGCTCAAGCGAAAGCTCATTTCAGTTTGTTTGGAGATAGTTCTACTCTTGACGCAAGGTAATTGCACGATTTGTGCCGAACATACCATAGGCTTGTAAGTCATTTTGGACGCACTCAATGGTACTCCTAGGAGACAAGGCACAAGTGGAAGCTTGTTTCGGTCATTTAGACATAGTGCTATTATTGACGCAAGATAGTTGCACAGCTTGCGCCAAACATACTAGAGGCTTGGAAAGCATTTTAGACGCACCTGATGGTACTCCTAGGTGACAAGGCTCAAGTGAAAGCTCATTTTGGTCCATTTGGAAATAGTGCTAATCTTGACACAAAATAGGTGCATGGTTTGCATCGAATGTACCATAGGCTCGGAAATCATTTTGGACGCACCCTATGGAACTCCTAAGTGACGTCAGTCATATGGAACCTCCCTTCTTTCCGTTTGGAGATAGTGTTAGTGTCGCTGCAAGATAGGTGCACGGTTTGCACCAAACGTACCATTGGCTCAAAAATCATTTTGGACGCACCCGATGGTACTCCTAGGTGACAGGCTCAAGTGGAAGCTTGTTTCAGTCCATTTGGAGATAGTGCTAATCTCAACACAAGATAACTGCAAGGTTTGTGAGGCTAGTAAATCGTTTTCGACACACCCGATGGTACTCCTAGGTCTGAGCCTCAAGTGGAAGATTGTTTCAGTCCTTTTGGATGTAGTGATCTTGATGGATGATAATTGCATGGTTTTCATGCCTAGCAAATCATTTTAGACACACCCGATGGTACTCCTAGGTGATGAGGCTCGAGTGAAAGCTCATTTCGGTCCATTTAGAGACAGTGCTAATTTTGAGCACGATGGGTGCACAGTTTGTGCCGAATGTTCCATTAGGTTTGGAAATCATTTTGGACACACCGGATGGAACTCCTAGGTAATGTGGATCATGTGGAATCTTGCATCAGTCCGCTTGGAGACGGTGTTAGTGTCAGTGTAAGATAGTTGCACGATTTGCACCAAATGTACCACATGCTCAAAAATTATTTTGGACACACCTGATTGTACTCTTAGGTGACGAGGCTCAAGTGGAACTCATTTTAGTTTGTTTGGTGATAGTGCTAATCTTGAGGAAAGATAGGTATAAGGTTTGTGCCAAACATACTAGAGGCTCAAAAATCAATTGGGGCGCACCCGACTGAACTTCTAGGTGACATGGCTCTTGTGGAATCTCACTTCAGTCCATTTGGAGACAGTGTCGGTGTCGGTGCAAGATAGGTGCACGGTTTGCGCCAAATGTACCAAAGGCTCTGAAATCATATTGGACACACCCGATAGTACTCCTAGTTGACGAGGCTCACATGGAAGCTTGTTCGGTCCGTTTGGAGACAGTGCTAATCTTAACGTAGGATAGGCGCACGGTTTGCGCTGAACATACCATAAGGCTCAGAAATCATTTTTGACGCACTTGATGGAACTCTTAGGTGATGTGAGACATGTGGAATATCACTTCTTTTAGTTTGGAGACAGTGTTAGTGTCGGTGCAAGATAGGTGCACGGTTTGTGCTAAACGTACCATAGGCCCAAAAATCATTTTAAATGCACCCGATTGTACTCCTAGGTGACGAGGCTCAAGTGGAAGCTCGTTTTGGTCCGTTTGGAGATAGTGCTAATCTTGACACAAGATAGGTGCACAGTTTGCGTCGAATGTACTATAAGCTCATAAATCATTTTGGATGCACCTGATGGAACTCCTAGGTTATGTGGGTCCTAAGGAATCTAATTTCTTTCCGTTTAGAAACAGTGTTAGTGTCAGTGCAAGAGAGGTGCACAGTTTGTGCCAAGCGTACCATCGGCTCAGAAATCGTTTTGGGTGCGCCCAATGGTACTCCTAAGTTAGTGGCTCAAGTGGAAGCTCGTTTTAGTCCATTTGGAGATAGTGCTAGTCTTGACACAAGGCAATTGCATAGTTTGCGCTGAACATACCATAGGCTAGACACACCCGGTGGTACTGCTAGGTGACGAGGCTCAAGTGAAAGCTTGTTTCAGTCCGTTTGGAAATAGTGCTAACCTTGATGAATGATAGGTGCCCGGTTTGCGCCGAACGTACCATAGGCTCTGAAATCATTTTGAATGTAGCCGATGGAACTTCTAGGTGATGTGGGTCTTGTGGAATCTCGCTTCGGTCCGTTTGGAGACAGTGTTGCAGTCGGTGCAAGATGGGTCCACGGTTTACGCTAAATGTACCATAGGCTCAGAAATCATTTTGGACACACCCAATAGTACTCCTAGTTGGCGAGGCTCACGTAGAAGCTCATTCAGTCTGTTTGGAGATAGTACTAATCTTGATGTAAGATAGGTGCATGGTTTGCGCCATACGTACCAGAGCCTTGGAAATAATTTTGGAAGCACCTGATGGTACTACTAGGTGACAAGGCTCAAGTGAAAGCTCACTTTTGGTCCGTTTGGAGGTAGTGCTAATCTTGATGCAAGATTGGTGCACGCTTTGCGTCGAATGTACCGTAGGCTCAGAAATTATTTTGGAAGCACTCATGGAATTCCTTGGTGACATGGGTCATATGAAATATCCCTTCTTTCCGTTTAGAGAAAGTGTTGGTGTCAGTACAAGATAGGGCATGGTTTGCGCCAAATGTACCATACGCTCAAAAATCATTTTGGATTCACCCAATTGTACTCCTAGGTGACGAGGCTCAAGTGGAAGCCCGTTTCGGTCCGTTTGGAGAAGTGCTAATCTTGATGCAAGATAGGTGCACGGTTTGAGCTGAACATACCAAAGGCTTGGAAATGATTTTGGATGCATTATATGGTACTCTCTGGTGACAAAGCTCAAGTGAAAGCTCACTTCGGTCTACTTGGAGATAGTGCTCATCTTGACGCAAGATAGGTGCACGGTTTTGCGTCGAATGTACCATAGGCTCATAAATCATTTTGGACGCACCTTATGGAACTCCTAGGTGATGTGGGTCGTGTGGAATCTCCCTTCGTTCTGTTTGGAGAGAGTGTTGGTGTCAGTGCAAGATTGTTGCTTGGTTTGCGCCAAACGTACCATAGGCTCAGAAATCATTTTGTACACACACGATAGTACTCCTAGTTGACGAGGCTCATGTGGAAGCTCGTTCGGTCCGTTTGGAGATAGTGCTAATCTTGATGCAAAATAGGTGCACGGTTTATACCGAATGTACCGTAAGGCATAGAAATTGTTTTGGACACACCAGATGGAACTCATAGATGTTGTGGGACATGTGGAATCTCTCTTCTTTCAGTTTGGAGACCATATTACTGCAGGTGCAAGATAGGTGCACGGTTTGTGCCAAACATAGCATAGGCTCAAAAATCATTTTGGATGCACTCAATTGTACTCCTAGGTGAGAGGCTCAAATGAAGGCTCGTTTCGGTCGGTTTAGAGATAATGATAATCTTGATGCAAGATAGGTGCACGGTTTGCGCTGAACATACCATAGGCTCAAAAATTGTATAGGACGCACCCGATGGAACTTCTACATGGTGCGGGTCTTGTGAAATCTCACTTCAGTCCATTTGGAGACAGTGTTGGTGTCGGTGCAAGATAGGTACACGGTTTGCGCCAAATGTACCATAGGCTTAGAAATCATTTTGGACACACCTGATAGTATTGGTAGTTGACAAGGCTCACATGGAAGCTCATTCGGTCTATTTATCGTTAGTGCTAATCTTGACAAAAGATAGGTGTGCAGTTTGCGCCTAATGTACCATAAGGCTCAGAAATTGTTTTGGACACACCCGATGGAACTCCTAGGTGTTGTGCGACATGTGGAATCTCGCTTCTTTTGGTTTAGAGAGAATGTTGGTGTTGGTGCAAGATAGAGCATGGTTTGCACCAAATGTACCATAGGCTCAAAATTCATTTTGGATGCACCCGATTGTACTCATAGGTGACGAGGCTCAAGTGGAAGCCTGTTTCGGTCTGTTTGGAGATAGTGCTAATCTTGATGGAAGATAGGTGCACAGTTTGTGTCGAACATACCAAAGGCTTGGAAATCATTTTGGAGGCACTCGATGGTACTCCTAGGTGACAAAGCTCAAGTGAAAGCTCACTTTGGTCTGCTTAGAGATAGTGCTAATCTTGACGCAAGATAGGTGCACTGTTTGCGTCGAATGTACCATTGCCTCAGAAATTGTTTTGGACGCACCGGATGAACTCCTAGGTGACGTGGGTCATGTGAAATCTCCCTTCATTCCATTTGGAGACACTGTTAGGGTCGGTGCAAGATAGGTGCATGGTTTGTGCCAAGCGTACCATCGTCTCAGAAATTGTTTTGGACGCACCCGATAGAACTCCTAGGTGATGTGGGACATATGGAATCGCACTTTTTTCAGTTTGGAGACAATGTTAGTGTCAGCTCAAGATAGGAGCACGGTTTGTGACAAATGTACCATAGCCAAAAATCATTTTTCATGCACACGATTTCACTCCTAGACAACGAGGCTCAAGTGGAAGCCCATTTTGGTCCGCTTGGAGATAGTGCTAATCTTGATGCAAGATAGGTGCACGGTATGCGCCAAACATACCAGAGGCTTGGAAATCATTTTGTATGCACCCGATGGTACACCTAGGTGACAAGGCTCAAGTGCAAGCTCGCTTCGGTCCACTTAGAGATAGTGCTAATCTTAACGCAAGATAGGAGCATAGTTTGCGTCGAATGTACCTTTGGCTAAGAAATCATTTTGGACGCTCTCGATGGATCTCCTAGGTGACAGGGCTCAAGTGAAAGCTTGCTTCGGTTCGCTAGGAGATATTGCTAATCTTGACACAAGATAGGTGTACAGTTTGCGTCCATGTACCATTGGCTCCAAAATCATTTTGGACACACTTGATGGAACTCCTAGGTGACATGGCTCATGCGGAATCTCCCTTCTTTCCTTTTGGAGACAATGTTAGTGTCGGTGCAAGATAGGTGCATGATTTGTGTCAAGCATACCATTAGCTCAGAAATCATTTTAGACGCACCTAATGGTACTCCTAGGTGAGAGGGTCAAGTGGAAGCCCGTTTTAGTCTGTTTAGAGATAGTGCTAATCTTGAAGCAAGATAATTGCTCGGTTTGCACTGAACATACCATAGGCTAGACGCACCAGATGGTACTCGTAGGTGACGAGGCTCAAGTGAAGACTCGTTTTCGTCTGTTTAGAGATACAACTAATCTTGATGCAAGATAGGTGCATGGTTTGCGCCGAATGTACCAAGGGCTCAGAAATTGTTTTGGACACACCCGATGGAACTTCTAGGTGATGTGGGTCTTGTGGAATCTCGCTTTGGTCCATTTGGTAACAGTGTTGGTGTCGGTGCAAGATAGGTGCAAAGTTTACGCCAAACGTACCATGGGCTCAGAAATCATTTTGGACACACCTGATAGTACTCCTAGTTGATGAGGCTCACGTGGAAGCTCATGAGGTCAGTTTGGAGTTAGTGCTAATCTTGACGCAAGATAGGTGCACGGTTTGTGCCGAACATACCATAAGGTTCGGAAATTATTTTGGACGCACCCGATGGAACTTGTAGGTGTTGTGGGACATGTGGAATCTCACTTCTTTTAGTTTGGAGATAGTATTGGTGTCGGAGCAAGATAGGGCATCGTTTGCGCCAAATGTAGCATAGGCTCAAAAACATTTTGGATACACCCGATTGTACTCCTAGGTGACAAGGCTCAAGTGGAAGTCTGTTTCGGTCCATTTGGGGATAGTGCTAATCTTGACGCGAGATAGGTGCACGGTTTGTGCCAAACATACCAAAGGGTTGGAAATCGTTTTGGACGCACTCGATGGTACTCCTAGGTAACAAAGCTCAAGTGAAAGCTTACTTCGGTCTACTTGGAGATGGTGCTAATCCAGACGCAAGATAGGTGCACAGTTTCCGTCGAATGTACCATAGGCTCAGAAATTATTTTGGATGCACCCGATGGAACTCCTATGTAACGTGGGTCATGTGGAAACTCCGTTCTTTCTGTTTTGAGATAGTGTTAGTATCGGTGCAAGATAGGTGCATGGTTTGTGCCAAGCGTACCATCGGCTCAAAATTGTTTTGGATGACCCAATGTAACTCCTAGGTGATGTGGGACTAGTGGAATCTCGCTTCTTTCAGTTTAGAGACAATGTAAGTGTTGGTGCAAAATAGGAGCACGGTGTGCGCCTACCATTGGCTCCAAAATCATTTTGGACACACTTGATGGAACTCCTAGGTGACATGGCTCATGCGGAATCTCCCTTCTTTCCTTTTGGAGACAATGTTAGTGTCGGTGCAAGATAGGTGCATGATTTGTGTCAAGCATACCATTAGCTCAGAAATCATTTTAGACGCACCTAATGGTACTCCTAGGTGAGAGGGTCAAGTGGAAGCCCGTTTTAGTCTGTTTAGAGATAGTGCTAATCTTGAAGCAAGATAATTGCTCGGTTTGCACTGAACATACCATAGGCTAGACGCACCAGATGGTACTCGTAGGTGACGAGGCTCAAGTGAAGACTCGTTTTCGTCTGTTTAGAGATACAACTAATCTTGATGCAAGATAGGTGCATGGTTTGCGCCGAATGTACCAAGGGCTCAGAAATTGTTTTGGACACACCCGATGGAACTTCTAGGTGATGTGGGTCTTGTGGAATCTCGCTTTGGTCCATTTGGTAACAGTGTTGGTGTCGGTGCAAGATAGGTGCAAAGTTTACGCCAAACGTACCATGGGCTCAGAAATCATTTTGGACACACCTGATAGTACTCCTAGTTGATGAGGCTCACGTGGAAGCTCATGAGGTCAGTTTGGAGTTAGTGCTAATCTTGACGCAAGATAGGTGCACGGTTTGTGCCGAACATACCATAAGGTTCGGAAATTATTTTGGACGCACCCGATGGAACTTGTAGGTGTTGTGGGACATGTGGAATCTCACTTCTTTTAGTTTGGAGATAGTATTGGTGTCGGAGCAAGATAGGGCATCGTTTGCGCCAAATGTAGCATAGGCTCAAAAACATTTTGGATACACCCGATTGTACTCCTAGGTGACAAGGCTCAAGTGGAAGTCTGTTTCGGTCCATTTGGGGATAGTGCTAATCTTGACGCGAGATAGGTGCACGGTTTGTGCCAAACATACCAAAGGGTTGGAAATCGTTTTGGACGCACTCGATGGTACTCCTAGGTAACAAAGCTCAAGTGAAAGCTTACTTCGGTCTACTTGGAGATGGTGCTAATCCAGACGCAAGATAGGTGCACAGTTTCCGTCGAATGTACCATAGGCTCAGAAATTATTTTGGATGCACCCGATGGAACTCCTATGTAACGTGGGTCATGTGGAAACTCCGTTCTTTCTGTTTTGAGATAGTGTTAGTATCGGTGCAAGATAGGTGCATGGTTTGTGCCAAGCGTACCATCGGCTCAAAATTGTTTTGGATGACCCAATGTAACTCCTAGGTGATGTGGGACTAGTGGAATCTCGCTTCTTTCAGTTTAGAGACAATGTAAGTGTTGGTGCAAAATAGGAGCACGGTGTGCGCCTACCATTGGCTCCAAAATCATTTTGGACACACTTGATGGAACTCCTAGGTGACATGGCTCATGCGGAATCTCCCTTCTTTCCTTTTGGAGACAATGTTAGTGTCGGTGCAAGATAGGTGCATGATTTGTGTCAAGCATACCATTAGCTCAGAAATCATTTTAGACGCACCTAATGGTACTCCTAGGTGAGAGGGTCAAGTGGAAGCCCGTTTTAGTCTGTTTAGAGATAGTGCTAATCTTGAAGCAAGATAATTGCTCGGTTTGCACTGAACATACCATAGGCTAGACGCACCAGATGGTACTCGTAGGTGACGAGGCTCAAGTGAAGACTCGTTTTCGTCTGTTTAGAGATACAACTAATCTTGATGCAAGATAGGTGCATGGTTTGCGCCGAATGTACCAAGGGCTCAGAAATTGTTTTGGACACACCCGATGGAACTTCTAGGTGATGTGGGTCTTGTGGAATCTCGCTTTGGTCCATTTGGTAACAGTGTTGGTGTCGGTGCAAGATAGGTGCAAAGTTTACGCCAAACGTACCATGGGCTCAGAAATCATTTTGGACACACCTGATAGTACTCCTAGTTGATGAGGCTCACGTGGAAGCTCATGAGGTCAGTTTGGAGTTAGTGCTAATCTTGACGCAAGATAGGTGCACGGTTTGTGCCGAACATACCATAAGGTTCGGAAATTATTTTGGACGCACCCGATGGAACTTGTAGGTGTTGTGGGACATGTGGAATCTCACTTCTTTTAGTTTGGAGATAGTATTGGTGTCGGAGCAAGATAGGGCATCGTTTGCGCCAAATGTAGCATAGGCTCAAAAACATTTTGGATACACCCGATTGTACTCCTAGGTGACAAGGCTCAAGTGGAAGTCTGTTTCGGTCCATTTGGGGATAGTGCTAATCTTGACGCGAGATAGGTGCACGGTTTGTGCCAAACATACCAAAGGGTTGGAAATCGTTTTGGACGCACTCGATGGTACTCCTAGGTAACAAAGCTCAAGTGAAAGCTTACTTCGGTCTACTTGGAGATGGTGCTAATCCAGACGCAAGATAGGTGCACAGTTTCCGTCGAATGTACCATAGGCTCAGAAATTATTTTGGATGCACCCGATGGAACTCCTATGTAACGTGGGTCATGTGGAAACTCCGTTCTTTCTGTTTTGAGATAGTGTTAGTATCGGTGCAAGATAGGTGCATGGTTTGTGCCAAGCGTACCATCGGCTCAAAATTGTTTTGGATGACCCAATGTAACTCCTAGGTGATGTGGGACTAGTGGAATCTCGCTTCTTTCAGTTTAGAGACAATGTAAGTGTTGGTGCAAAATAGGAGCACGGTGTGCGCCTACCATTGGCTCCAAAATCATTTTGGACACACTTGATGGAACTCCTAGGTGACATGGCTCATGCGGAATCTCCCTTCTTTCCTTTTGGAGACAATGTTAGTGTCGGTGCAAGATAGGTGCATGATTTGTGTCAAGCATACCATTAGCTCAGAAATCATTTTAGACGCACCTAATGGTACTCCTAGGTGAGAGGGTCAAGTGGAAGCCCGTTTTAGTCTGTTTAGAGATAGTGCTAATCTTGAAGCAAGATAATTGCTCGGTTTGCACTGAACATACCATAGGCTAGACGCACCAGATGGTACTCGTAGGTGACGAGGCTCAAGTGAAGACTCGTTTTCGTCTGTTTAGAGATACAACTAATCTTGATGCAAGATAGGTGCATGGTTTGCGCCGAATGTACCAAGGGCTCAGAAATTGTTTTGGACACACCCGATGGAACTTCTAGGTGATGTGGGTCTTGTGGAATCTCGCTTTGGTCCATTTGGTAACAGTGTTGGTGTCGGTGCAAGATAGGTGCAAAGTTTACGCCAAACGTACCATGGGCTCAGAAATCATTTTGGACACACCTGATAGTACTCCTAGTTGATGAGGCTCACGTGGAAGCTCATGAGGTCAGTTTGGAGTTAGTGCTAATCTTGACGCAAGATAGGTGCACGGTTTGTGCCGAACATACCATAAGGTTCGGAAATTATTTTGGACGCACCCGATGGAACTTGTAGGTGTTGTGGGACATGTGGAATCTCACTTCTTTTAGTTTGGAGATAGTATTGGTGTCGGAGCAAGATAGGGCATCGTTTGCGCCAAATGTAGCATAGGCTCAAAAACATTTTGGATACACCCGATTGTACTCCTAGGTGACAAGGCTCAAGTGGAAGTCTGTTTCGGTCCATTTGGGGATAGTGCTAATCTTGACGCGAGATAGGTGCACGGTTTGTGCCAAACATACCAAAGGGTTGGAAATCGTTTTGGACGCACTCGATGGTACTCCTAGGTAACAAAGCTCAAGTGAAAGCTTACTTCGGTCTACTTGGAGATGGTGCTAATCCAGACGCAAGATAGGTGCACAGTTTCCGTCGAATGTACCATAGGCTCAGAAATTATTTTGGATGCACCCGATGGAACTCCTATGTAACGTGGGTCATGTGGAAACTCCGTTCTTTCTGTTTTGAGATAGTGTTAGTATCGGTGCAAGATAGGTGCATGGTTTGTGCCAAGCGTACCATCGGCTCAAAATTGTTTTGGATGACCCAATGTAACTCCTAGGTGATGTGGGACTAGTGGAATCTCGCTTCTTTCAGTTTAGAGACAATGTAAGTGTTGGTGCAAAATAGGAGCACGGTGTGCGCCTACCATTGGCTCCAAAATCATTTTGGACACACTTGATGGAACTCCTAGGTGACATGGCTCATGCGGAATCTCCCTTCTTTCCTTTTGGAGACAATGTTAGTGTCGGTGCAAGATAGGTGCATGATTTGTGTCAAGCATACCATTAGCTCAGAAATCATTTTAGACGCACCTAATGGTACTCCTAGGTGAGAGGGTCAAGTGGAAGCCCGTTTTAGTCTGTTTAGAGATAGTGCTAATCTTGAAGCAAGATAATTGCTCGGTTTGCACTGAACATACCATAGGCTAGACGCACCAGATGGTACTCGTAGGTGACGAGGCTCAAGTGAAGACTCGTTTTCGTCTGTTTAGAGATACAACTAATCTTGATGCAAGATAGGTGCATGGTTTGCGCCGAATGTACCAAGGGCTCAGAAATTGTTTTGGACACACCCGATGGAACTTCTAGGTGATGTGGGTCTTGTGGAATCTCGCTTTGGTCCATTTGGTAACAGTGTTGGTGTCGGTGCAAGATAGGTGCAAAGTTTACGCCAAACGTACCATGGGCTCAGAAATCATTTTGGACACACCTGATAGTACTCCTAGTTGATGAGGCTCACGTGGAAGCTCATGAGGTCAGTTTGGAGTTAGTGCTAATCTTGACGCAAGATAGGTGCACGGTTTGTGCCGAACATACCATAAGGTTCGGAAATTATTTTGGACGCACCCGATGGAACTTGTAGGTGTTGTGGGACATGTGGAATCTCACTTCTTTTAGTTTGGAGATAGTATTGGTGTCGGAGCAAGATAGGGCATCGTTTGCGCCAAATGTAGCATAGGCTCAAAAACATTTTGGATACACCCGATTGTACTCCTAGGTGACAAGGCTCAAGTGGAAGTCTGTTTCGGTCCATTTGGGGATAGTGCTAATCTTGACGCGAGATAGGTGCACGGTTTGTGCCAAACATACCAAAGGGTTGGAAATCGTTTTGGACGCACTCGATGGTACTCCTAGGTAACAAAGCTCAAGTGAAAGCTTACTTCGGTCTACTTGGAGATGGTGCTAATCCAGACGCAAGATAGGTGCACAGTTTCCGTCGAATGTACCATAGGCTCAGAAATTATTTTGGATGCACCCGATGGAACTCCTATGTAACGTGGGTCATGTGGAAACTCCGTTCTTTCTGTTTTGAGATAGTGTTAGTATCGGTGCAAGATAGGTGCATGGTTTGTGCCAAGCGTACCATCGGCTCAAAATTGTTTTGGATGACCCAATGTAACTCCTAGGTGATGTGGGACTAGTGGAATCTCGCTTCTTTCAGTTTAGAGACAATGTAAGTGTTGGTGCAAAATAGGAGCACGGTGTGCGCCTACCATTGGCTCCAAAATCATTTTGGACACACTTGATGGAACTCCTAGGTGACATGGCTCATGCGGAATCTCCCTTCTTTCCTTTTGGAGACAATGTTAGTGTCGGTGCAAGATAGGTGCATGATTTGTGTCAAGCATACCATTAGCTCAGAAATCATTTTAGACGCACCTAATGGTACTCCTAGGTGAGAGGGTCAAGTGGAAGCCCGTTTTAGTCTGTTTAGAGATAGTGCTAATCTTGAAGCAAGATAATTGCTCGGTTTGCACTGAACATACCATAGGCTAGACGCACCAGATGGTACTCGTAGGTGACGAGGCTCAAGTGAAGACTCGTTTTCGTCTGTTTAGAGATACAACTAATCTTGATGCAAGATAGGTGCATGGTTTGCGCCGAATGTACCAAGGGCTCAGAAATTGTTTTGGACACACCCGATGGAACTTCTAGGTGATGTGGGTCTTGTGGAATCTCGCTTTGGTCCATTTGGTAACAGTGTTGGTGTCGGTGCAAGATAGGTGCAAAGTTTACGCCAAACGTACCATGGGCTCAGAAATCATTTTGGACACACCTGATAGTACTCCTAGTTGATGAGGCTCACGTGGAAGCTCATGAGGTCAGTTTGGAGTTAGTGCTAATCTTGACGCAAGATAGGTGCACGGTTTGTGCCGAACATACCATAAGGTTCGGAAATTATTTTGGACGCACCCGATGGAACTTGTAGGTGTTGTGGGACATGTGGAATCTCACTTCTTTTAGTTTGGAGATAGTATTGGTGTCGGAGCAAGATAGGGCATCGTTTGCGCCAAATGTAGCATAGGCTCAAAAACATTTTGGATACACCCGATTGTACTCCTAGGTGACAAGGCTCAAGTGGAAGTCTGTTTCGGTCCATTTGGGGATAGTGCTAATCTTGACGCGAGATAGGTGCACGGTTTGTGCCAAACATACCAAAGGGTTGGAAATCGTTTTGGACGCACTCGATGGTACTCCTAGGTAACAAAGCTCAAGTGAAAGCTTACTTCGGTCTACTTGGAGATGGTGCTAATCCAGACGCAAGATAGGTGCACAGTTTCCGTCGAATGTACCATAGGCTCAGAAATTATTTTGGATGCACCCGATGGAACTCCTATGTAACGTGGGTCATGTGGAAACTCCGTTCTTTCTGTTTTGAGATAGTGTTAGTATCGGTGCAAGATAGGTGCATGGTTTGTGCCAAGCGTACCATCGGCTCAAAATTGTTTTGGATGACCCAATGTAACTCCTAGGTGATGTGGGACTAGTGGAATCTCGCTTCTTTCAGTTTAGAGACAATGTAAGTGTTGGTGCAAAATAGGAGCACGGTGTGCGCCTACCATTGGCTCCAAAATCATTTTGGACACACTTGATGGAACTCCTAGGTGACATGGCTCATGCGGAATCTCCCTTCTTTCCTTTTGGAGACAATGTTAGTGTCGGTGCAAGATAGGTGCATGATTTGTGTCAAGCATACCATTAGCTCAGAAATCATTTTAGACGCACCTAATGGTACTCCTAGGTGAGAGGGTCAAGTGGAAGCCCGTTTTAGTCTGTTTAGAGATAGTGCTAATCTTGAAGCAAGATAATTGCTCGGTTTGCACTGAACATACCATAGGCTAGACGCACCAGATGGTACTCGTAGGTGACGAGGCTCAAGTGAAGACTCGTTTTCGTCTGTTTAGAGATACAACTAATCTTGATGCAAGATAGGTGCATGGTTTGCGCCGAATGTACCAAGGGCTCAGAAATTGTTTTGGACACACCCGATGGAACTTCTAGGTGATGTGGGTCTTGTGGAATCTCGCTTTGGTCCATTTGGTAACAGTGTTGGTGTCGGTGCAAGATAGGTGCAAAGTTTACGCCAAACGTACCATGGGCTCAGAAATCATTTTGGACACACCTGATAGTACTCCTAGTTGATGAGGCTCACGTGGAAGCTCATGAGGTCAGTTTGGAGTTAGTGCTAATCTTGACGCAAGATAGGTGCACGGTTTGTGCCGAACATACCATAAGGTTCGGAAATTATTTTGGACGCACCCGATGGAACTTGTAGGTGTTGTGGGACATGTGGAATCTCACTTCTTTTAGTTTGGAGATAGTATTGGTGTCGGAGCAAGATAGGGCATCGTTTGCGCCAAATGTAGCATAGGCTCAAAAACATTTTGGATACACCCGATTGTACTCCTAGGTGACAAGGCTCAAGTGGAAGTCTGTTTCGGTCCATTTGGGGATAGTGCTAATCTTGACGCGAGATAGGTGCACGGTTTGTGCCAAACATACCAAAGGGTTGGAAATCGTTTTGGACGCACTCGATGGTACTCCTAGGTAACAAAGCTCAAGTGAAAGCTTACTTCGGTCTACTTGGAGATGGTGCTAATCCAGACGCAAGATAGGTGCACAGTTTCCGTCGAATGTACCATAGGCTCAGAAATTATTTTGGATGCACCCGATGGAACTCCTATGTAACGTGGGTCATGTGGAAACTCCGTTCTTTCTGTTTTGAGATAGTGTTAGTATCGGTGCAAGATAGGTGCATGGTTTGTGCCAAGCGTACCATCGGCTCAAAATTGTTTTGGATGACCCAATGTAACTCCTAGGTGATGTGGGACTAGTGGAATCTCGCTTCTTTCAGTTTAGAGACAATGTAAGTGTTGGTGCAAAATAGGAGCACGGTGTGCGCCAAACGTACTATAGTCTCAAAAATCATTTTGGATGCACTCGATTGCACTCCTAGGCGATGAGGCTCAAGTGGAAGCCTGTTTTGGTTCGTTTGGAGATAGTGCTAATCTTGACGCAAGATAGGTGCACGGTATGTGCCAAACATACCAAAGGCTTGGAAATCATTTTGGACACACCCGATGGTACACCATGGTGACAAGGCTCATGTGAAACCTCGCTTCAGTTTGCTTGGAGATAGTGCTAATCTTAACGCAAGATAGGTGCACGGTTTGTGTCGAATGTACCATAGGCTTCGAAAATCATTTTGGACACACCCGATGGAACTCCTAGTTGACATGGGTCATGTGGAATCTCCCTTCTTTCCGTTTGGAGACAATGTTAGTGTCCGTGCAAGATAGGTGCACAGTTTATGCCAAACGTACCATTAGCTCAGAAATCATTTTGGACGCACCTGATGGTGCACCTAGGTGAGAGGCTCAAGTGGAAGCTCGTTTTAGTCCATTTAGAGATAGTGCTAATCTTGACATAAGATAATTGCATGGATTGCTCTGAACATATCATAGGTTAGTAAATAGTTTTGGATGCACGCGATGGTACTCCTAGGTGATGAGGCTAAAGTGAAACCTCATTTCGGACTATTTGGAGACAGTGCTAATCTTGATGCAACATAGATGCATGGTTTATGACGAATGTACCATTAGGCTTGGAAATCATTTTGGATGCACGTAATGGAATTCCTAGGTGACGTGGGTCCCATCGAATCTTGTATCAGTCCATTCAGAGACGGTGTTAGTGTCAGTGTAAGATAGGTGCACGGTTTGCGTCCAATGTACCATTGGCTCAGAAATCATTTTGGATGCACATGATGGAACTCCTAGGTGACGTGGCTCATGTGGAATCTCCCTTTCCATTTGGAGACAGTGTTAGTGTCGATGCAAGATAAGTGCATGGTTTGGTCAAGCGTACCATTGGCTCAGAAAATTGTTTTAGATGCACCCAATGGTACTCCTAGTTGAGAGGCTCAAGTGGAAGCTCATTTTAGTCCGTTTAGAGATAGTGCTAATCTTGAAGCAAGATAATTGCTCGGTTTGCGCTAAACATACCATAGGCTAGACGCACCAGATGGTACTCGTAGGTGACGAGGCTCAAGTGAAGACTCGTTTTGGTCTGTTTAGAGATAGTGCTAATCTTGATGCAAGATAGGTGCACGGTTTGCGCCGAACGTACCAAAGGCTCAGAAATTGTTTTGGACACACCCGATGGAACTTCCAGGTGATGTGGGTCTTGTGGAACTTGCTTCGATCCATTTGGTGACAGTGTTGGTATCGGTGCAAGATAGGTGCATAGTTTGCACCAAACGTACCATAGGCTCAGAAATCATTTCGAACACACCTGATAGTACTCCTAGTTGACGAGGCTCACGTGGAAGCTCATTCGGTCCGTTTGGAGTTAGTGCTAATCCTGATGCAAGATAGGTACACGATTTGCGCCGAACATACCATAAGGCTCAGAAACTGTTTTGGACGCACCCGATGGAACTCCTAAGTGTCGTGGGACATGTGGAACCTCGCTTCTTTCAGTTTGGAGAGTGTTGGTGTTGGCGCAAGATAGGGCATGGTTTGCACCAAATATAGCATAGGCTCAAAAAACATTTTGGATGCACCCGATTGTACTCCTAGGTGACGAGGCTCAAGTGGCAGCCCGTTTTGGTCTGTTTGAAGATAGTGCTAATCTTGACGCAAGATAGATGCACGGTTTGTGCCAACCCATACCAAAGGCTAGGAAATCATTTTGGATGTACTTGATGGTACTCCTAGGTGACAAAGCTCAAGTGAAAGCTTACTTCGGTCTGCTCGGAGGTAGTGCTAATCCAGACGCATCATAGGTGCACGGTTTTCGTTCAATATACCAAAGGCTGGGAAATTGTTTTGGACGCACTTGATGGAACTCCTATGTGATGTGGGTCATGTGGAAACTCCTTTCTGTTTTGAGACAGTGTTAGTGTCGGTGCAAGATAGGTGCATGGTTTGTGCCAAGCGTTCCATCGGCTCAGAAATTGTTTTGGATGCACCCAATGTTACTCTTAGGTGATGTAGGAAAGTGGAATCTCGCTTGTTTCAGTTTAGAGAGAATATTAATGTCGGTGCTAGATAGGAGCATGGTCTGCGCCAAATGTACCATAGTCTCAAAAATCATTTTGGATGCACCTGATTGCACTGCTAGGCGATGAGGCTCAAGTGGAAGCCCGTTTTGCTATGTTTGGAGATAGTGCTATTCTTGACGCAAGGTAGGTACATGATATGTGCCGAACATACCAGAGGCTTGGAAATTGTTTTGGATGCACCCAATGTAACTCCTAGGTGATGTGGGACTAGTGGAATCTGGCTTCTTTCAGTTTAGAGACAATATAAGTGTCGGTGCAAGATAGGAGAACGGTGTATGCCAAATGTACCATAGTCTCAAAAATCATTTTGGATGCACCCGATTGCACTCATAGGCGACGAGGCTCAAGTGGAATCCCGTTTTGGTCTGTTTGGAGATAATGCTAATCTTGACGCAAGATAGCTGCACGGTATGTGCCAAACATACCAGAGGTTTGGAAATCATTTTGGACCCACCTGATGGTACACCTAGGTGACAAGGCTCATGTGAAACCTCGCTTCAGTTCGCTTGGAGATAGTGCTAATCTTGACGCAAGATAGGTGCACGGTTTGCGTCGAATGTACCATAGTCTTAGAAATCATTTTGGACACACCTGATGGAACTCCTAGGTGACATGGGTCATGTGGAATCTCCCTTCTTTCCGTTTGGAGACAGTGTTAGTGTCAGTGCAAGATAGGTGCACGGTTTGTGCCAAACATACCATCAGCTCAAAAATCATTTTGGGCGCACCCAATGGTACGCCTAGATGAGAGGCTCAAGTGGAAGCTCATTTTAGTCTGTTTGGAGATAGTGCTAATCTTCATGCAAGATAATTGCATGGTTTGCGCCGAACATATCATAGGTTAGTAAATAGTTTTGGACGCACACGACAGTACTCCTAGGTGACGAGGCTCGAGTGAAAGCTCATTTCAGACTGTTTGGAGATAGTGCTAATCTTGACACAACATAGATGCACGATTTGCACCGAATGTATCATTAGGCTTGGAAATCATTTTGGATGCAGCTAATGGAACTCCTAGGTGACATGGGTCATGTGGAATCTTGTATCGGTCCATTCAGAGATGGTGTTAGTGTCTATGTAAGATAGGTGCATGGTTTGCGTCCAATGTACCATTGGCTCAGAAATTGTTTTGACGCACCCGATGGAACTCCTAGGTGACGTGGCTCTGGAAGCTCCCTTCTTTCTGTTTGGAGATAGTGTTAGTGTATGTGCAAGATAGGTGCACGGTTTGTGTTAAGCGCACCATCAGCTTAGAAATCGTTTTAGACACACCCAATGGTACTCCTAGGTGAGTGGCTCAATTGGAAGCTCATTTTAGAATGTTTAGAGATAGTGCTAATCTTGATGCAAGATAATTGCACGATTTGCGCTGAACATACCATAGGCTAGACGCACCCGATGGTACTCTTAGGTGACGAGGCTCAAGTGAAGACTTGTTTTGCTCCACTTAGAGATAGTGCTAATCTTGATGCAACATAGGTGCACGGTTTGTGCCGAACGTACCAAAGGTTTAGAAATTGTTTTGGACACACCCGATGGAACTTCTAAGTGATGTGGATCTTGTGGAATCTCACTTCGGTCCATTTGGTGACAGTGTTGGTGTCGGTGCCAGATAGGTGCACATTTTGCGCCAAACATACCATAGGCTCAGAAATCATTTTGGACACACCTGATAGTACTAGTTGACGAGGCTCATGTGGAAGCTTATTCAGTCTATTTGGAGTTAGTGCTAATCTTGACGCAAGATAGGTGCACGGTTTACGACGAATGTACCATAAGGCTCAGAAATTGTTTTGGACACACCAGATGGAACTCCTAGGTGTTGTGGGACATGTGGAATCTGCTTCTTTTAGTTTGGAGACAGTGTTGGTGTCGGCGCAAGATAGGGTATGGTTTGCACCAAATGTACCATAGGCTCAAAAAACATTTTGGATGCACCTGATTGTACTCCTAGGTGACGAGGCTCAAGTGGAAGCTCGTTTCGGTCTGTTTGGAGATAGTGCAAATCTTGACACAAGATAGGTGCACGGTTTGTGCCGAACATACCAAAGGCTTGGAAATCATTTTGGACGCACTCGATGTACTCCTAGGTGACAAAGCTCAAGTGAAAGCTTACTTCAGTCTGCTTGGAGATAGTGCTAATCCAGAAGCAACATAAGTGTACGGTTTCCGTTGAATGTACCATAGGCTTAGAAATTATTTTGGATGCACTTGGCGGAACTCCTATGTGACATGGGTCATGTCGAAACTCCCTTCTTTCCATTTGGAGACAATGTTAGTGTCGGTGCAAGATAGGTGCACCATTTGTGCCAAGCGTACCATCAGCTTAGAAATTGTTTTGGATGCACCCAATGTAACTCCTAAGTGATGTGAGACAAGTGGAATCTCACTTCTTTTAGTTTAGACACAATGTTAGTGTCGGTGCAAGATAGGAGCATGATGTGCGCCAAATGTACTATAGTCTCAAAAATCATTTTGGATGCACCCGATTGCACTCCTAGGCGACGAGGCTCAAGTGGATGCCCATTTTGGTCCGTTTGGAGATAGTGCTAATCTTGTCGCAAGATAGGTGCACGGTATGTGCTGAACATACCAAAGGCTTGGAAATCATTTTGGATGCACCCGATGGTACACCTAGGTCACAAGGCTCACGTGAAACCTCGCTTCAGTTCTCTTGGAGATAGTGCTAATCATGACGCAAGATAGGTGCACGGTTTGCGTCGACCATAGGCTTGGATATTGTTTCAGAAGCACCTGATGGAACCCGTAGGCAACGTAGGTTATGTGGAATCTCACTTCTTTCTGTTTGGAGATAGTGTTAGTGTCAGTGCAAGATATGTGCACGGTTTGCACCAAACGTACCATCGGCTCATAAATCATTTGGACGCACCCAATGGTACTCCTAGGTGAGAGGCTCAAATGGAAGCTTGTTTCAGTCCATTTAGAGATAGTGTTAATCTTGACGCAAGATTGGTGCACGGTTTGTGCCAAACATACCAGGGGCTAGAAAATCATTTTGGACGCACCCTATGGTACTTGTAGGTGACGAGGCTAATCTTGACGCAAGATAATGGCATGGTTTGCACCGAACATGTCATAGGTTAGTAAATAGTTTTAGATGCACACGACGGTACTCCTAGGTGATGAGGCTCAAGTGAAAGCTCATTTTGAACCGTTTGGAGATAGTGCTAATCTTTACGCAACATAGATGCACTGTTTGCACCGAATGTACCATTAGGCTTGGAAACCATTTTGGATGCACCTGATGGAACTCCTAGGTGATGTTAGTCATGTGGAATATTGTATCGGTCCGTTTAGAGACGGTGTTAGTGTCGGTGTAAGATAGGTGCACGGTTTGTGCCAAATGTACCATAGGCTCATAAATCATTTTGGACACACCTGATGGTACTCTTAGGTGATGACGCCCACATGGAAGCTCATTTGGTCCATTTGGAGATAGTGCTAATCTTGACGCAAGATAGGTGCACGGTTTGCGCCGAACGTACTATAAGGCTCATAAATTGTTTTGGAGGCACCCGATGGAACTCCTAGGTGTTGTGGGACATGTGGAATCTCGCTTCTTTCAGTTTGGAGATAGTGTTAGTGTCGGTACAAGTGCAAGGTTTGCGCCAAACGTACCATAGGCTCAGAAATTGTTCTGGATGCAAACGATGGAACTCCTAGGTGATGTGGGACATGTGGAACTCGCTTCTTTCAGTTCGGTGACATTGTTAGTGTCGGTGTAAGATAGGAGCACAGTTTACGTCAAACATACCATAGGCTCAAAAATCATTTTGGATGCACCTGATTGTACTCCTAGGTGCGAGGCTCAAGTGCAAGCCCATTTTGGTCCATTTGAAGATAGTGCTAATCTTAACACAAGATAGGTGTTTGCGCCGACCATACCATTGCCTTGGAAATCATTTTGGACGCACCCAATGGTACACCTAGGTGACAAGGCTCAAGTGAAAGTTCGCTTTGGTCCACTTGGAGATAGTGCTAATCTTGATGCAAGATAGGTGCACAGTTTGCGTTGAATATACAATAGGCTCAGAAATCATTTTGGACACACCCGATGGAACTCCTAGGTGACGTAGGTCATGTGGAATCTCTCTTCTTTCCATTTAGAGACAGTGTTAGTGTCGGTGCAAAATAGGTGCATAGTTTGTGCCAAGCGTACAATAGGCATGGAAATCATTTTGGACGCACCCGATGGTACACCTGGCTACGAGGCTCAACTAGAAGCTTGTTTTAGTCCGTTTGGATATAGTGCTGATCTTGATGCAAGATAATTGCATGGTTTGCGTCGAACATTCCATAGGTTAGTAAATCATTTTGGACGCACGCCATGGTACTCCTACGTGATGAGGCTCAATTGAAAGCTCGTTTTGAACCGTTTTGGAGATAGTGCTAATCTTGACGCAAGATGGGTGCATGATTTGCGCCGAACGTACCATAAGGCTCAGAAATTGTATTGGACGCACCAGATGGAACATCTAGGTGATGTGGGTCTTGTAGAATCTCGCTTCGGTCCGTTTGGAGACAGTGTTGGTGCCGGTGCAAGATAGGTGCATGGTTTGCGCCACACGTACCATAGGCTTGGAAATCATTTTGTACACATCCGATAGTACTTCTTGTTGACACGGCTGACGTGGAAGCTCATTCAGTCTGTTGGAGATAGCGCTAATTTTGACACAAAATAGTTGCACGATTTGTGCCGAACGTACCAAAAGGCACAAAAATTGTTTTGGACGCATCCGATGGAACCCCTAGATGTTGTGGGACTTGTGGAATCTCACTTCTTTCAGTTTGGAGACAATATACTGTCGGTGCAAGATATGTGCATGGTTTGTGCCAAATGTACCATAGGCCCAAAATTTATTTTGGATGCACCTGATTGTACTCCTAGGTGATGAGGCCCAAGTGAAAGCCCATTTCGGTCCATTTGGAGGTAGTGCTAATCTTGACGCAAGATAGTTGCACGGTTTGCGCCGAACATACCAAAGGCTTGGAAATCATTTTGGATGCTCCCAATGGTACTCCTAGGTGAAAGGCTCAACTGAAAGCTCACTTCAGTCTGCATGGAGATTGTGCTAACCTTGACACAAGATAGATGCACGGTATGTGTCAAATGTACCATTGGCTCATAAATCATTTTGGACACACCTGATGGAACACATTGGGTGCATCCAAAATGATTTTTGAGCCTATGGTACATTCGACGCAAACCGCGCACCTATCTTGCATCAAGATTAGCACTATCTCCAAATAGACCGAAACGAGCTTTCACTTGAGCCTCGTCACCTAGGATTACCATCGGGTGCGTCCAAAATGATTTCCAAGCCTCTGGTATGTTGAGCGCAAACCGTCCACCAATCTTCAATCAAGAACACTATCTCCAAATGGACTAAAACAAGCTTCCATTTGAGCCTCTCACCTAGCAGTACCATCGGATGCGTCCAAAACGATTTCTGAGCCGATGGTACGTTTGTCACAAACCACCTATCTTGCACTTACACTAACACTGTCTCCAAACAGAAAGAAGGGAGATTACACATGACCCACGTCACCTTGGAGTATCATCGGGTGCGTCTAAAATGATTTCTGAGCCGATGGTGCGTTTGACTCAAACCGTGCAACTATATTGCACCAACTCTAAGACTATCTCCAAACAGAAAGAAGTGAGATTCCACATGACTTACGTCACCTGGGAGTTCCATCAGGTGCGTCCAAAATGATACATTCAACGCAAAATCATGCATCTATCTTCCGTCAAGATTAGCACTATCTCCAAAAGTACTGAAACGAGCTTCCACTTGAGCCTCGCCACCTAGTGATACCATCAGGTGTGTCCAAAATGATTTCTGAGCCTATGGTATGTCTAGCACAAACCATTCACCTATCTTGCACCGATACTAACACTGTCTCCAAATGGAAAGTAGTGAGATTCCACATGACCCACGTCTTCTAGGAGTTCCATCGAGTGCATCCAAAATGATTTCTGAACCTATGTATATTTGACGCAAACCGTACTCCTATCTTGCGTCAAGATTAGTACTATCTCCAAACAAACCAAAATGAGCTTTCACTTGAGCCTCGTCGCCTAGGAGTACCATCAAGTGCCTCCAAAATGATTTACTAGACTATAGTATGTTTGGCACAAACTATGCACGTCAAGATTAGCACTATCTCCAAACGGACTAAAGCGAGCTTCACTTGAGCCTCTCACCCTAGAGTACCATCGAGTGCGTACCAAATGACTTTTGAGCCGATGGTATGCTCAGCAGAAAGCATGCACCTATCTTGCCCTGACACTAACACTGCCTTCAAACAGAGAGAAGGGAGATTCCGCAAGACCCACATCACCTAGGAGTTTGATCGGGTGCGTCCAAAATGATTTCTGAGCCTGTGGTACATTCGACGCAAACCATGCACCTATCTTGCATCAAGATGTGCACTATCTCCAAATGGACCAAAACTAGTCTCGTCACCTAGGAGTACCATCAAGTGCGTCCAAAATGATTTACTAGACTATGGTATGTTCGACACAAATCGCACAATTATCTTGCGTCAAGATTAGCACTATCTCCAAATAGACTAAAACAAGCTTCCACTTAAGCTTCTCACCTAGGAGTACCATCGGGTGCATCCAAAATGATTTCTAAGCCGATGGTATGTTTGGCGCAAAATCGTGCACCTATCATGCACCGACACTAACACTGTCTCCAAATGGAAAGAAGGGAGATTCCACATGACCTACATCACCTAGGAGTTCCATTGGGTGCATGCAAAACCATTTCTAAGCCTATGGCACATTCGACGCAAACCATGCACCTAACTTGCATTAGATTAGCACTATCTCCAAATGGACTGAAATGAGCTTTCACTTGAGCCTTGTCACCTAGGAGTATGAACGGGTGTGTCCAAAACACTTTCCAAGCCTCTAGTATGTTCGGTGCAAGCTGTCCACCTATCTTGCATCAAGATTTGCACTATCTCTAAGTGGACCAAAACGAGCTTCCACTTGGGCTTCGTCACCTAGGAGTACCATCGGGTGTGTCCAAAATAATTTTTGAGCTGAGGTACGTTTGGAGCAAATCTTGCACCTATCATGCACCAACACTAACACAGTCTCCAAACAGGAAAAAAGTGAGATTCCATATGACCCAAGGCACTTAGGAGTACCATCGGGTGCATCCAAAACGATTTACTAGCCTATGCTATGTTCAGCGCAAACCGTTCAATTATCTTAAGTAAAAATTAGCACTATTTCCAAAAGGACTGACACGTGCTTCTACTTGAGCTTCTCACCTATGAGTACCCACGGGTGCGTCCAAAACAATTTCTGAGCCGATGTAACATTTGGCGCACACAGTGCACCTATCTTGCACCGATACTAGCACTATCTCCAAATGAGAAGAAGCGAGATTCCAAAAGACCCACGTCACCTTGGAGTTCTATCGGGTGCATCCAAAACAATTTCTGAGCCTAGGTACTTTGACGCAAACCGTGCACCTATCTTGCGTCAAGATTAGAACTATCTCCAAACAGACCAAAACGAGCTTTCACTTGAGCCTCGTCACCTAGAAGTACAATCGGGTGCGTCTAAAATGATTTTCTAGCCCCTGGTATGTTCAACACAAACCGTGCAACAATCTTGTGTCAAGATTAACACTATCTCTAAACGGATGGAAACAAGCTTCCATTTGAGCCTCTCACCTAGGAGTACCATCGGGTGCGTCCAAAATGATTTCTGAGCCAATGGTATATTTGGCACAAACATGCACCTTTCTTACACCAACACTAACACTGTCTCCAAATGGAAAGAAGGGAGATTCCACATGACCCACATCACCTAGGAGTATCATCGGGTGCGTCGAAAATGATTTCTGAGTCGATGGTAAGTTTGACACAAATCATGCACCTATCTTGCACGGACTCTAACACTGTCTCTAAACAGAAAGAAGTGAGATTCCACATGACTCATGTCATCTAGGAGTTCTATCTGGTGCATCCAAAATAATACATTTGATGCAAATCATGCACTATCCTCCATCAAGATTAGCACTATCTCCAAATGTACTGAAATGAGCTTCCACTTGAGCCTCATCACCTAGTGGTACCATCGGGTGTGTCCAAAATGATTTCTGAGCCTATGGTATGTCTAGCACAAACCATGCACCTATCTTGCACTGACTCTAACACCGTCTACAAACGGAAAGTAGTGAGATTCCACATTATCGACTTCACTTAGGAGTTCCATCAGGTGCATCTAAAATGATTTCTATGCCTATAGTACATTCGACGCAATTCGTGCACCTATCTTGTGTCAAGATTAGCACTATCTCCAAACAGACCGAAACAAGCTTTCACTTGAGCCTCGTTAGCTAGGAATATCATCGGGTGCGTCCAAAATGATTTCCAAGCCTCTGGTATGTTCGGCGCAAACCATGCATCTGATATGAACCCGCTAGGGTGAATCTTGATCTTTCGATGAGAGAAGGTGGATAACTCAATTTGGGGATGGAGATGACGTTCACGGCCCGACCCGACCCCCACCCCCCCCCCCCCTACCCCCCCTACCCACCCTCCCCCCCTCTACCCCCACCCCCCCGACCTACCTAC